>JBCFYV010000024.1:43886018-44341018 GCA_039000515.1 Timema cristinae
AAATTAATTACTATCTCTCATTCTATAAAATAAGCTAAATCTTTAGTCAAAACATTAATACTAAATCTAAATAAAATTAATCTATTGATAAAATAAAACTCACTATACATTCCTAATAAAATGACTGAAGTTATTTTAATGCACACTTTTGACACCACAAATAAATATTCTAATTATTTAAGTAGTTTATAACCATAAAGAAAAATAATTCACACTTTAAAATTAAAATTGAAATATGTTATTTATTGTCAGCAGCTTGTTTTATATTAAAGTACGGTTGCGTACTTAAAGAGAAAACCTAATTAATTCATAGGTATGTTAAATATTTGTTCCCATATATTCAATAAAAAACAAACTGTATATAATAAGCTCCTCATAGTTTCTATTTTGATGACTACCCTATACTCCAGTCAATGTTTGAGAAATAATCTTCCGAATGGAAGGGGAAGAATAATATACATCATTTGTTATTTTCCTTTTGTTACAAATTTTAAACCTATCATCATGGTATTTTCTTTATTTCTTTCCCCAACAGTTTCAAAACAGTGAACGCTATATTATTGATGGCTTGACTATAGGGGGCTATGTGACTAAGCTAGGATATTTGAAAGAAAAACAATCTCAAAATATTTGAATAGTTTGTTGTGTTCCTTTCTAACACAATAGATATTTCTAAATACGAACAGTAATTTATATGCAAATGACACATAAAATTCAAGTAGAAAAATAATAATAGAACCGCGTCTTACTACCCGTTCGGGTTATATGCTTTAAGTACTAATTACGCTAATGGATTAGGATTTGGGAAGGTTGAATTAGAGGAAGTAAACCCGCATTTGCGTGGAGGGGGAGTGGAAAACTACCCCCAGTTCACCCGACGGAGATCAAAACCCTTTATCTCCTGTACTCAGCAGTCGAGCTCAACACGACTAGCGCGTTAGCCAACTACGCCAACGAGGTGGGTAAATTCAAGTAGAAAATACATAGCTACATTATTAATTAGCATATACAAGGAACTTATTTTAATTATAGTTACTTCCCTTTGTAGCTAATTATATTACGTTTTAATCATTTACAGGTAAATATTGTACTACACACATATTAGTATATTATTACCCCTTCATTGGCCACATGGTCTAAGGCGTCAAACTCACATTAGAATAAACTGCCGATGATGGGGAGATCGTGATTTGATCCCTGTCGGGAGTACTGACGTCTGGTTTTTTTCCTAAATTACTTCCAAATTTTCCTTCTACGCAAATGCGGATACATTTCTTCTAAAATTAAACTTTACTTATCTCGAACCCATTAGCGTAATTAGTATATAAGCGTACAGTCCGAACGGGTAGTAAGACGTGGTGCTAAAAAAATACATTTATGCCCTATTATTTTTAAAATTTCCTTTTGTTATTAAACGTAACACCGAAGCGAATTTCCCACAAGTTTATTTAAAATAATTGACTGGTTCTTGGGTGTGTGGGTTTCGAAAATAAGGGCTGTTTTCATAGAAAACAAGAAGCGTTTTAGCTATGACTTTTTTTTTTCTTTCTAAAACCAATAAATACATAGCGGTTTATATTTGTATAACATTTCCTTCGTGGCTATGAAAGGACAGGAAGTGGACAGAATATGTTTCACGTTTCCGGTTTGAAATTAACTTTCCCTCTTTGACAATAATGTAGAGTAATGGGTGGGCCTTTGGGCTGTCAATAAGTAAGTCTTTATTTAATGGATTGGAGTTTGAGACCCCTTTCGTTTACTTTTGAGTTCTACATTTACTTCTATTTTTAAATGCATGCAAACAGTAACATTAATTTACGCTACACGAGTATTATGATCTACCCTAGTTATTAAATGTTTCCATTGTCGCGATACGATATTTTAAACAGGGGTCTAAGATTGGTAATTTTAACATTTTGTATTTTAAGCACATTTTATCGATGTTATTTTCATAGTATTTTATCTAGAAATTATCAGAACTCATGTTTTATTTAATAATCGAAAACTTTTGTTTGGAAATTGTATTCACTTTAGTTCGAATAGGTATTCACATATTAAAATTATAAAGAAAGTTTCACAATGGAACACATGTTTCTTCACACGTCTTAGTCAGAATTCACAGTCAACAACTCTGTACAAGAAGAGAAAAAACAACACCAATTAGCTGGCTTTAATTTAAGTTGGTCACTGAACCTGCTGAGCTCTTGCGAGCAAAAACATAAATTACTTTTAGAGAATAAAATAAAACTTTAAAGTTTGATTTTTGCACCTACACTGCGAGGTTTGACCTTGAATTATTGTGAGGTCTGGAAACAAGAAAACTGAGTGTTCATGACCCGTCGCTATCTGCACGTGTGCGGAAGTAAATTAACGACAGTAGAGTCATTGACTAATAAAATCTACATAACCTAAATTTAAATAATCCAGAAAGCAAGGCAATATAACAGGATCACTACACTATTTATGTTTAAAATAATGAACTAATTTTGATGTTTCATTAAGCTTTGCTTAGTTATTTTTAGCACCGTGTCTTACTAACAGTTAAGGCTATAGGATTACATATTAATTACACTATTGGGCTTAGGACTGAAGAAGGTTATATATTTTATAATGTGTACTTTTGAAACTTAAAGGTGTTTGATTACGTATGCCTAGTATGACGCCATGCTCTACGTCACCTTTCGCTCTTAGCCTCTGAGCCTACCATGTGTAAAGCTAGAGGGCATAGCAGGTGGTTCTATTCTCCGGCTTCCACACGGGCGGGATCAGGGTTCTTATCTACACACTTGTATTCCGCTTCTCAACCATGGAAGTTCATTGGAGTGAAAATTTACGGAATAGTACTCAATATTTAATTTATATTTAAACGTGGACTCCAGTTTGTTTTTAAAAAAGCAACTTGTTAGTGTGTTGTTTAATAATTGGGTCTAACTTATTCAAAGTGTTGTATTCCAGTGCAAATTTATAGCAACAGACAACAGGTTTACCAAAATTCCAACAACGTGAAGGATAACAAATCCATAAATCTCAATGATATGGCTCAAAGTCAAAAAAATATATTTCAAAGTAACAGATTAAACATCAAGTGACGAAGGACCTTCATGGCACCTACGACTATTTCGTGTGCTCCAGATGCCTGTAGATTAATTTAACTAAAGAAACTACCGTAATGCCAGGAGGGTTAATTCCTCTCTTCAAGAACATCAAAACAGACATGCATGATTTAGCTGGTGATGAAGCAGAGACCTTTTACTTTGAGAAAGGTTTCCCTCACATCTCGAGGGCGCGGGGGGAGAGCACGCAATTTCCTGCCCGAGACAGGAAGTTGTCATCATAGCTCGGCAGGCATTGTAGTTGTAGTGGTGTTATTTCACTTGTGTTAGCTTGCTCAGGTGTAGAATGGAGAGAGAGAATGAAAGAGGGAGAAAGTAAGAGTGATGGGGAGAGTAAGTGAAGGAGAGAGGTAGTGAGGAAGAGATAAAGATAAAAAGGGAGAAGAGGTAAAAAGAGGGGTAAAGAGGGAGAAAAGAGAGGGAGTGAGATAGAGCTAAAATGGAGAGAGAAAGAGGGAGATACAATGATAGTGAGGGAACGAGAAGGATTGAGGGAAAGAGTGGGAGACAGGGAAATAGATGGAGAGAGATTAATTGAGACAGAGAAAGGATTTACAGAGAGAGAGGGAGTGAGTAAGAGAGAATGATTGATGGAGAAAGATGTAGTGTGGTAGTGAAAGAGAGAAGAAATGAGGGAGAGAGGAAATGAAGGAGAGAGAGGGAGTGAAGTAGGCATAGGGAGGGAGAGAGAAGAAGTAAGGAAGAGAAAGTGAGTGATAGAGAGAAGGAGTAAGGAGAGAGGGATATGAGGAGAGAGTGAGTGAAAGGAGATGATGACGGGAGAGAGAGATGGAGTGATAGAGAGAGGGAGTAAGATAGCGAGATAAATTAAAAGTGGTTATAAATCTCTCACCTTGTATTTCCCGAGATGGTCCACGGTGCACGAAAGCACTGCCTCTCTTCCGACAGGTGTCGTCAGGTTCCCTATGGGCAGCCGGAACTCTGGGTCCTCCGGGACTATCCGAGTCGTTGTAAATGTGTCTGAAACTGAGATCATCACCCCACGAGGTCATCAAGGGGTTCACGACACTCGTTAAAGTGAAACCATGTTGTTAAACATTTACAATATCGAGAACAATAATAATGTTGCAACATTTGTTAGGAAGTGTTATTTAGTAAAATATGTGCATATAAGTTATTTAAGGCTCATAATAAATATTTTTCACCACCATGCTTGAATTAACGTGGTCTGTCAAACCCTACTTGAATTAACGCGGTCTATCAACACCTTACTCGAATTAACGTGGCCTGTTAACACCCTACTTGAACTTACAAGGTTTCGAAATACCCTACTTGATTTCAAAATGTATAGAAATACCCTACTTTAATTACCTATGTACCACAGAATGAACCTAACTACTTTTGACCATCAGATCACAGAGGATGGTGATTTGTAGTTTTTTGGAAGCAATATGGACACAGAAACTAGATTTGCATTTTTAAGTGGTTTCCTATACAAAAAAACAACTAAAATGTTACCAAGCAAATGGGTTGTAAGTGAGCACCTCTTATTTTACATACACTTCAGTGGTAAAATGGTCTAATGCGTCACTATCGTGTTAGACTGGCTTACTGAGGACGGGGAAATTGAGATTCAAATACCAGTCTGGTCTAATGAGGATATTTTTCCTAAACGGTTTTACACTTCCTTCCATGAAAATTCTGGTAGATTACCTCTAAAATGTTTCCTTCCTCATTATAGTAATTATCATCTCTCGTTTGTTTTATTGGTATGGTTTCGAGTATTTTTCCTCTAAGGATGTTTTGGTTATTGCATTTGGTATTCACAAAGCTCTCGTTAAAATACCACGGAAAAGGTTTGCATGAACGAACCCAAAACGTCTTAAGATGGTTGCTACCTCCTTACATTCTTCTTCCGCCATTTCCTCACCACAAGCATTCGTCAAAAACTTCTCCCTCTTCTTCACCCCCAACTTCCGCAATCGCCAAATTAATGTAGTTCGCATAGCTCGAACTTAACTGCTAACATCGAGATAGACATCTCAACCATTAACCTACATGAGCTTTGCTTCATGAAGAGGGGAAAACCGCGCAATCGACGAAGTAACGAGATCTAATGACCGTAATTAAGTGTTAATGGCGTTTATACACGTATTCTAAGGCTGGTTACAATAGAGGACCTAGTGCAAATGGACACATTTGTCTAATAATTAGAGAATATATGCACGATTAGTTTAAATAACGGAACGTAGACTCGATATTTTATTTTGAACATTACCCACCTCGGTGGTGTAGCTAGCTAACACGTTAGTTTCGTGTTGATATAGACTGTCGAATACAGGGAGATCGAGGTTCGAAACCAGATCGAATGAACTGGTGGTTTTCATAAATGGTTTTACACTCTCCCTCCACGCAAATGTGGGCTCACATCCTCTAAATCCAACCTTCCCATATCCTAAACCATTAGAGTAATTGGTATATAAACGTATAACTTGAACGGCTAGTAAGGTGCGGTGCTAAATTAATTATTTTGAATGGATTGTACAAATTTTGTTATCACCTCGTCTTACTACCTGCTCATGTTATACGCATACATGATAACTACTATAATGAGATAGGAATGAGAAAGGAAGCGTTTTAGAGTAATCTACCCACATTTGCTTGGAAAGAGAGTGAGAAAACACGTAAGAAATATCACCCTCATTAGAACCGAAAGGGATTCGAAGCCCAGTCTCCCATTGCCTAACAGGCCAGTCTAACAGGCTACTGATGCCTCAGACCATTTGGCCACTGAAGCAGGTGATTATTCATTAAACTCAATGAAAAAAAAATCTGTTTAATATAAAATGTATATGACGAAACATAAATAGATTTGAATGAACTAATAGGGTAAATAAATTTGTTAATCATTTTACGGTTTAGACGTACGCTTAAGTTACTAATTTACGTATGGTATTTTCAAGAAGAATTATAAACATGTCTATTTAAAATGAAACGTATTAAAGTTTCCATGTGGTAGCACAATCCTTCAATTGCGTCAATATGAGTAGATAATTAAGTCAAATAACAATCTATAATCCATATTACTATTCTCATTAATTTATGTAAACGATCAGGGATTCTATATTTACATAATACGCTAAAATGCATGCAGATTTGAGTATTTTTTCATAAAATTTAACAGCAAATTCTAAACGTTGAGAAAATGCACCAAATATACTATGTCGATTATGATGACTATTTTAAAATTAAAAGAGTAAAATATTCAATATTAATAAATTAATAGAAAAATAAATGGTATGGTGCACCGCACAGAATTTCTCTCTTTTATCTTAATATAGAGATATTTACTAAATACTAGAAGAGTTTATGAAACGAAATAATATACACTGTTGTAGAAACACTATATCAAAGATCATAAATGAAATAATATAAATTGTTACAGAAACATTGAGAAGAGAGGAACATCTCTGTCCATAAAAGAGAATAATAATAAATGCTGGTTTTATAAAAATATATTATTTAGAATAAAAGATGTTTATTTTTAATAATGCTTCAATTTTACATTGATAAATTATTTCGTATCTCAAATAATTTCTTAGTGTGATCAAAATTGGAACTTTCTGCTTGTGATAAGTACCCTTAGAGTCATTTTCATGCAAAAATAAGAACATACAATTTGTTTGTAAATGTATTCAGTTTATAGATACAAAATTTAATCAGAATATTTATAGCGGACTTTGAGAAAATTAATTTTCTCTCTTTTTGTTCTTCTGTAAACTACTCTTAATTTTAAGGTTGAATATATTATTCCAAATTTCCCTTAGGAGAAACTCATAAAAACCTTAGATAACGTGTTTTATCCTGATCAGTAAAATGGTTTTGGCTCCAGGTAGAGACCGAGACAGACGGCATTGCAAAAAATACTTTTTCAGTTTCAAGGGGTCATGAAAAATCGACATTTATCAAAAACCCGAGCTCTATTTTTTGATGATTGTAATAATGCTCTTTCCGAGGGGTCAAGAGAAAGTAAAAATAATGTGTTCTAGCTTAGGCATCACGTCTTGGTTACCATTAGGTCCATATACATCTTTTACCTATGGTAAAGTAAAATTTAGAGTTTAATGTGCCCGCCTTTTCGTGGTAGAAGAGTATAAAACAATTTTAAAAAGACATCCCTTCAGTACACTGGGAAGCAGGTGTTGGCCACCTTTTTAGGCCTCCCCCTCCCAATCTACATGTAAGCTTATCAAACTATATTTTTGCTTTTTACTTTCTTTCAATAGCTCGGTGAGAAAGTATTGTGATCGTCAAAAAACACGAGCTCGAGATTTTGATAAATATTGACGTTTCATGATCCCCTGAAACCAAAAAAAGTTGTTTTCGCAATGCCGTCCGTCTGTCTGTACCTTGGGCTAAAGTCAAAACTATTTTATCAATTGGGATAATACTTGGTATCTGGAGTTTTCATAAGGTCCCCCCCCCCCCGAGGGATTTTCGGAATTAGATGTCTAACCCTAAATTTAAGGGTAGTTTATTGAATGGCAAAAAGAGACCAAAATCAGTTTTCTCAAAATTCGCTTTAACGATTTGTATTAAATTTTAATCTTGACACTGTTTATCATTACAAACAAGATGGAAATTTTCATTTTCTCATGACAATGGCTTTGAGGATATTTTATATAGGGCAAATTTTCCCATTTTCCCTCATTAATCCACAACTATTTGAGATACAAAATAACTTATCATTGTAAAGTTGTATTAATATTAAAGATACAAATATTTTATTTGAGATTGTTTTTATAAAACAAATAATTTCTTATCTATATTAGCAAATATATATACGTTATAATTCAGGTATTTTAAAATGAATTTTATTATTATGATGTAACGTTTCTATAACAATGTATAGGCCTATTATTCTTCAAATTTGTATATCCCCATTTTTTTTAAAAAAAAAGAATAAAAAATAAATAAATTATATGTTAATGTTAAGGTATTTAATTTACTTGTAACATGACCTATTAGTACTGATCGAGGTAATCTTGGTCAAACTCAAATTTTATTTGAAAGTATTTGATATCTATTCGTGAGTCTTGAAGAGTCTAGAAGAGATTTACTTTTAATGACATTGTAGTTATTCTTATATGATCGACCAAAAATTGCCACGAGATCGACCTAGATTAACATATGAATAGCTCGTACGAATATTAATTTTGAACAAAATTGCTATTGCCGTTTTTTTTTAAATTCAAAATTTACAAAATCTGTTAAAAACCCAAAATGATAAAAAAAAAAGATGACCATACATTATTATCATGCAAAACATTCACGGTTACCCATCTTGAAAAAAAACGTTAGAGCCATTTTAGAGAAATTACAAACTTCAAGAAGACTCTTATTAGTAAATTGCCCTTAAACGAATCAACCCCCGATACATTCTAATATTTAGCACCTCGTCTTACTACCCGTTCGGGTTATACGCTTTAAGTACTAATCACTCTAATGGATTAGAAATTGGGAAGGTTGAATTAGAGGAAGTGAACATGCATTTGCGTGGAGGGAGAGTGGAAAACCATTTAGGAAAAAACACCCCCAGTTCACCCGACCGAGATTATAACCTCGATCTACCCGTCCTCAGCAGTCGAGCTCAACACGACTAGCGCGTTAGCCAACTACGCCACCGAGGCGGATAACCCCCGATAAACAATCATTATAATGTTATTCTTGGGAACCTAAAGGAGACCAACAGATCGAACCGGATATTCTCAACAGTAAGGTGGGATAGTAGGGTAAACGAGGAAAAGTCAGAGTTCTTACAGTTTTTATGGGAAAACCTTTTTTTGGTCAAAATAAATAAAATATTGCTCCATTACAAACATAGAACTTAATTCTATTCACATGGTGACCTCAAAATTTCTTGGATATCTGTGGAGGGTGTCCTGAAATTTAATGACAACTTTTTTCTTCATTTAAAAAGTTTGTTAGATAGTGCCACCATGCTCAGGACAGATATTCAACAATTGTTGATATCAACATATGAAGAAAATTAAACTCCATGTTTTTATTGGAGCGATATTTTATTTATTTTGGCAAAAAAAAAGTTTTGCTATAAAAACTGCAAAAAACTGTCCATTTCTCGCGTCTGCTTCAATCCCACCTTAAGAATGCGCATGTACAGAGAAGCGTAGCTTCAACTCAGGAATTATTGGAAGTCTTAGCACGGCCGCCTAGCTTACGATGACATTCCTCGTCTTGCAACAATGGCTTGTGATATGTAAACATACAAATACCAGTTAGTGATGAACGGCCGGTTCATGATCCGGAGTTCATCCAAGGACAAACCGACTGAGTACCAGTTCACTTGTGTCCGGTACCTCAACAGAGGATGTTGATAAACATGCCCAAGGAATATTTTAGAGTTAGTGGTTTCTACTCTTAGATAGTTAACGTGTTAGAATTATTAGCTTTTTTTTTAAATAATTGTATGTTATATTCCTTGCAATTAGATTAATCAGTTATAAAATAGTAGACCTGCATTTTATCGTGTTTATTAATTAATGTATGCGTGCTCCCATCCTCAATGAACCGGCGACCGGTGATAACATTATGTATCATATCTAACACTGCCCTGATATCTATTTCAAACAAAATAGTAATAATAGATTCAGAAAAATCTCTAATTTCTAAAATCATTCATCAATAAACTACCCATAATTTGAGAGCTAAAATGAAAATAAAAAAGTGCCTTGATGTATGACCTTACACCATATTTGTTTTAGCACCGCGTCTTACTACCCGTTCAGGTTATACGCTTATGTACTAAATGCGCTAATGGTTTTAGGTATGAGGCAGGTTATATTTAGAGGAAGTGTACCCGCATTTGTGTGAAGACTGGAGGGAAAGTGGAAAATAATTTAAAAAAAAAACCCACTCTCAGTACACCAGCCTGAGATTCGAACCCCGATCTCCCCGTATTCAGCAGTCTAGCCTTATGCGAAAGTAGTGCGTTAAAACATTCATCCACCGAAGCGGGTCCCATATATAAATATTAATCTCAAGTTATAATCAAATCCATTTAACTGTTTCAGCTATAACTCCAAGGGGGAGAGAGAGAGAGAGAGAGAGAGAGAGATAGAGAAAGAGAGAGAGAGAGATACAGAAAGACAGATATGAGGACAAACAGGATAACTAAGACCAACTACTTTAATGACCGAACGATCTAAGTCATCACTCTCCTGTTATTATTATTATTATTATTATTATTATTAGCACCGCGTCTTACTACCCGTTCGGGTTATACGCACTTACGC
Organism: Timema cristinae; assembly: GCA_039000515.1. Lineage (NCBI taxonomy): Eukaryota > Metazoa > Arthropoda > Insecta > Phasmatodea > Timematidae > Timema > Timema cristinae. Next base: position 43,896,406 of record JBCFYV010000024.1, read on the forward strand.
TAATGTGTAATGGTAGGGTGATTGTGAGATGAAATGGAGGACCTACAGTTTAACGTGGAATCCGAACCACGGTGGCGGCCTGGCATTCCACACATTCACCACTCTCCTGTTAGACTAGCTGCTGATGATGGAGAAATCAGGGTTTGAGTCCCAGTTGGGTCTATAGAAGGTGGTTTTTCCTAAATGATTTCTTGATCTCCTTCCATGCAAATACGGGTTGATCATTCTTAAAAAAAAACTGAAAGACCAATGTTTTGTTGTTTGGGGCACATAAAATGTTAGTATTCATAAAAATCTCGAGGTAGAAAATATTTATGATTAAAATAATTTAAGAGATTCAGTAAATTTTACAAATTAAATAAAGCCAAAAATATATCTTTCCTGTTTCTATTTGGACATGTGAATAGCAAAGATCTTATCGCAGCTACTCCATTTGACAGTAGGACAAACAAGACAAGATCATATCTTAGCTTCTGCCTCCATCAAATCCGCAGCGCAAAGTTAAACTTTAGAACAAACACTCGATGCGTTTGCTCTTCCAAGAAATATCCTGAAATGGAACTAGATCATATTAATTGATAAAACAAACTTTATAAAGAGTCCTCCCTCAAACTATTGAAAAAGGTTTTTCTTTCTGGTAAACGATAAGTGAAAGTTCTGTACCAAATAGCTAGGCCCCTATTTCTAGATATCTATATGTTAGTTCTGAAAACCATAGTAGGAATACACGCATTTCTGGTCGCATGGTTTAAGGCGTCACTCTCGTCTTAGACTGGGTTGTCGGTGACTGGGAAGTTGGAGTTCAAATACCAACTACATCTATACCTTCTCTCTCCCCGTTCGATTAGTCTAATTAATGTATGATTTTGATAGAAAGAACCCTTTAGTAAATACATACGTATCTGCTAGCGGCCAACCTTGAAAACATGTTACTATATTACTACCCGCCTAGGTGGCGTAGTTGGCTAACGCGCTAGTCGTGTTGAGCTCGACTGCTGAGGACGGGGAGATCAAGGTTCGAATCTCGGTCGGGTGAACTGAGGGTGGTTTTTCCTAAATGGCTTTCCACTCTACATCCACGAAAATGTGGGCTCACTTCCTCTAATTCAACCTTCCCAATTCCTAATCCATTAGCGTAATTAGTACTTAAAGCATATAACTCAAACGGGTCGTAAGACGCGGTGAATAAATAATATAATAATAATAATAATACTATATTACTATTATTAATTTACAGACATTGATACTATCCATCAAAGGTGATAGCTCAAATCAAATGACTTGACGTATAAACACATAAAATATATTTTAATAATGTATGTAAATTCTAAAACTATTTCTTCTTATATAAATCGGATAATATATTTATTTAGCCATATTCAAAAATAAGATTAAAAAACGGATTGAGTTCTCAATTTGACGCATTTAAAAAAATTATGTTCACATATGAACGGATGCACCGATTTCGATGAAACTTTTTGTGGTTTATCAGTACATATTCCTGCGTTGATCTCGTGAGTATCTTCAAACCAAGAGAACTATTTATTATAAGGCAGAGATAAACTATTAACACTGTTTGTAGATGGTTGAGCATTTTTATACTTGGGCCTTAAACAAAGTTTTTTTATTCTGATTTAAAGAAAATTCGTCAAAAGAACAAGGTAACTAATAACAAAATAGGAAGTAAAATAAAAAATAAATTAAAATCTCCTTAAAAATGCTCTATAAAAGGAATAAATAAATTTTGAATCGGCTGATAGAATCTTGGATAATTGAGAAACGAAGAACTATACGGATGAAATGAATTATAACGTACCTAACAACTTATTAATAAATAATTATTAATAATAATAATAATAATAAATTTCATCCATGTATTTCTTCATTCCTCAATTATTCAAGTTCCTATCAGCCGATTCCAAAATTGATTTAATTTTCTTTAGGCTGTTTATTTGAAGTGGGTTTTGATTAAAATTTATATTTTTATCATTACTATTAGCACCGCGTCTCACTACCCATAAAAAAAGTATATTAAATTATTTAATTTAATACAGTGTTTGTAACGTTAGATATTTGCCCTGCAGCTGTCATTCTTGGCAGCCTGTCAAAAATTATAGCCGTAATATAAATGTATTGACATCCACACCAGTGGACATGTGGTCTAAATGTCATACTCATTTAATCTGGCTTGCTAGTGAAGGAGAGGTCGAGGTTTGAATCCCGGCCAGTGTTGTATTTCCTCTTCGCCTCTCACAGATGTGAGAATGTTCAATTTTAACTCTTCCTTACTCATCCCTACTTAGAGTATTTTTTTAAAAATCACTGTGCCTTACTATCTGTTCAGGATATACGCAATGATAACTATTCTAATGGGGTAAATATGGGTAAGAAAGCATTTGAGAGGTAATCTACCCACCTTTGCGAGGAAAGAGAGTTGTAAATATTTAGGAAAAAACACCCTTAGTAGAGCCGACCGGGATTCGAACACCAATCTTCCCGCTTTCAGTAGGCCAGTACAAAACGATAATGACGCCTTAGACCATTTGGTCACTGAAACGGGCTTAAGAATATTTATTAAATGCGTATAGCTAAGACGGTTAGTAAGACAAAGACCAAATAAACATCCGATCAACAGATCAAAGTTTGTGTATTTATTAACCAATATGATGATCTTATTTAATTATTCTGTAGCATAATGAACTCGAAAGTACATTGCCACATTTACAAAAGTATGCCACCTATCCTTATCTTGAGTTAGTTCTATCCAGTCCACCTCATCAACCCTATCCCTATCTTGAGCTAGTTCTATCCAGTCCACCTCATCAAACCCTATCCCTATCTTGAGATAGTTCTATTCAGTCCACCTCATTACACCCTATCCCTATCTTGAGCTAGTTCTATCCAGTCCACCTCATCAAACCCTATCCCTATCTTGAGCTAGTTCTATCCAGTCCACCTCATTACACCCTATCCCTATCTTGAGCTAGTTCTATCCAGTCCACCTCATTACACCTTATCCCTATCTTGAGTTACCTCTGTCCAGTCCACCTCATCAAACCCTATCCCTATCTTGAGCTAGTTATATCCAGTCCACCTCATTACACCTTATCCCTATCTTGAGTCACCTCTGTCCAGTCCACCTCATCAAACCTATCCCTATCTTGAGCTAGTTCAATCCAGTCCACCTCATCAAACCTATCCCTATCTTGAGCTAGTTCTATCCAGTCCACCTCATTACACCTTATCCCTATCTTGAGTTACCTCTATCCAGTCCACCTCATCAAACCCTATCCCTATCTTGAGCTAGTTCAATCCAGTCCACCTCATCAAACCCTATCCCTATCTTGAGCTAGTTCAATCCAGTCCACCTCATCAAACCCTATCCTATCTTGAGCTAGTTCTATCCAGTCCACCTCATTACACCTTATCCCTATCTTGAGTTACCTCTATCCAGTCCACCTCATCAAACCCTATCCCTATCTTGAGCTAGTTCAATCCAGTCCACCTCATCAAACCCTATCCCTATCTTGAGATAGTTCTATTCAGTCCACCTCATTACACCCTATCCCTATCTTGAGCTAGTTCTATCCAGTCCACCTCATCAAACCCTATCCCTATCTTGAGCTAGTTCTATTCAGTCCACCTCATTACACCCTATCCCTATCTTGAGCTAGTTCTATCCAGTCCACCTCATCAAACCCTATCCCTATCTTGAGCTAGTTCTATCCAGTCCACCTCATTACACCCTATCCCTATCTTGAGCTAGTTCTATCCAGTCCACCTCATTACACCTTATCCCTATCTTGAGTTACCTCTATCCAGTCCACCTCATCAAACCCTATCCCTATCTTGAGCTAGTTCAATCCAGTCCACCTCATCAAACCCTATCCCTATCTTGAGTTAGTTCTATCCAGTCCACCTCATCAAACCCTATCCCTATCTTGAGCTAGTTCAATCCAGTCCACCTCAGTACACCCTATCCCTATCTTGAGCTAGTTCTATCCAGTCCACCTCATTACACCCTATCCCTATCTTGAGCTAGTTCTAACCAGTCCACCTCATTACACCCTATCCCTATCTTGAGCTAGTTCAATCCAGTCCACCTCATCACACCCTATCCCTATCTTGAGCTAGTTCAATCCAGTCCACCTCAGTACACCCTATCCCTATCTTGAGCTAGTTCAATCCAGTCCACCTCATTACACCCTATCCCTATCTTGAGCTAGTTCTATCCAGTCCACCTCATTACACCCTATCCCTATCTTGAGCTAGTTCAATCCAGTCCACCTCATCACACCCTATCCCTATCTTGAGCTAGTTCAATCCAGTCCACCTCAGTACACCCTATCCCTATCTTGAGCTAGTTCTAACCAGTCCACCTCATTACACCCTATCCCTATCTTGAGCTAGTTCAATCCAGTCCACCTCATCACACCCTATCCCTATCTTGAGCTAGTTCTATTCAGTCCACCTCATTACACCCTATCCCTATCTTGAGCTAGTTCAATCCAGTCCACCTCATCACACCCTATCCCTATCTTGAGTTAGTTCAATCCAGTCCACCTCATCACACCCTATCCCTATCTTGAGCTAGTTATATCCAGTCCACCTCATTACACCCTATCCCTATCTTGAGCTAGTTATATCCAGTCCACCTCATTACATCCTATCCCTATCTTGAGCTAGCCCTATTCCCAATGGTGCCTTCCTAGTGGATTTACCAGTCAATACGTTGAGCACGGTTTTATATTATTCCATTCGTGCTGCATGTCTTGCATACCTCAATATACGAGACTTGATTATCCTAACAATTTATTATAATGAGTTACTGTTTATGTAACTCATTATTGTGTAATCTTCTCTACTCCCCAGTGCCCTCATCTCTCTTTTTTTTTACCAAATAATAAGCTTAACTAGATTAAGCTATTTTCAATTTAATCAAATTTTGACTCTTATACAATGAGATAAGTTGAGTAACCAGCATTCAAATATACAATGAAAATTTATACCCTGAAATGGAATTGAACCAAGGTCAACTGGTCTTACGAACTAAACGATGTACCAACTTATATTCCAAGGAATGAGTCTCTCATTTTTTCTATATTCACAAAAATATTCCATTAGAATGCCATCTGAAAAGACACGTTTGGATAAATATCAGCCAATAATACATTTTTTTATGTGAGGCAGTTTTTTGTAGTCACATTAACGTGATAGGGATGATAAAGGTAGAATTTTAGAGTAAATGCACGTCCATTTTTGCGTGTGGTCGATACAGAAACTGACGTTTCATCCACGCTACCATCTATGTGGGGTGGGGTGTGGTTTTGTTCGAAGGTATACGCACATATCCCCCCCCCCTTCATCAGTAAAACATGCAAATGCACGTTAATACCGTGGGTTGAAGAAGACTCATCTCCGAATGAAGAAATTCCCGTGAATGGAAGGCTCGTGTGAAAACAATGATAATGGGTGTTAAAATCCACTTTGTCGGGAAATGTCCTTCGGGGCGTTGGGGTGAGGATTTTCCCCTACAAAGTTTTACTGGATGCTGAGAGTCTGGATCAAGACCTCGACAATATGGTGGTGGTGGGGGGGAGAGGGGAGGGGGAATTTTACAACCACTGAGAAGCGATGGGACTAGGGCAAGTGAAATGTGGGTAGAGTCTTTACCTAGCAAAAGATTTTTCCTGATTTCTCTTCATTCTCCCCCACCCTTTTCTCCATCGCCCCATCGCTTCTCAGTATCCTTTCGGGCTGTGCGCAAACATTAATAACGTTGATGGAGTAGGAATAAAGATATAATTTCAGAGGAAGGAAGCATTTTAGAGGTAATATACCTGCATTTGCATGGAAGGAGAATGGAAAGCTAGCTATTTAGAAAAAAAAACACGCTCAGTAGACCTGACCAGGATTGAAACCTCAATCTCCTCGTCATCAGAAGACCAGTCTAAAATGAGAGTGACATCTTAAACCATTTGGCTACTGAAGTGGGTCACGCGGTTTTATTAATAGGATAAGAATGAGTACAATTTAAGAAAAATCATCCACAGTAGCGAGAAGCAGGGATGGGAGGAAAAAAGTGATAAATAACGTTTGAATAACCACCCTCATTGCACTCCGACTGAGATTCGAACTCCCCATCAGCTACAATACAGTCTAGTGCGAGACTGAAGCCTTAAACCTCGTAACCATTGGTGCGGGTGTTCATTATAAAGAGCTTTTATAAATTTTGGCTATTGTCACATACGTATTTCGTTCCAAGGTCTATATTTGTCAAGACAAGAGTGTCGAAACATCTCAAATATGAACATTTATTTTATGGCTAAATTTAAACCCCATATTTAGATAAACCCATTGAGAAAATGTGTATGGGGCCTCTGGGAAAAATGCCTTTTTAAATATTATGTTTTTATACTCAGAACTGAATTTTCTTTTTTTATGTCTAGCTAAATTATATTTTTTTACATTACAATTGATCATTATGATGTTTATTTTTTTTATGTTGCCATTCTACGTAAAACCAGATTTTATTCTTCCATTGATCAAATGTAAAGCAACCGAATTAAAGTTGGCCCCGAGTAGAATTTTCACATCCATGTTGGTTGTTTCTAGTCATAAAAATTATGTACATGCTTTTCTTTGAAATATTTTTTTAATTATAATAATAACAACAATCATTTGATTAACCTTTCAAAATTATTTTTCTTCGTAAAACAACGATTAAATTATAAAGAATTAATATTTTAGATTGATTTTCAGTGCCAACTTAAATCATTTTGGCATATGAAAACTTTTTTTTTATAAAATAAAAAACAAAACAAAATATTTAGATCTAATCTAGATATTATATAACTATATTATTTTTTCTTCTCTGTTGACCAAATTTATTTTGTACTGATTCATGGCTGGTATTGGAAATAAAAAATACTTTGAACTAAAGTACAAAATAAAATTGTTGTGTAGTTATTTTTCTTGGTACTTTTAGTAGCTTAATAGCATCGGCGACCATGCAGGATGGACGCAAGGATCATCTAGTCTGGTTTTCTAATATAATAATAATACTGCGCGTCTAGGTTACATCATCCGTAGCCCAGTTTGGGGAGAGATTAGCCAGTACTAATGTAGATTTGTCCAGGGGAAACCCGAATGTGCTAACCTTATTCCTTTCCTTGGAGGCTCTTTTGATGTCCCAATGAGATGAGATGATTGTGATAGTGAGTAAGAGGGATTGGTACCACAATAAACTTTTAACCTAACTTAAACCTAACTTAAACCTAACCCTGGTGACCGTTGGGGTAGTTCGCTTTCGATAAAAAATATCCAAGGTACCGGCCTGGAATCGAACCAGGGACTCATAGACCTGTAGCCAGGTGCACTGACCACTACTACACCAATGAAAAGCAGCGAGATAGGGATTTCAGCCCGGGCCTGCAATATTAAGGGATTTTTATTTTTATAAATGGTTTCCCAATCTCCTTTCCCAAAGAGGAGGTACATTTCTTCTAAATTCAACCTATGAGTAGTTAGAGTGGTTTTCTAATACACCGTATAGTGACGTAATTCCTCCCCCCCTTTACACCCCATCCTAGCTGTCCAATAAACGTTCTAGTACCTCTGCTCAGACACAATCTATTCAGTGGAGAACAATAAACTCCCCCCTTCTACCCTTTCACCTTTAGAGCTCACCAGGGAGACTTACCTGAACTTAATGTCAGGCTGTGAACACTTAACATACGAGTTGAGGGGGTCTTGGTAACGAGCAACAGGTCACAGAATAACAGTCAAATGGAACACGACGTTGTGGCTACTGTGTTACTAAAAAAAAAAAGTTAAAACGGTGTTTCGAATTATATTATCTTGATTGCTGCATATTAATTTTCACCGCGTCTGAATATACGTTTGGGTTGTATGCACACATTTATTAGCCTAATTGGATTAGAATGAGTGAGGTAATTTTAGAAGAAATGTACCCTAGTTTGTGGGGAGAGAATTTTGATAGTCATTTAGGAGGGGAAAAAAATCCTCAATACCGACCAGGATTCAAACCCCAATATTTCCCGTCACTGGCAATTCAATCTGACACGAGATTGACGCGTAGAACATGTGCCCATGTATAGTTATACAAAATTTTATCCCCATAGATAAATTACTTTAAATTGACAATGGTATATAAAAACAACAACCAGAATAGCAAGTTTGACCTCTTATAACTCGACCGGTGACCCTCGGGTGTCCCCAGGGCCGAGATTTTGACGGGAGTTGGAGGGTCGATTTCTCTGGTCTTCTGGGCCTCATCCGACTTGGAAAAATGACTCGTTGGAGGACGTCGCCATGACAGCAGCCAGAAATAATCCCGTCGACCGCACCCTACGACCCCACCTCCGACTCCCGTCAGAAACTAGAGTCTCGGTGACACCCGACGGTCACTGGGAACTCGCATCCCACGTGAACTATATTTGGAATCATTGACTCACTATTTATAGCTTATAGCTAAACACTTGTTTAAATTTTGCTATGCAATTTTGATGGTCGAATAACCTTAAAATGAGGGGAAAGTAAAATGAGCTACCGGCGGTAATTTTGAAATTTTATAGAAATTTTTGTTGTTGTTGATTAAATTAATAAAATATCCCTTCGGTATATACGTTTAGTTTTATTATACACTTATAATTTCTTTAATATTAGTCATGAGCATACTACTACTACTACTATTACTACTACTACTACTACTACTGCCACTGATGCTGCTGCTACTACTACTACTACTACTACTACTGCTGCTAATACTACTACTACTACTACTGCTACTACTACTACTACTACTAATAATAGTAATAATAATAATTTTAATTAATAAACTATTCCTGTTCAAATTCCGATATGATTTTTTGTTATCATGACCGGGAGGGACTTTTGACTTTCAGGTTCGGGCGCCTTATGTGTAGATTATTAGTTGCTCTGTTGGCACAGAACATTGTCCAGGGTACACAATAGGAGATCGCTTACATGTTCATTCACACAATGAGATGATGTGATTATAGTTATTATGAAGTTATGGAGCCGGGGTAAGTCTTAACCTAACTTAAGTTAAATTTATCAAACCCTGGTGACCATCGGGATCATACCCGTAAAGGGAAAATACCAAAGGTAACAGCAGGAAAATTGAACCCGGGACCCCAAGGCTCATGGACAGGTGCACTGACCACTACACCATGGGGCCGGTTTCCGAGATAATAATAATAGGTAATGAAGAAATGATGAAATTACTTTGTGTTGAAAATGAAACTAAATGTATCTACTGAAGCAGTAATTGATTTATTTTAAATAAAAAAGTTTCGTGTTATAAAAAAAACCCTTTAAACATACGGATTTATTTGATATTTTACTAAGACTGTTCAACGCACCCTTTATGACTCAACTAAAAATAACTGTGATCGATTTAAGTGAACAATATTATCAAATACTCTGTAACTCAACTAAGCTATTTGACGTTTCGTTAGCGTTAATATAGTATGTTCAGCTAATTGAACGGAGGACATTTGTGGGGAGAATGTTATATACTCTCTAGCAAATATATTATTATTTATTAGCTACCTCTCCGCTGTAACTCGTGCAGAAAACACAAAATAGACCGTGAGAGTTCAATCGTGTTTAAATCATCACACACATAATAGGACCTTTAATCATTGAATGTAATCCAACACCTTAGCTAAGTCGGTAGCTTATCTATCTACTGAGCTAAGGTTCATGGGGTTCGATTCCCGGCACGGCAGAAAAATGTATCATTGGTGAAATGTGGGTATACCCTTTCATGGTGATAAAATAACAGTCAGGGGGATTGGATGTTGTGCCTCTACTAGTCTTTAAGTTAGATTATAAGGCATATGATGCTACGACAAGCCTAGCAAGCCGGTAGTGGTAACATATATGGCTTGAATAAAAAACTGACCCAGGTCACAGGCTGGAAACAGTAATGGATGTAAAAAAAAAAAAATAATTTAATGTTTGATCTAGGTTTCGAGTATCCTACTAACAAAACCTGAGGAAGAGGTGAGAAAAGGTTTGACATTTGAAAAACCACGTGCACTTTACGGATTACTCGCTAGGCCACACACTCCATGTACAGTGAACTTTGCCAAAATTATAAAGACCTAACTTTAACTAAATAGGAGTTAGTAACCCATAACGGAGCAAATGGATTTTTATCAGACACTTTTTTTTTTCCTTTTTATTCAACGAGGACAAATTTCAATTCAAACGTGTTATTTTACCGTACATTACGAAAACAAATTTAGGGTTTACGAAAACACGGGACTTAGGAAGATATTTGGTTAAAAAAAAAACGGATGACGCTACTGGGGAATGTAGGAGGTTGCATAATGCTTAGTTACATACCCTGTACTCATCACAAGGGATTGTTAGGATAATTAAGTCTCGTAGATTATTGTGGGCAGGACATTCAGCGTGAATGGGAGAATCTAGAACCTTGTTCAGGAATTGACTGGTAAACCCAAACCATTGGGAAAACCTATACGCAGATGTGAGGATAACATTAGAATGGACCTGAAAGAGATAGGGTGTAATGAGGTGGACTGGATAGAACTATCTCAAGATAGGGATAGGATGTAATGAGGGGACTGGATAGAACTATCTCAAGATAGGGATAGGATGTAATGAGGGACTGGATAGAACTATCTCAAGATAGGGATAGGATGTAATGAGGTGTACTAGATATAACTGGCTCAAGATAGGGATAGGATGTAATGAGGGGGACTGGATAGAACTATCTCAAGATAGGGATAGGATGTAATGAGGTGTACTAGATATAACTAGCTCAAGATAGGGATAGGATGTAATGAGGTGTACTAGATATAACTGGCTCAAGATAGGGATAGGATGTAATGAGGTGGACTGGATATAACTAGCTCAAGATGAGGAGATTTGGCGTACTTTTGTAATTACGGCAATGAACTTTCAAGTTCCTAATGTCATAAAGTAAATAAGTATTTACTATGATTATATTCCTAGACAAACACTTTAAAAAATATATATATATATATATAAAGTGACTTATAAAATATTTTATAGGAACAGTTTAGCTTTGTCTTGAGTTTGTTCTCGATGGATCTTGGTTAATTTTTAAACTCAACTGTAGATGCCTATATAGGTACTGTCCATGCAAGATTACAAATATACATCAGCATGTAATAAGGATTATACAATCTAATAGAAAATCATTCAAGAATAGAGTTCTACAAACTAAGCATCGCAACAGTTAAACACTTCATTTTATTATATTGTAGGAATACAATTTATGTTTGAGAATGTATCGTTTTTAAACTATAAAGAGGCAAAGTTATTGAAAGAATATGCAAAAAGACCGCACCGAACACCTCATAAGGCCATAGTTGATCTAAACGCCGAAGGTTACTCACCCCTGATATAGGGCTTATAGGTTAAAGTTTTTATAACTATTTCAATTTTTCTCTTTCGTTAAGAAGTGTCTCCATAATCCATCCACTTTCAATTTAAGACTATTTTAAACTAGTGATTAGTCTGAGTCATTTACAAGTGTATTTATATTTATATATATTTACAATAGTTAGAAAATTATTTTGATTAGAATCCAGCAAACCAATTTAATTTAAAAAGAGAATGCGACTACTAATCTCGTACTTGGAATTTAGTAGAGACTTTCCTTTGAGCGAGCTATCCAATTAATGCGAAGCTCGCACGTCCTCATCATCAATAGCCTACCGCAGTCATCCACAAAGAGAGGTTGATCGTATTATGTTTCTTCGACAAGCTTCACTCACGTTAAAGAACCTTTTTGTTCCATTCACAAGTAACGTGTGTGGAAGGTGTCGCTTTATTGTGACACAAGAAAGAGTTAGATACGGTAAAGGCAACAAATTTTACTGTTGAGCTTTAAAGGGATGTCCTCATGTGATGAGGTAACGAACGGCAAGTTTTTCATGGCTTAAGGACGAACATGGTTGTTTCAGAATATGCACACTACATATAGAAAAAAATCTTTAGTACATGACAGACTTGATTCGAATCTAAACTTCCTTAATAAAAACCTTAAAGTAATTTATTTATTTTACTCTACTACTTTTTTTTTGCACCATGTATAGCTAATTACCTATCAGGTATATCCGCATGTTATTACACTAGTGGACTAAGGATGAAGAAGATAGAATCTAGAGGAACTGCACCCGCATTTGCGTGGGAAAAATTTGGGGGAAGACTGTAAAACTACTCGCGGCCCGACCTCTTCATAAACGGCAAACCATACTAGACGATCCAAATCAATTTAGTTTGTGACCACCGATGCATGTTTTATTAAACTTATGTTGTTTATTAAAGTCTATCAAATTTTACTATGTCTATTCAAGCCCAGACCCACATCGAACTCATGAACCACCCAATGTTCTTTGAACATTCGTTAGAGAAAAATATTATCATTATTATTATTAGCACGGCGTCTTACTACCCGTTCTGGTTATACGCACTTACGCTAATGTGTAATGGTAGGGTGATTGTGAGATGAAATAGAGGACCTACAGTTTAACGTGGAATCCGAACCACGGTGGAGGCCTGGCATTCCTCACATTCACAAGTTGTGATTAATACACGTCTTGTCAAAGGTAAAGAGAGGGTTTGGTAAACAGATAAATCTGTGCCGGGACTGAGGATTGAACCCCGGACCCCCAATACTGAAGTCTGACATCTTACCCCTAGACCACCAGGTCACCGACAAAATTATTAATTAAATTGTTTTTCTGCTATAAAGTAGTTCACTCTTTGCCGAGATAACTTCCATTATTATCATCGTGCTACTTTATTCCTGCATTTAGCTTTCTAGGCGTGAAAAAAGGATAAGATTCGGGACAGATAGTTTTCAACAAAGCTAAAGCATTTAATTTTTTTTTGTCCCAATAAAATGGTTCATTGCAATAAATTTTCTCTTCTTAAACTCATCTCAAAGCTTGTTACTTTGTCGAAAATCACAAATGAAATATTTCATAGGTTATTTTGACAACCTAAACTAATAATATATAAGCTATTATCTCTATATTACGTCTTTAAAACACACCTGACTCAAATGTTTGCTCTCTCAGACAACATTTTAACCGAACAAAAGAACAATTACGAGCGTTTAAAAATGTGTTCACACAAAACAAACGAATAACGAACTCTCAAAGGTGCAATCGAACAGTCGGCGAACGTTAAAACAAATGAATGTTTTGTTGTGTGCACGATTTAACGGAATATGGTTTTGTTTGGAAGTACTTCTTTTCTAAATTTACATAGCATTATTATCATTTAGAGGTATTTAAAGTGAACTTTGGGAATTCTAGGACAGACACAACTACAAATCTATCAGTCGTTAGTTTAACACTGTGAATGAGAAAATACCAATCTCATAGATCACAAAACAAATTGTTATGCATGGAATCGTACCCAGGACCTTTAGTTCAGTAAGAAGACGCACTAACGATATGGTTAAGGTATTGAACAACTTAAAAAATAAGCCAGATAAAGTAGGGAATTAACTGAACAATTTTTTTTCTAGCTATCAAATTAAAGACATGGCTATATTGTATTAAATATTATAATAACATTTTGTTTTCATTTTGAAAAGTAGATATAGTTTCTTTGTTCTAGGTTCAAATAATATGTACTCAGATAAAACTTCTTTTTGATTTTGTCAGTGCCAAATCGCTTTTCATTCAAACGTCATCCATACGTGTATAAAGGAAAAAAAAAAAAAAAAAAAAACGATTACGATGCCTTCCGCGATATTTTGAGTGTTGTTTCCCACAGCGCTTTTTTTTTTTTTTTTTACCTTTCCTTTCTTTTCGATCAATGTTTGGAGAGCAGCGCCTGGCTAAGACACGCAGAAGAAGTACAGACGCACACACACCAAAGAAATAAGAAAAGGATGAAGATAAGAAGAAAGTTGTTGGTATTCTTTGTTTCTGTCGGAAAACCATTGCTACGTGAATACACGTGCTATCGTAATGGCGAAGTTGTCTTGTCTTACACAGACAGCCTCTTAAACCTCTTCAAGACTTCTTCTAGGCTCGAAGGAACAACTCACTATATCCATCTTAATCTAACTTCACGCAGATTATGAATAAGAAAACAACAACAGTAAATTGAAAGTATTTGAGGAGGTTCTGCTCCACTGCGATGGATTCAACAGTACCTTTTTTTTTTTATGGGTGTAAGACCTTAGCTAGAGGAAGCTTAGGAAGAGGCTTCCCACATACCTGGTGACCCTGGGTTCGTTTCCCGGATATTTGTTTTGTGTCTAGTCGTTATATTAGTTTATTATTATTACTATTACAAGTGTTCTATCTTACGACAGTTCATTTCCTTTTGTCAGTGAACTTAGACCGCCAGTGAGCCTTATCCTCCGCCTCATTGTCTATACTCAGGATATAATTAATGCACAGTTATTAGAACGTTAGAAAAGGCATATTTTTTTAACTATTAATAGGAAAGGCTAACTACATTAGACTTACAAATAAATACCTACTTTTGTTGCCTTTTGTCTTTACACTATTTCCCAAGTTAATTAAATTATAAATATCTGATTTCTAAAATCTAATTTTGATAAGAAGAACTTTATAGATAATATAAACACTAATTTTTGTGGTAAGCATTGATATAATTTTACTACATTATTACTGTTATTTTATTGGTGAGAATAATATACATAAAGTGACAACTGTATGCAGATCATATGACTTGACGCATGAATACATGAGAGTAAGCATAGTAATTGTTCTAACAGTTAGGTATGGTTCTTTCTATGAAAATGAAATTGTAGTCTCTAACTTAATTTAGACAATAATTGAGCTTCAAAGGCTAACAGACTCCCTCAGAAAGGTTCTAGATAGATTCCCGGTTGAAACGGATACCTTAATGTTGGTAATATACCCATTATTAAATTGTGTTTTGAAATAATTAGTTTGTTAGCTTATCTGCCCAGCTACCTTTAAGGTGGGACTGTAAGGGATGCAAGGAAAGGTGTTTTTGCAGCATTTTTTATATTATAAACACTTTTTTGGTCAAAATAAATCAAATATTGTTTCAGTACAACCATAGAGATTAATTTTCTTCACATTATGATATAAATATTTCTTGAATATCTGTCAAGGGTGTCCTGAAATTTAATAACAACTTTTTCTCTTAATTTAAAAAGTTTCATCTAATGCCACTACGCTCATGATTGATATTCATCAACTGTACTTTAGCAATATTTTATATATTTGGACAAAAAAAGTTTTGATATAAAAAAAACACTGAGCTTTTCTCGCTTTCCCTACAACCCCGCTTTAAATATGAAATACACCAAGGAAATTATCCATTGATTAAAACTATAGAAATACATATCTTCTGATACATCCGTTCATATATTTGTTTCATCCTCCAAGTCATCCTTTATCAGTACCACAATGTCCCGTGAGTAAGGTTTTGTACAAAACTACCAAATATCTCTTCTTCCCGATCCAGTTGACTGTAGTCCCCTCAATAATTGATGGCTGACACGCTCAATCTGCATCCGGGTGGATCGTTACTGTATCAACACTGAAACATGTCAAACAAGCTGACAAGTCATCGAGGAGGTATCCTAATAGTTGACTCGCTTTGCCACATGCCCATAGAGAACACAAGTTGTTTGTCTGCAAGCGGCCATGTTTGTTCAGGTCACGTGCCCTTCCACGGAGGACAAACTGACAATGACGCTCGGGTTGGCTTGTTGCTAAGCCATAGAGTACACATTGCAGCGCCATCGAAGCTAGGAGAAATAACCAAAACGCACACATACTCCTAGCGAGCCCGTATTAAGACTCTACGCTTTGTTCCCGTGACTTTGTGTACTTAGCGGTATTATTAAATACAAAGCCGACATTGTCATGTTGCCAAGAAGATTACACGCCATTACCGATGGCAGCTTACGACTGGTAAGTATCGTTATCCTACAATGTTACATTTTAATGATCATTCGAACAGTCAATAATGCCAACTTGCGACGATGAACAAATTTATATTAAATGAGTCTCACTGTCTCACTCGTTCACTTTTGCATCAACATTATTATATACATATATTTTGGAATGTTACAGAATTTCTAAATTTTGTTAAAATTATAGAAAAAAACGATGGCTTGGAAAAAAGTAATTAAAAAAATAGTTAAAAAATCTTATGTTAGCTAAATTTTTCAAAATTTTCAATGAACGTGTATGAAAAAGTTAATACATATCTAAAGATAACATTGTACCCGTTACACACGACACAATTTACTCTACAAAATGTTGTGGCCAAAGCACATAATATGCCTTGCACCACTAATTATATAATTATCAAATATATATAGTTACCACTTGTTATAAAACTTTAAGATTTGGTATAGCCCCTGGACTATTAACTTGAGAAAAATGGAGTTATTCTATATTTACTAAAGTTAAAAAAAAATCCGGAAAAAGGTTTACTTTATGGTCAATTACTCTCTATAAAGGACAACATTATCTCTGTCACAAAGTACTAAAATATTTGAAAACTCTCGATATTACAAAACATTTCTTAAGCAATTTTCCGACATTATTAAACACATAACATATGTGGTAGTTGTTTTATAAAATCAATCCGGAACTCTAACAACAATCATGAAATATACTTGAATTATCTTTACCTCCACATAAAATATCTGGTTTACCGATAACGGGGAGATCGGAGTTCAAAACCCTGTCGGGTGTATTGAAGGTAGTTTATACTAAATGGTTTCCCACTCTTCTTCCATGTGAATGCGGGTACACTTAATCTAGATTAAACATTCCTAACCATACACATAACGTAATTAATATGTACGCACTCGCTTCGGAGGCCGCATGGTCTGAAGTACTATTCTCGTAGTAGGCTAGACTGCCGATGACGGGGAGATCGAGGTTCGAATCTTGGTCGGGTTTACTGAGAGTGATATTTCCAAAATGGTTTTCCACTCTCCCTCCACGCAAATGTGAATAACACCTTCTATAAATATAGCTTTCCTAATCTTTAAATCCATTAATTTAATTAATACATACGTGTATATCCGAGCGGTAGTAATATGCTTGCTAAAAAACTATAGTACGCAACCGTTCGATGGTTTAAGTTTCACTCTAGCAATAGATTAGAATGCTATATGATGGATACAAGGGTTCGAATCCCGGTAGTGTGAAATGAGGATGGTTTTTCTTAAATGGTTTTACATTCGCTCCACGCAAATGTGGATACACCTTATTTAAAATCAACCAGACTCATACCTAACACTTAAGCTTAATTGGTACATATGAATCTATCCAGGACAGGTAGTAAGACGCAGCGCATATGATTGGTTTATATTTTAAAGCGATTCTAACGAACAATACTGAGAAGTATTAATGCTCAGGACTAATTATAGCAATAAACTCTCATGTCTACGAAGTAATAATAATAATTAAAAAAAAAAGAAATCCATATGACAGTCGAGATGGATTAAACTTGATTAGAATTGGACGGTATTAGTTGCAGGATTTAATTTTTTCACAAGATCTTCCTTTACTCCTACTTCCCCCCCCTTACCCCCCCCCCCCCCCCCCCCCCCCAGAAAATATCCCGGTAGGTACCTCGTGAAATCTCGACCACTTCTCATCCACTTTCTCAATTCCTCCGTCTCCCGCCTCTTCCAACAGAGGAGAAATGTCTATCTTTCTGTATTTACCCTTCCCCTCTACTGGTTTCTTCTTTCTCTCTCTTTCTCTCTAGCGTCTTTTCCATCTTCGTCTTTCTCGTGTACGTCCAGCGGCGGGTGCAAAAGACAAGGACTGTTTTACCGCAGCCCCAATGAATTATTCATCGCTTTTGTGAGTTACTCCCCCCTCCCCTCTTCCCCCTCACTACTATTCTGAAGCGGGCTACTGAGTGAAGTTCTGCGTTTTGAGGTGTGAAGTCTGACATTAGTGCCGTCATGAAATGCTTCATTACGTTTGGATGAGAGCCCGGTACCGAGAGAGGAAGATATAGAAAATTAAGGGGAGAGAAATGGAAAGAGAGAAGAGAGAGAGAGTAGAGTAGGAGAGGCCAAGAGGTCAAACCAGTCTGTGAAAACGTATGAATGGTGCCTAACACGACATCATTAATGCATGAACACTTCTCTTACGTTCAAAACGTTTCAACCGAAAACTTATTTAATGATTAATAGCTCAAACCTTAATTTATAATCTTGTCACTTGGTTTTCGCGGAATGTACAGAGATATACATGATTAGCAGTCGAATAATAAAACAATCCGGCTTTTAGTGGTGAGACCGGATAGATTTGAACAATTGACCAGTCTAACAAAGAAATTGGGATATTTTGAAGATATGTTCTGATTTTTTTTTATTACCACGCTTTACTATCCACTCGGGATATCCGCATATGTACTAATATTCTAATGTGTTAAGGATTGGGAGGGTTTAATTTAGAGGTATTGCATCTGAATTTGCGTGTAGGGAAAGTGGAAAACCATTTAGGAAAAATAACCTCAGTGCACCCAACTGGGATTAAACCCCGACCTCCCCGTCTTTGAAGTCTACACGAGAGTAACGCGTTAGACCACATGGCCACCGAAGCGGATCTGATTATGCTACGCCGGACTTCTACGTTTATATAAACATACCACGAGCATAAGGTGATCAATGATCAATGCGATAACTACCATTATCTAATGTAGTATTTTGAGTGGGTAAATATTACTTACTATACATCTTGACATTTTAATACGTCATTAAAAGGTGATGTGGACGTCTATTATAAAATCAAGTCATTAGTCAAAATGTGTCTCGCTTGTTTGGTGTGTCTATGTTTAGGGTTGAAGCTTGTCCACTTTTTGTCCACTGTGACAACTTGAAGTGAATTCATTAGTGGAGGAGGGTTGCGCGTGATGTAGGGGGTGAAGGGGGTGGGGCTAGGTGGAGTCTGATCTCACACAAACAAGAGACTCTTGAAACAATAGAGAAATAAACAGTTTTTTTTATACTAGAGTGAGGGAAAAACTACTAATTAGTAAGCCGTCCCCGATGTGAAATTATATTCTCCGAGCTAAGGGGGGAAAGGGGGGTAGTGTGGTTGGAGAGGGAGTTCGTACTCGATAATTAGGGACAGAGAGCTTTTCTGTGACGTGGTGTCGTTTTTCTACAGATTTAACTCCCTCCACCCCCTCATCTCGTAAATAAACAACTGCACCACCGGGCATTGAGCCCGTATTGTTTTTAATGTTGGGTGTTTTTGGACACACTGTGAATAGTTCGCTTGGAAATAATGATCCTTTGTTGTTTGAAATATTGTGTGAAATGTAACAGATATTATGTTACACGAAGTTGTATTTTGGCAGACAGTATTGTAAGCAACCTTTTCTGTTTATTCCTTCATGATGAATGTTGAAAGTTAGCAATAGGCCTACATTTAATTTAACTACATAGTACTGTTTTTTAAATCATCTATTTTTAAACGTTTTCAAACTCACACACAATATTTCATTACCAATTTAGATTGAGTATACATCGTATTTAAAAAATACATATATTTAACTTTTAAAATTTTAATTTACATCAACACGTCTTAATACCACTTTGGATAATTCGCATATTGTATTAACCACGCTGGGTGAAAAAGGTATAATTTTATCGGAAGTAAACAAAATTTTGCTTAGAAAAGAGTGGAAAACTATTTAAGAATAACCACCCCAATTGCACCCAGCCGGTATCGAACCCCGATAGGCAGTCTATTCCAACACGAGAGTTGCGTGTTAGACCATGTTGCCACCAAAGTGGATAAAAAAATCGAATTATTATTATTATTATTGATAAAATATTGTTAACATATAATTTAACTGTACATGAGTTATATATTATATTTTATTATCTAGATTACATGGTTGATAACAATTCTATTTGGAAATCTTGGAAACTAAAAATGGTGAACTTAGTAATTGCAATAAATATAATAAAATTTGCTCTCGCATTCATAGTTTAAGTAAGGTGAGAAACGGAGCCATCTTAGATAACATTAAATCGGGTAGCACGGTTATCTTTTGGAGACCCGTTGTGTGTAAAGGAAAATTTAGATTTATTACTCAGAGGCAGAAGCTCCCCAAAGAATATAACTCGCTACGAATAAATGATATCCCGAGGTCACGATTAAAGCGGCTGTGTCGTTGTTTTGAGTGTGATTTGTTTTTAAGTAATGAAAATCTCTAATGGGGGTAGCGAAATATGTATGTTCTTTGTTGCAATTTGTATAAACCATACAGGCGCGGTATAATGTTTATATATTATGAAAAAGTCCGCTTCGGTGGCCGCGTGGTCTAACACGCTACTCTCGCAGTAGACTAGACGGGGAGATCAAGGTTCGAATCTCGTTCAGATGTACTGAAGGTAGTTTTTACCAAATGGCTTTCCACTCTCCCTCCATGCAAATGAGAGTACACTTCATATATATATATATAACTTTTTTAATCCTAAAACTATTACAGTAATTAGTACATAAGCGTATAACCTGAATGGGTAGTAAGACACGGTGCTAATGTGTGTTTTATATAATATATATATATGAATATTAAAAAAGTAGATTCAATGGATACTTAGCAAAAAAAAAAAAATGAAAGGAGTAGTTTCACCCTGAAAATTTTTAAGGTAAAATAACACTTTAAATTTAGTATTTATTTGTTTAAATCTTTTCAGGAAATTAGTATTTTATCTAAATTTTAGTGACGTGGCGTTGAGTGTTGCCAGGGTAAGCAGCGCTTGTTTGGATCTTACCTACTTGTGAATTGTTTTCTTCATTTAGTAATACACTCAATGTCCAGGTATCGATGGAGATATATTCCCATGAGAGTAATCAAGAGACGAACCAATGTGTGATAGGTAAATGAGGACCAGGTTGGGAAGAATAATTCAGAGATACAGCTGTGCTTTAACATAATTTGATTCGATGTATAGTAGAATAAAGATACGTATCAGCATTCAATTAAAATATAAGAGTATGAATAATAACCATTAGTAAAATATAAATATATTCTTGACACACTCGATGAAAAAAATAATCTATACAGGATGTATACGAAATTTCTGACCAAAATTTTCTATGAATTTAGGTGATATAAAAACAAATACATTTTTCTGTAAAGTAGCCACGGGGTAGGTAAGCGTTCGGGGTTGCAAGCTGATGGGCAAAGTTTATTTCTACCACTGTTAACCTTCTTTGTGTTCCCTCATAAACTCATTTCTTTGCTGGCTTTCAATAAAATGTATACATTTCTTGCAACAGCTTCCAGAAGAAACCAAGTCTTCTGCGTTTCTTATAGCTGCGTTGTACTTTTAATGTCAATACTTCCCTACTCTATTTATCTACCCTAACGTCATATACTCTTTAAGGCCGAATGCAAGAGTGAGAATGAGTAAAAGTGAAGGGTGAGTAAGAAATGAAGGAACGTTGGTTCGTAACCTACTAAGACTACGTTCGTGTAGACGGCTCAATAGCAGGCAAACCAATGTACCTTCACTTCTCATTCACGCTTTACTTTTATTTACCCGCCTCGGTGGCATAGTTGGCTAACGCGCTTGTCGTGTTGAACTCGACTGCTGAGGACGGGGAGATCGAGGTTCGAATCTCGGTCGGGTGAACTGGGGGGGGGGGGGGGTTCCTAAATGGTTTTCCACTCTCCCTCCACGCAAATGCGGGTTCACTTCCTCTAATTCAACCTTCCCAATTCCTAATCCATTAGCGTAAATAGTACTTAAAGCGTATAGCCCGAACGGGTAGTAAGACGTGGTGCTAAATATTATTTATTATTATTTTTCTTGCATTCGGCCTTAAGGCTTGATTAAGAAGTATTTGGGAAAGTTAATCTCCTTACTAACTTTGTTAATTTATGTTTTCAAAAATTTTGAATTTTTAATCCGTCCCAAGCACAAGTTTGTTGTGAATATCTCAAATAAATTTTATAACATCTTTCATAACTATTGTAGCAACTCGCATTACTGATTATTAATTTATAATCTTTTCTAAAATGATATATATTATTTATGTTTCATAAAAGTGTTTAATGTATTCCGTACACGTCGGTTTTCAGTTTTATTTTCAGAACGCCAGCAGAAAGTTGAGTAATATTTAAACTATGTAGAAGATGTTGGGTTGTTGGGTGACTTATGGAGGGGGGAGGGGGGAGAGGGTGACCGAGGGGAAAGATGAAGAGGAGGGGGGGGGGGGAGTATAACGCCTTGAGCCCTGTGCAACCTAAAAAAAAAGATTACATGTTTGGCTTCTTTGGTCCCAAGCTAAGACTTAAAAACTTAAAAGCTCAGCAGAAAATGTTTATAATCTGTTCCGGTGAAGAGAAAAGGAATCGACAAGTTTACCGATCAAAGATAAAAAAAAAATATAACAATATATTATAGCTGAACCATAGGGCATGAAAAATTTGAGATAAAAATAATCCGACACTTTTTTTTTTACTGCGTTTTATTAATTCAATTTATACAAAAATGAAAAATTTAACTTTGTAATAAACTATATATTTTATTTAAATAAGGGCCTAATACGTTTCATAACACATGGGTTATTGACAACGTTTGTGTGAAAGAATGGAGAAGGTAGTTTATAAGAATAAATGTTGGAAAGACGATTAGAAAACCACAATGATTAATTATTAATTATATACGAAAAACCTCAAACACTGCATGTAGTAGAACTTCTAATCCAAAGCTTCCCATTAATGGCAATCTGCGCTATGCGAAACTAACGTCTTAAAATTATATAATATATTTATAATTTTATATGTTTATTAATTTAAACGTAAGCTTTTATTTTTGTATACAATATTTCATATACATGCGATACACATTAAAGCCTCGATAAACCGGGCCTAATTAATCCTAATTTCATTTAATATAGCATATGGATGACTACTTTTTTTAAAATTTATTGCTATATTACAAGCAGTAAAACCTAAAGAAAAAATTTACGTAAAAAAAAAACCTACCAAAAGTTTTCAAGTGAAGATCTACGTCTTTTTAAAAATCCATCCACTTTCAAACGATACTTGTTCAAAATATTCAGGAACATCCAGTTCCTTTGATTTTTAAACCGTTTTACATTATTATGATTAACATACAATATAATACAAATAACAAATTACTACCCTTTCACAGTGATGAATTGACTGCCGGGGAATGGATTTTGTGACTGTCCTAGATTTAAGATTAGAGTAATTAGTACAAAGGTATATAACCTGAACAGTAGTAAGACACGTGGCGCAAAAAAAAAAGTTAAAAAAAAATAGCACCTACAACCTTAAATGGAATCACTTAACAATTTGAGAGCCACTACTGTATTAGCTAAATACAGGTTACAAACATGTCCAGATGGACTAACAATTCGTGTATTTGTGCACATAATGTCTACATCAATATTTCACCTTCACAATCATAACACACACATAGGCCTACATTTTAATCACTATTTTTTTATGTCCTTTTCTCATCAAATGTTTTTTCTAAAGTATTTTCTTCCCTTTGTACAGGCTTAACGAATTAGTTTTACAACAACTATTAAAACATAGTTTTGTAGGTCCCAGGTTCAATTCCCGTGTCCAGATGTCATTTTTAATTTCTAATAATATGTAGCTGAGGCTATAACCGTAATTAATAAATACTCATATTCGACTTCGTGTAGAGATAATGCCTTAAATACTTTAAATACTTAATCTATTAGTTCGGTATATCTGTATATAGTACACAGTGTAATTAATATTTATACTTTTATTAATGTCAATAGTGTGTTAATAATGAGAAATATCTAAAACAGAGTTAATGCACCCATATTTTTGTAGAGGGACAAAGGGAAACCATTTAGAAAGATGCACTCTTTATTTACCCTTTCGGGATTTGAAACCTAACCACCCTTCATTCGTTAAAATAAACTAAATACGCCTAGTGTTTAAATACAGTTAAGGTTAACTTTAATTATGAAATTATGGTTTAATTCGGTCCCTGACTTACAGTTTTCATTCATCATAGCCAGAAAGACTGTCTACCTGCTAACCCTCCCCCTCCTTCCCCCCAAAAAACCTCATCCCAATAGTTCCCAGTCACTCCACTGCTAACGAAGATAGGTTTTTTTGGTTCTCAACGGAACGGAACGGTAGCATCAGCTTTCACCTTTTCTCAGCGACACAAACGCTATCTTATAGATTTTTCTCAACATTAGCTCTGTTAAAACACCGTTAAAATTCAAAACACGAATGGAGCGAGAGCCACTGTTCACAGAACTACTAGTTATTTATGGCTTTTACAGGCAGCTCTAAGACCCCATAGCTAACTACAAATCCCTGGTTTATTCTCCCTTCCACACTATGCGAAGACTTTAGTCTTGACTCCATTAAGATTTTAACTTACGGGTGCTGCTACATCGTAAAGTCCTGGGACGTTTAGAAATCCCTCATTATTTAATAAGCTTTGATATATAAATTATATAAAAGAGAAAATTATCAACCTGTTTTTGACTATATAAAAAGTGTTAATTTTGAGTTTGCTGTTAAAAAAAATCAACTATTCTTCCCTCAAAAGTGTGTTGTTCTGAAATTAAAGCAAAAGGCTAGAAACCTAGATATAGCCTTTCTCTATTAAATAAAGTTCATGTTTAAAGAGTGTCCCAACATAAATTTTTAGAATAATGATGGATATGGTTCTATGTAAGCTATCACACACATTTTTTTAAAAAACGCTTTAAATTTAAAATCTATACTTATGAATTGCTCATAACTTTCGTCTACATTTTGGAGATAGTATTAAAAAAATATATCAAATCATTTCATAAAAATCCGGGTTTTATAAACGTCTGCAACTTTTCTCATTGCACTTACTTGAGTGAAGGGAACATGATTTAAGGGAAGTATTTTGAAATTGCTATAGCAAAACTTTTTTGGTCAAAATAAATCAAATATTTCTCTACTAGAAACATAGAGTTTAATTTTTTCCACATGATGATATCAACAGTTCTTGAATATCTATCTGGAATTAAGTAACAACTTTTTATCTTAATTTAAAAAGTGTTTAATCTAATTCCTCTTTGCTTTGACAGATAATTCAACAACTGCTTTGTTAAACCTTTTATATGTTCCTATCTATATTCCTATCATTCGTTACAATTTTCCATTTTATTCCTTTTGTGTTTTTAGGTTTCCTTTTTTAGGAAGTTGCGTTGCGCGTTTCTAACTCCTCCCTGATGAGTTCCGATAGAATGAAACCTAGGTCGGGGGATTAGGCAGTGACGATCTATTTTCTTTAAGAGGCAGCCACTACCTCTTTTTCAAGTAGTAGCAATGTAAAGTGTGAACTGTGTTCTTCTTTTATTGTAAAAGCCATATTGTGTTCGTCCCTTTTATATGTTTTTATCCACCTTCCCTATACCTTCTTCCAAATATCATACAGATTAGTAGTAATATAATTTCCGACGCCTTAGCTCAGTCTACCTACTGATCTAAAGGTTTTGAGTTCGATTCTCTAACCGACTGAAATTTTTTATCGTAACTAAAATTGGGTTTATTCCCTTTAATAATGATAAATCAACGGCTGAGGTTGGGTGCTGTGTATTTTCTAGAATTAAGTTTGAGTCATGTGCTGACAAAATAAATCAATTAAGAAATAAAATTAAAATAAAGTTGAACTTATATTTAGTGATTTTGATCGTTTTTACATTCCGGAATAAATAGAGGCACTTTTGATGAGGTGGCAATTGTTTTAACGGTGCTCTGGGCGGGGGAACCCCGGGAGAAACACACGAAAGGGGGTTGAAAAAAAAACCCGGGCAACCAAATAAAAGAGAATAAATTCAACTCAATAGCTATCAAAAATAGCTACAGGCACTTAGAACCTGTCACGACGATTTCACCAAGTGAGAGAAGGATCAGATATTACTCCCAGACATTTGAATGAAATGAGGCGTGGTGTTATTTTGGTAGCAAGAAATTAGTGAGGCTCACTTCAAGTCGAGGTTGAAATTAGTTCCAAAACGAGAAAGAACCCCTGTGAAATTATTTTGGACGTCAAGTAAGCACATTCAATTAATTTTTAATAGTTAAAATAACTTATTCATATTTTAATCAAATGGTTTTGTTAAATATAATAATCTTTAATTACCACTGAAGTTACCGTATGATCAGTTTAAATAAATTATTAATTTTATAAAGTAAATATAACTGGTACTAAAAATAAAAAAAAAATTAAATAGTTGACGGAATTACGATTTTAGATTTTTTTTAGATAATACGGTTGAGAAGTGAATAAATGCACCTGCATTAACATGAACAGAGAATATAAACATCACAACAAAAAATGACACGTGGAAAACCATCGTGAATGCAACGAGCCGAGATTCAACCCTTGACCTGCTTGTCACTGGTGACACAGTCTATTGAGGATCTGATGATTTAGACAGCGTGATCATCTTTATAGGTGTGCATACTTATAAAATCATATGTTACACTAATATAATATTAATGCATTAATATAAACATCTTTATCAACCATTAACATATTTTGGAAATACTTTTAAGAAGGTATATTTGTTTATTTCACTGACAAATACGCATACTACCATTATTTATGTTTATGTTTGTATTTTTTTGTAAATTTTTTTGATAAAGAAAACTACTAACCATATTTTGAAACGGTATTTTTTTTTACGAAATTATATTAAATACTATTTTTTAAACAAATCCATATTCACACTCCACAAACTTGTAAAATCAGTGGTTGATTAATATTATCAACAAGTTTAAAAAGAAAAAAATATTTTGAAATTTTTTATATATATAATATTTGATATTCTCTAGATTATTTTCTTGTGGTTGCTTTATTTATATGTAAACTGTAATAAAACTCTGAAATAAAAATATAACAAAATGTGATATATCACTTCCACAAAAAAAAAAAACAATAGCACATATCATTGTATTCATTAAAACAATAAAAGAGAAACGTCACACCCGTATAAAAACTAACAATGGCAATCGAAGCTCTCCCCTAAACAACACACGCTTCTTTTGTTTTCCATCATGGCTTCCTGAGCCTCAAAAAAAAAAAAAAAGAGAGAGAGAGAGAGTGAACTAGACTTATAGGAGGAGTTTGATTACAGCCATTGTCAATTAAATTATAAAATATCAATGAGATTTAAATAAAAGATCATTTGCAACCAATATTTTTAAAGTTACAAGGACTATTAATGAACTAAAATTTGCCCACCGCTTCCTTTATCCTTGAGTACATTCGAAGAGTGGTATTTTCGGCACTGTTAATGGTGGAAAATACATATTAACAGAGTCATAACCTTAGAAACAGTCATTAAAGACTTTTCTTTTTTTTTAGAGTTTCACAACACTTTAACTATCGAATAAATAGTACGAAACAATCGTATATACTTCCTTAAAGTCTATTACATTTTGTGATTAAAATAAAATCAGATATCAAGAAATATCCTTAAAAAAATCCCTGGAAGCCAAATGTAAATTTATATTTTTTAGCGTATTTAACCAGGGTTTGTTGGCTTGATGTTCCTGGTCTTCTACTGGCAGTGGAGGATATTTAACCGTCTTCCGAGGTTGGGGGATCACGTAGGCACAGTTACTTCATCTTAGTGAGATGATGATGATGATGATTATATGATGCCAGTAGAAGTAATAAACCTAACTTGAGCCTAATATACCAAACTATGGCAACCATAGGAACAATTCCCCTCCGAGAAAAATACCAATAGTAGCGATGAGAAATGAACCCTAGACCTCTAGATTAAAAGCCAGGGATGTTGGCCATTAGACCAAGGGACCAGGCTGTGTTATTTGTCATGTCAAACAATCTGCAGATATTTATTTATAATAAAATAGTTTGAGCCATTTTATAAAAATTTTGAATTTACAAAAATCAGTTATCATAATTTAAATATAAAGTTTGAACAAAATTGATCAAACCATTTCGACTGTTGCCAAGGGACAGACAAACAGATTAGTAGTTTCATTAAAAAAAAATTTTTGGGGGGAGGGGAGGGATTAGAGGGTTAAGGGTAGGGGGAGTAAAAGTTTGGGGCGCTTAAAACGTCAATATTCATCATAATCTAAAGGTAGAATAATTTTGTGATTACATTACTTTATCTATATAATAGTGTAAAAAAGTTACATTTAAATAATACCTAGCACACTTAAATATTAATTACGTTAATGGGTTAGGAATTAGTAAGGTTGAATTTAAAGGAGGAGAACCTGAATTTTCGTGTAAAGAGAGTGGAAACACCCCCCCTCCCCCAGTTCATCCGACCGTGATTGGAACCTCGATCTTCCCGTCTTTGAAATTCTAGCTCATCATGAAACTAGCGCGTTAGCTAACTACGTCACCAAAGCGGCAAATTACACCCAAAGAATAATATTAAGATAGCTGGTGCATTTTATTTGCTTTCAAAAATAATATGTCTGTTGGAATCGGTGACGGTTTCAAACGGAAATCTCATTTAGTATACAGCGTGTTTTTATTGTGATATAACACACACAGAACATATACTTTAAGGAAAATATGCCCCACTTCTATGCACAAATGGTCCAAGACGTTACTCTGGTGATAAACTGGACTGCTGATGATGGAGAGATTGGGGTTCGAATTCCAGTCGGGTGTACGGAAGGTTTTTTTCTAAATTATTTTCCGCTCTTTCTCCGCGTAAATAAGGATATATTTAATCTAAATTCAACCTTACTCATCCCTAACACATTAGCAAAGTACATAGGCGTATAACCCAAACGGGTTGTAAGACAGGGTGCTAAAAATAGAAAGAAAATGTTATGATAAGGAATAAGATATTGCACAAACTTAACAGACCGTTGTTTTTATGCACAGTATTTTACTATTCATCGGGGATATCTGCATTTAAATACTCTAATCTTAATCTTGTAAGAAGAGAAATGCACCAATTATAAAAAAAACGTACTCGCAATTGCGGATAGGAAAAGTTATAAAACATTTATAATGATAAAAATAAACCCTCAATAGTTCAGTCTGACCTCATAGTCCCCGACCAACCACACCTAATCATCTTGGCGTTTAGTCCATTTGCTCTATCAAAGTAATTTGGTAAGAAGACTAGTTTTAAAGAGTAGTAAGCTATGCAATTTCTTCGACCCCTTAAAATAGCTCTGTTGCCCATGAGGGGTTCTCAGACCTCAGGCTGGGAAACAGTGACCTAGAAAAATGTGTATGTACTTCAAACATCTTGTTACATGATTTATGTAGACTCAAATACCAACAAAATTGTAGAAAGTTCTCAAAGTTAATCTCGTAGACTCAGTCTCATATCACCGCACTTGATATGGTTTTATTTATTTTGGACCTAATCCCCTCACATTTATTTTTTTACACTTAATTGAAATAAACCGTTTTTCGTTCAATTGTTAAGGTTTTAATATTAGCTAAATAATGTTTTTTTTGGAAGCCCACTCTCGACCACCAACATTGATGAAAAGTTACTAAAATTTGGAACCTTAGAAATATGTCTTATTTTATTATTATTATTATTATTATTATTATTATTATTAGCACCGCGTCTTACTACCCGTTCGGGTTATACGCACTTACGCTAATGTGTAATGGTAGGGTGATTGTGAGATGAAATGAAGGACCTACAGTTTAACGTGGAATCCGAACCACGGTGGAGACCTGGCATTCCTCACATTCACAAGATGTCTTGTCAGAGGTGAAGGAAGGGTTTGGTAATCAGATAAATTTTTGCCGAGACCGAGGATTGAACCCGGCCGCCAGCATAGAAGTCTGACACCTTACCCCTAGACCACCAGGTCACCTTCTTATTTTATTATTAGTTATAAAGTTCATCCAAAAAGTTATAGCAAGATTCCAATCACATTTCCTTGTGGCTTACTACATCATTTTTCTCTACATTACTAAATAATGGGCCATGGAAGAAATAATAACTATGGTAATAAATTTTATTTCCGTCATTATAACAACATGAGTTCCTTTTATCAAAACATGGGCGTCCTATAAAAATCAGACTGTACTTATTTAACACTTTAATTTTTAATTTTTAACCATCTCAATAAATCGTAGTAATAATAATAATTATTATTATACATACTTGCATCTATGGACGAGTGGTATAGGGAATTAGACTTAAATCCCATTTGATTGATGTTAATGGGAAGTACAAAGCTAGAATACCATTCGGATGCAGTGGAACGATTTAAATTAAATGATAAAATAAACACTATTAATACACATTAAGTGGTATGAACTTTAAATGTGTTATACAATAAAACGAATTCATGAATTATTTTAGTAGAATAATATCAATCAAACGTTAAGAAACAATTAAATGAAAAATTATGCATACATACGTAATCGAACACTTTCCTTACGAAGTATGAAAGAAACTGTGCATATAGCTAAAAAAAAACCACACTTAATCCATCCTCACTAACTTTCTCCACACTTACCTATCCTTGCATACCCCCTCACTTCAACAACATCCATACACTGAGTCATACATGCTCTTTTATTATTAAAACGCTTAATGTTTCTCTTTTTCACATATTCATTTAACACTTAGCCACAATCTTATATGACCTACCCCTTCCTTTTGATCCACACACTCTACCTTCATATATTTGCTTCGTTACTCGATCCACACTCATCCTCTCAACATGCCCAAAACAACGTAAGACGCTTCTTTCACATTATGTGCTACGTTGGTTTGAAAAAAAAAAATTATAAGGACGATATATTCTATTGGAAACAAATCAATAATTTATTGATGCATAAAACTAGCAATAGCTTTAATTTGTTTTCGCTACTCACCTCTGCAGAAAGTCATTTAGAGTGAAAACTAAGCTATTCTTCATCTTTTATGACTAGTGTGATGTGATTTAAGTTTCCGTGATTAATTTTTACTTCCTTTGCAACCGTACGAATGGCGTTTACTCACATTTAATATTAATAATTGATTAATATCGTTCAATTAAACTTTAGTTTGATGGCAACTTTGTGATTTAAATCAAAATGATTCATTATTAAAAAATTAAACTAATAAACCACGCAGAAAAATTATAGTTCACATAAAACATACGAATAAAGCTTCTGTGAAAAGTTTGCCTATACCAACTGTTTATCATAACAGCATGACTCACCCCCCCCCCCTCCCCGACGAAATTTGAAACGTGTTTACATTTTACCCACGAAAGTTACAAAACTACATTAAATGTGGGGGTAAAGGGCGAACGTTACAGTTTTAAGCCCAACCGTATGCTATTCTGGAAATTTCAATTTTTTTTTTCCAAAACTTTCCACTTTCCAAAACTCCCGAGTAGAATACTCTTTGTTAGCATAACAAGATAACCCGCACACACCTATACACACGAAGTGTGACGCTGTATTGAAAGCAGGTTAACCCCGAAGCCACCCATTTCTACCAACTCCTCTCTAACCCACCCCCTCCCCCAATCTCCCTTTTATCCCTTTGGGTGGGTCAGATACCCCCTTAGTATTAGTATCAATGGCGTTGGATCAGTAAGGTGAGGGGGGGGGGGTGAGTGGTTGGAGAGGTGTAGGGTTTCAAAATGGCTTCGTCAGTAATTGCTTTCACCCTCCCTGATTCAGCTTATCTTCTTGTGGGGGGGGAGCTTGCGCTAAACAATGGTTTTGCTGCTGATCAGACACTGACCAAAGGAAATAGAGAGAGAGGAGATAGATAGAGGAACACCACTACGTGAACAGATTATGGACTGCCACAGTCATTATCTTCGTCTCTCTCTACATGTGACCATCCATCTAGCGTTTGAGGGACGATAGATAAAACTGCCACTTATTAATACGGAGGCAAATTTTCATAGTCAAACACTGTTTTGACCAACCTTACAAAAAAAAAAAAAAAAAAAAAAGAGAGAAATTACACTTTATCATGAAAAATCCTTCTTGTACATATTACACTATGGTCATTGTAAGAAACACCATAGTGGAACTATGTAAGGTAAGCTTGCTACTCACTTTTAGGGGGGTGTTTCTTTAACTGTAGTCCGTGGTGGTTTGACAGGTGGTCCACACAAAAAACTAATGATATGACACAATCGTAATTTCTTTCTCAAATAGTGTATTATAGTTTTCAAAAATAGATACTAGGTAATAATCTAACCTCAAATTATCTTCATGTAAAGATTTCCCAAAATATCGTTACTTCTTTTTAAAACTATTCTTTATACAAGGGCTTCAATCAAAATCAAAACAATGCCTTGTTGACATAAATAATTGTTGAAAGGTCATGGAACACACAGAACGTAAAGATTCATCCTAATCTCGTGGTATAAATTTTTTTGCAGATGCAATGTTTTTTAAACTTGAAGAAAGAACAACCCCACTTTGTTCCACAAGTACAGTCACATTTTCATAGGCAGGGTCTTATCTAGCAGAAACGGTTACCTTATAACATTTATCTTATTATGTGGCAAAAGAAAGCTACAAACGAATATTTGACATGTTTTATCTGGTTGAAAAGATAACTTATTGAATAAAGTGGTTGAGGAATGCCAGGTATCCACCGTGGTTCGGATTCCACGTTAAACTGTAGGTCCTTCATTTCATCTCACATTCACCCTACCATTGCACATTAGCGTAAGTGCGTATAACCCGAACGGGTAGTAAGACGTGGTGCTAATAATAATAAAGTGGTGGTATTACAAAAAACAAAAATAAACACTACCAACCTGGCAATTAATTTTATCTTGACTTACATCTAATTCATCCTTTGATCTACCTATGAAGTTACAAATCATCTACTTTTGGAATTACAATTCTTTCACCCATGGAATTTCAATTTATCTATCTTTGTGATTATAATTCTTCTTTCCTTGTAATTACAATTGATCTACCTTTGAAGTTACAAATCATCTACCTTTGAAATTACAACTCTTCTACCCATGGAATTCCAATTTATCTATCTTTGTGATTATAATTTTTCTTTCCTTGTAATTACAATTTATTTAACTTTGAGAGTAAAATTGGTCTTTCTTTGGAATTATAACTCTTCTGCCTTTGGAATGCCAATTTATCTACAGTTGTGATTATAATTTGTCTTCACTTGGAATTACAATTATTATACCCATGGAATTCCAATTCATCTATCTTTATGATTATAATGAATTTTCCCTAATAATTACAGCTCTTATACACATGGAATTACTGTTTATATAATTTTGAAGCTACAATTCTTCTTTCCTTGGAATTCAAACTCTTCTATTCATGACGTTTCAATTTATATACCTTCGAGGTTAAAATTAATTTAATCTTGGAGATATTTAGAAATATAATTCATCTGCCACCCTTGAATATACAATTCAAGCGCAGGTGCAATGCTTATGTAGGATTCTGGTAGGAAGAAAGGTTTAGGTAGTACAAATATTTGACTGTGGCTAACAATGATAACATTTTAATATATTATAAATCTACTTTTTTAGTTATTTATATTAGAAGTTTGAAAAACAAGAGATTATTAGCATTATAGAATACTTTTACTAACATTATCTAATGGCCAAGAAAATTTTCGATATTTTCCAACAGTAGTACTGGAAGGAAGGTGCGCTATCTATTTATTTTGCAGTCAATAAATATGTAAGTATAAAAAATAAAATAAAAACTGGAGGCACGTGCACTCATTGATAAACATGAGTAATAAATAAATAAACATACATAAATATTTAACTCAGCTTCCTGTATAATTTATTCATGAATAATTCAAATAAAGGTGCAGGGAATAATTGTACTTTTATTTAAATATTTCTCTCACACTCCTGCATCAAAAACGATCTGATAGGCCAATGGTTCCCACACGTTTTAAATTGTCCAAAATACATATGCCCCATACAATTTTTTTATATAACACCCACCACATCCCCAACTTTCCTCCTATAATGGTGGTTTCTGAAAACTTTGGAATATAAGAGGCGCTAACGTCAATAAAAATATATTTAAATAAAGGGTATATACGTGTTTACATAGTTTATTATAATTTGATTTTTTTTTCAAAAAATATTTTTTATTTATAACATTTAAATTATTATTTATTTTTGGAAAAGACGAACAAACATAGTTCTGTATGTAAACACTCCCCAACAACATTTTTAAAAAAAAGACCATTGCATCTAATATTTTTCTTTTACTTTTATAAACTTAGTAACAGTGAGATAAGCTTAAATATTTTTTTTTACAAAAGTTAACAATGATATGTATTTATCATCATTATCTTAGAGCTAGATAATAACTATATATCATATTTGAATGCAATCTAGTAAACCGTTCAGGTTGTGGCCTCATTTGCAGACAAAAGGGTAGATAGACATATTTTTAAGACCCCCTTTTATGATTTAATTTCATATAAAAATCAATATGCATCAAAATATTGAAACTGAAGTAAAATATAATATTTAAAATATTTATTTATGTTATAAATAAAAATTATAAATTTTACTCTTAGTCTTCTCGCGTACCACCTTTAGGAACCCCTCTGACAGAAAATAATAATAAAGCAATTTAACAATTTAATTGTAAAATAGAAATAACATTTTAAATAATTCATGGGAAGTTATCATACGAACACAGAAATGTTTTTTTATATAACGTATTGTAATTTTAATTTATAGTTCTCATTAAAATATTTGTCAGTGAGTTTTGACAGTTCGGAATATTTACAACCTGGGTCAAAAGGGAATGGGGGAGAGTCAGGGGGTAGGATAATATAAATGGATGAGATAAAAGTGAGTGGTTAGTGGTTAGCATAATTGGTCAGTACACCTTGGTTAGATACCCATTCCCACCACAGTTTTACATTTTCATCTTTGAAATAAATATTAGTTTAAGTCTCACACACCTGCAGCTATGGAGATTAAAAAATAAATACAACGAGTGTAATTTGTGAAGTAAAGTAGAACAAATATAACATACAACTTGATATATAGTTGGGTCGCCAAATAAAGAACCTTAGCTGACATTACAAAATAATTACTAGATCTATTTTTACGTATTCAAATACCAATCATTGTGTTTCGTAGATGTCCCCTTGTAAATATGTCTCAAGGCCGGTTCACACTGAATGTTAAGCTAAGCTAAGATTTGCTCTGCTAACTGTTTAGAAAAATCGCGGACCATGTATTTAAATGTGTTGGTTCACACAGCAAGCTAGGCCACGCTATGTTTTTCATCCGATTGCTGGCCGGGCAATTTTTCCATCTCCCATCTTGAGCCATCTTACGTTGCGCATGCGCATAACGCAACTTGGGCTCCGTGTTGAACAGGCGCAGTGCTGGTTTGGTGAAAATAACTAAAGAAGTGTTGAAGTTTTGTTTTCAGTTTGTTTCACGTGTATTTAAGTAATATTCTATTTAGGTTTTATATTTAATAAGTGTTTTTATATTAAAATGGTGACCTGGTGGTCTAAAGGTAAGGTGTCGAACTTCTGTGCTGGCATCCGGGGTTCAATCCTCGGTCCCGGCACAGATTTATCTGTTAGTCCCAAACCCTTCCTTCACCTCTGACAAGACGTGTATTAATCACAACTTTGAATGTGGGGAATGCCAGGCCTCCACCGTGGTTCGGATTCCACTTAAACTGTAAGTCCTCCATTTCATCTCACAATCATCCTACCATTACACATTAGCGTAAGTGTTATAACCCGAACGGGTAGTAAGATGCGGTAATAATAATAATAATAATAATAATAATAAAATAATAATAATAATATATTAAAATGGAACCGTTAATTGAACAAGTCAAACCTCTACATCCTAAATTCTTCATCCTACAAAACAGCTGCTAATAGCAACAGCTTCTCTTCCTCAGTACTATCATCTAAGCTCAAACAAGACATTTTGGAGAACGCCATCATAACTACACCTCACTGGAGTAGACCAAAAGAAACCACATTGAATTAAGAAAGGAAAAAAGGAACAATAGCTTAGCTTAGCATTCTGTGTGAATCGGCCTTTAATATAGACAGCTAAAAATAAAGAGTCACCTTTAAACAATGTTTATAAGTTTTTAAATCCTCTAAAATATTCTATCTATGACTTTATGCTTTACTAACAACATTGAAGTAGAGGATAAGATTATCTTAGTTTTTCTAATTAATGTTTTACTAAGTAGACGACCATCTTAACCGTCCTGCAAACTGTTCAATTTTAACCATTTTAATTATATAGATGATAATTTTAAATATTAACATCCTCCCCCTTTATAACCCGTGAGTACATAGGGTTTGAATAAAATATAAAACACTTTTATACTTGGTATTAGCTCTAATCAGCTTTAATACCGTCCATTTTTCATGAGAAGATTTTTCTAGAAAATACAACCTAATTCTTTTGCGACCAGCATTGATCACATTTTACTATATTATTAGTGTTATTTTTTAAGTATTGATAATATATATCAAAAGTGACAGCGGCAGATCATATGACTTGACGTATGAATACATGGAAATAAATCTAATAACTTTTTTTAGCTGTCGAGAAAATAGAATAATCCCGTGTTCATTAGGAGAAATACTAATTCAGTTATGGGGTCCATAGCTATTTTATTTTAGCGTCACATCTTACTACCCGTTCGGGTTATACGCATACGTACTAATTAGGCTAATGTGCTAGGGATGAGGGAGGTTGAATTTAGATAAAGTATACCCGCATTTGCGTTGAGTGGATAACCATTTAGGAAAAAAAAAACACTCAGTACGCCCGACCGGGATCCAAAACCTCATCAGTGGTCTAATATACTGCGAGAGTGACGACTTAGTCCATGTGGCCACCAAAGTGGACTGATCCATAGCTGATTTGCTTACTAAACATAAGCGTTTAATACTTTAATAGAAGTTAATTTGGATAATAATAGTTTTTTACTTGTACACATATCACAACAACAAAAAAACTCCATGGAGATAACCCGTAATTGGAACGACTGGTCCCCGAAGCTGGTCTGTAACAGAGTCAACTGAGCCTCGTGAGGACAAATGAGACACTACTTGAATAAAGAAGTGGTGGCTCTGGTCTAGAAAACTGAGATTAACACATTGGCATATGGTGACCTGGTGGTCTAGGGGTAAGGTGTCGGACCTCTGCTGGGGTCCGGGGTTCAATCCTCGGTCCCGGCACAGATTTATCTGATTGCCAAAACCTTCCTTCACCTCTGACAAGACGTGTATTAATCACATCTTGTGAATGTGGGGAATGCCAGACCTCCACCGTGGTTCGGATCCACGTTAAACTCCATTTAATCTCACAATCACCCTACCATTACACATTACGTAAGTGCGTACAACCCGAACGGGTAGTAAGACGTGGTAATAATAATAATAATAAAATATGATACATGACACACTCTATCCGCAAATATTGGTACCACCCTTCGCCAGAAGATGGCGGCCGGTAAGTACATATAAAACAGATTTTTTTTAGTACCACTTCTTACTACTCGTTTGGACTAGACGCTTGTGTAGGCTACTAATTACGTTAATGGTTTTAGGGATTAGGATGATTTCATTTAGAGGAAGTGTATCAGCCTTTGCGTGGAGGGAGAGTGGAAAAAACATTTAGGAAAAATCATCATCAGTACACCCGACTGAGATCCTAACCTCAATATTCCCTTCATCGGCAGTCTAGTCTATTGTGAGAGTGGCGGCTTAGACCATATGGCCACCCAAGTGGGTTTAAGATATTAATTAATGAAACTAAGGGGAGGGGGTGAGAGAGTTATCTGAGAGGAGACTTACCAATATAAGCATGGAAAAGAGGATGGGCAACCACATTGAGAATCATTATGTAAAAAAATAAAAAAATATCCCCTCGATACAACTATGAATGGGGACCAAGTACAATGCGTCTAGCCTTAGAGACCATTAGATCACTGAAGTCGTTAGAACAAAGTTTAAATATGATATCAATTTAATTTACATTTGAAGTGAACTTTACTTTGTCCCAATTCGAGTAGGAACCTTTAATATAAATATTAATCATATACCCGCACATCGATGGGCATTTGGGTTGAGCGTAGTGTTCATCTACAGTAGCCCCATGGCTTCTTTGGTGCTAACTGACATCTCACAGTATATACCTAAATTTTGACTGTCAGAAGTGACAGATACTAAACATATGTTTTTGCAGATCATGTGGTTCAGCGTAAGGATACATAATTTGCTCTGGCCACTTTTCAAAGCTTTTAGCTGTCAGCTGTCAGTCAGCCCAAAGGAGCCATGGGACTACTGTAGTTTGGTTTGCCCGTGATGGGGTGTACATTTCGTAATTTCGGTTTGGAAAACCCAGCATGGATTTTATATATTTTGCTTTTTTACAAACAAATAATTTTTAACTCTTGGTTAACCCTGGTTTTATGTAACAAGCTAACGCGAGAAACTTATATATCTTGACTAGTTAAAGCCCTCACTAATTATACCCAACCCATTTGTCTCGAAATAATTACGTTTTCATGCAAATAACAGGTAAGACTATTTCTTAAACTTCTCGAAATTATGCTTCAATTCCCTCTAGCCCCTCCCCCTTTTTTTCCCTCCAACTGTCCTTCCC
This sequence comes from Timema cristinae, assembly GCA_039000515.1. Classification (NCBI taxonomy): domain Eukaryota; kingdom Metazoa; phylum Arthropoda; class Insecta; order Phasmatodea; family Timematidae; genus Timema; species Timema cristinae. The sequence continues at coordinate 43,935,088 of JBCFYV010000024.1, forward strand.
TTTACTTACTATCTCTTCCAATTCCTCCTAATTACTGCACCTCAAATCATCTCCCAGTTTACAGTGTAAACATAATCATCCTTTTCGTACTTCTCGTTTTAATCCCCGCTTTTGAGCACATCCAAAATTTAGAATCAGGGTGTCTTTCTTTCTCCGTTTTATTTTAGCACCACGTCTTACTACCCATTCGGTTTACTAGCTTATGTACTAATTACGCGAATAGTTTTATGGATTAGGAAGGCTATATTTAGAGTAAGTGTACCTGCATTTGCATGGAGAGAGTTTGGAAAACAATTTCGAAAAAACCATATTCAGTACACCCGACCTATGTTTAAAGTTCGATATCCCGGTCATCGGTAATCTAGTTTAACACGAGAGTCGCGCGTTAGACCATGCGGCCACCGAAGCGGGTCTTTGAAGGGATAATGATAGGCCTTGTATTCAGATTATGTTTAATTTTCACCATTATTTAATCGTAATCAATAGTGATAAATTATTTCAATATTACTCATAAAATTTATCAGGCTTTCTCAGATATTAACATAAAAAATTAATGAAAAGCTTCCTTAATTTAATAGAGTCAATAAAATTGCACTATTATTACCTAAAACTAATAATTAAATAACACAGTTAAATAATTATGAGCATACAAACACATTTGTTCAGCGTAATTACAAACTGGAATTTAAGCCAAATTTATACTTTAGAAACCAACATTATAATTAGTCTAAAAATATGATTAGTTGAAAAAATTTGAATACAAACTATTTAGGTCTCGGAGAGTGAGAAACCATTTGTTTAAACCACCCTCAGAGGACCCAACTGGGACTCAAACCCGGATCTCCTTGTCATCAGCAGGGCAGTCCAACACCCAAGTGATACCGGCTTAGACCATCCGGACGCTGAAGCGGGTAACCAGTTATTAAACACAAATATTAATCAATAAACAACCTCTTTTTACAAATTATGATTGGATGAAAGTTTTTATCAACATTTTCAATAGTAAAATTTAATAATCGTAATAAGAAATTTTTGGAATTTCTTCCAAACTGTGTTCGAGCCTTCAGACACTTCCCACCTTGCACGAGATAACAGAAGTTCTGACACATTTGTTCCATTAGGAAATATTTCCCAGAAGACAGATAGTAAGAACTGAAAGAAGAAAAAATAATATCCGTCTCATTAAGGCGGGAGTGTAGGAAAAGCGAGCTGAGAATAGTATTTTTGCAGTTTTTATTGCAAAAAGGTTGTTTTTTTTTTGTAAAAAGAAATCAAATATTAAATAGAAACATAGCATTTAATTTTCTGCACGTGGTGATATAATAGTTGTTAAATATCTGTCAAGGATGTCCTGGAATTTAATGACAACTTTTTCTCTTAATTTAAAAGTTTCTCATCTAATGCTGCTATGCTCATGACAGATATTCAACAAATGTTGATACGACGTGAGGAAAATTAAACTCTTGGTTTCTACTGAAGCAATATTAAATTTAATATAGGCGTATAATCCAAACGCGTAGTAAGATGCGACATTCAAATAATAATAATATAATAATAATAATAATAATAATAAATATAATAAAATATATTTGATTTATTTTTGCAAAAAAGAGGTTTTTATAAAAACTGCGAAAGCACAGGCCTTTTCTCGCATTCCATTCACTTCCACCTTGGAAAGTGTCTACTTTTATTTGAAAAATGACACTTTAAATGAGTTATTAATGAATGAGTAGTTTAATTAAAGGATGTCGGATATGTGATAGAACAAACAAACATGTATATATAAATGTAACATATATTAAATTTATATTTACTTTCTCTTTCTTTCGATCCTATCTCTTTTACTCTTTTTCTTTATTTTTCTATACATTAAAAAGGGAACAATGTTAGTAATACATACCTACGGTAATAGAAATATTTGAATGAAAATAACGAATATATTAGTGTACAGAGTATAGTGTTAGTATTAGAATAAGTAAGTCACGGATGAGTTAGTGTCATCTACCTAGAAAAAAGTTGAACTAAAATTATATGAAGTGTTTAATTACATATATATGCCCATTAGTGCAATATAAATATGGCTATAAAATGATGTTAAAATAAATCATCTAATCTTTTAGGATACTATTGAGGCAAAATATTTTCTTTTAAAACTAGATTAATGGTATTTTATTCAATTTGAACTATTTTGTTTATAGTTAGTATCCATTTACTTATTGGTTGCACTATTACAAATAGCTATTTGTATCTATTTAATTTTCATTATTTAATTATAGATATATTCCTAAAACTATTGAAAATGACACATAGGTGCTGAATCAATTCGTTAAATTAATTGGTAGATCATCTGCTTGCCATTTTATGTCTCCAAAATTCAGTTTCTGGCGTGGACCAAAAATTTATCATTGAGAAACAGCCCTGATATTTTTTTTTGCAAATTATTAATTTATCACTCTTCAGGGTTTACTAAAAGGTGCAAATCTGTTCCGTTGAAAGTATAAAAATAACACAACTTTAAACAAGGAAAAACTAAAGGCAAGAAATCTCTGATGGCTCCAGTAATCATACTTTTTTTTTACCAAACTGGGTAAATAATTTACTTGAAAATTCGATACTACTTTATTTTAAATCTTTACTGAAAATTGTACTTTAACTTTTAAAAAAAAAAAATTAACAATGAAATCATAATATATTTGGGTACTCTATGGACAAAAAATTAATCATTTTAAAGTATTTAATTATTATTAATTCACAGCTTTATTTACGCTATCAAAACATTTTAAGACACTTTCAAACATATGTTCAGTATTTTGATGATTGGCTATTGAGCCATCGAATCATATTAGTATTATTAATCCCGCTAGATGCCATGCGCGCAAAGCGTTTCAACTTGGGGAAAGATTTGATTTCTTGCCTTCATTTGTTTTTAAAAGCCATTTTACCTGTGGGTTTGTTGTCCGTTTTCTAACTATTTAAAATCTTTAATATGGATGGTTTTTACATACGTATAATTAAAGTGTTAGTGTATTCGGTATATGTGTGTGTATTACTTGTCTCAAGAATTAATATTAGTGTGTATTGGTGATTCCATCGTAACTAACATATAACCTTTGACACAATAAAGCGAAGTAAATAAAATTCAAAGTTTTCAATGAATTACGTTCTAATATGGAATATGTTTGTCATACCACTTAAAGGTTTTCTAAACAATCCTCATCTACCTTGGATACAGTGAATAATCATGTAAGTACCAGCTTAATTACCATTACAATATACCTAAGATAAAACCAATTATTAACTTGTAGTTCGTTATTTGATTGTCATGTAAAATCACCAAATAGCTAACCCAATATTTTCGGATAATTATATTATTACCGTATGAAAATAATAAACTTCGTCAACAGGTAATCAAATAGACCGCAATAGATTGGGAAATAAGTTTTTTAAATAAATGGTTTTCCACTCTCGCTCCACAAAATGCGGGTACATTTCCCCTAAATTCAACCCAACCTCATTCCTATTATAGTAGAGTAATTAGTAGGCCTACATATGAGAACCCTAATAGTTAGTAAAACGCGGTGATAATATTTTTTGTAAAAAAGCTTAATCCAAATACATACCTACCAAATCAATACAAATATTCCTGTACGTGGAAAAACAATTAATATTTCATGATTTGATTTTGAAACGCATGAAGCATTTTTGTGAAACCATGCTTCGAAAATATCATAGGTTTAAATTACCTACCCACCTACCTATCCACTTTATAATAAACCAACCCTTGCCCATCATTTTGAAATGAATTTAAACTTCATCATTAGCCTTCTTTAAAATGAGATTTTCTCACCCTTATAGAAAAAAAAAAACCTTGCCAAATTATGGTAATTCGAGTTTGCAATCCCATTTTTAAACGCTGTCATAAATTTTTTAATCAAGAGTAATTAGTGTGCGCACACAGACCCACATACACTCCGGATGTAGGCATCGTTTAGCTGAAATTAAAAAAAATAGTTTATTAAAAAAACAAGCACCTATATATTATTTACGTTACTGTAAAAATAAAATGTCCTACGCTTTAGTTTGGAAAGAGAGTATGATTAAATATCCAATAATTCATATTCTATTACCAAACGAGAGATATATGAAACTATAGGGAAAAACTGGAAATCTTTTCACAAACATAAAAATAACTACCCCTTTATTGCTTTGGAAATGTGAAAAAAAACGATTGAAAATGGAGTTCGATGGAGTACGGGTATTGGGGATTTAATCGCTCTATTTGTCATAAACTACTGATATTCTTTAAATTGGTGTAACATTTATAACGTTATCTATTTTTACCTCCGCCTTAGTTTGACTAAAGTGTAAAGAGATAACTATAAACAACGAACACACCATTATTATTTTTGTTTTTTATTTTTTCATGTGAAAATTAAGTAATGAATAAAATTGCACATTCTTCGCGCGCTTACTACCCGTCGCGCATATTTACACGATTAGGATGAGGGAATTAAAGTTCAAAGGAAATGTACCCGCATTTGTTTAGAAATATAGGTGAATATTTAAGAAAAAAAAAAGACATCATTATGCTACCGAGAAACTAGACAAGACGAGACTGATGCTTTTGTCCAAATGCTAATACCGGTGTTGGTGTAAAAAAAATTTGTCAAAAGTAATATAAATTACCTCGTACTGTAGTCAAAGATCCAAGGATTTACCGTATTGGCTCAAATTTTCTCAATCTTCTACGAGAGATTTTGATTGGTTCGGATCTTGGTGGTGTAGAGGCAGATATGGTGTAAATGATTCGGAGTTTACTGTGCGTTTGTGAATGTGGGGAATGCCAGGTATAATACTGTGCGTTAGCCCTTAGGCACTAATAGTTCTTATCTCGGTTCAAGAACCTAAAAAAGTAACAATAAAGACATTTTTTTTAGTTTTTCATGATAAAAAGAATGTGGTTTTATATACTTCCCTGGTTGCATGGTCTTAGGCGTCACTTTAGTTTTAAACTAAACTGTCGATGACAGGAAGATCGGGGTTCGAATCCCAGTCCGGTGTACTGTAGGATTTTTTCCAAAAGGATTTTCCACTCCACCATGAATATGCGGATATACTTCCTCTAAATTCAACCTTCCCCATCCCTAACTCATTAGCATAATAATTAGTAGAAATGCGTATAACATGAAAGGGTAGTAAGACCCATTGATAAAAAAAAGTTTAATTTTAGAAACATAAATAATTCAACGGTAGCTTGTAGCATCGGATGGCGTACCATAGACTCTAAACAACAACAAGGCGCTGACTTACCCTGTTTGCCCGCTGCCGAGGCTCCATGCAAGATAGACACAAGTCGGACGTAACTTCGCGGGACCGCAACAAAACTAATATTAACTTGAAGAATGGGGCGCAAATCGGCGACGCCCGTAAAGTGGACTGACTGACGCAATGCGGATATCCACATCGTGAAGATTCCCGACCGGCCACGAACTTCCCCGAAGTTCGTTTTAGGCATGCGCAATATGTTCCCTGGCGATCCTAAATGTTTTCCCCCCCAATGTCTCCCTTCTTTCCCCCCTCTGTGGCAGATTGTATTTATACGGGCATCTGAGCCTACTATGAACACAATTGGGCCTTAACCGTACTAGGAGTAGGAGAAGCTCCGGCTTCATTCGTATTATAATGTAAGATCTAAATTATTTTCTGGCAACTCTAACTTAGCTTTGTATTAATATTAATTATTCTAAATTCAGTTTTGACGTCATTTCAATTTATCTCAAAATATGGAGCATTGTAGTAAATTTAATGTGACCTCGTTGGTATCACAATGCGAATCGAGTCGTAATCCTTGCTGGATAATAATCGATTATTAACTTTTGAGAGATATATCGAATTTCTTTACATCAATATAGAATGTTTGTTTTTTTTAACTCGATATTTCTGTGAGAAATATTTAAATGCATGTTCGCGGGAACATTGAGTTGGTTGAACTTAGAATTAAAACTTTTGTACCTTCGCTATTGATTCATGACTATTTATTGTTATAAATTCGGAGTAAATTTGTGGATACCAAATTAGGTGTTTTTTTTATGTTTAGTTCAAGGAGGTTATTAAGTGTAAATAAGCTTTGGTATTAAACTGTTAAGATATAACCCATATTATTGTAAGTTTTCTCTTGTAACGTATCTTAATCATCACAAACAAGCCTATAAATGTTTTGTAGCCTATCTACTCTGTCAACGCTAAAGTAAAGTAAATGATTATTTGTTTGTTATGAACTTTCTAAAATCTACTGATAATACTATAACATTTTTACGACTTTTTGGTGAAAACCATATATATTATACAATTATATATATTACAACTATATTTGATGTTCAATATTTAATCCTTTTAAATAAATTTGATATTCTATATTCTACAAATATCTTCTTGACGTGATTTATAATATAAGATTTACCCACCATACCCTAGGTATACGAGAGTATATTTAAGTAAGTTTTCTAATATGGTGAACATGAGGGGCAGTATATATTCTTTACCTTCTCTTGAGATGGACTATCCATATGTTTTACTCTGCGACAGGTGGGAGTTGCGAGATCTGATGATTTGAATGTTGTCTTTAAACCTTGAAAAGACAGAACTCCTTGCATTCACTCCTGATGTCCCCCCTTTTTTGTATGTACCTTTCTGGTAGTTTGAGCCTCCCCCCCATTAGGACGGTTCAAGCTTACTAATACATTAATTGATTTTTGAAAATTTGATGTTTTCAAAAAATGTTTTAAACTTTTTTGTTAAATTTGTACATGAACAATGTTTAGTTTGAGTTTTTTCTGACACTATTTATTACTTAAGTGTCGTTTACTGGTAACCTATTTTTGAAAAATTTGTTCTCAATTATAATACAATATGTAAGAAAGTTTGTACGATTTTTGTATCATTCATTTTTCACTCTGTTGATCAATATCATCTAAAGGAAATATATTTTGTCGCATCTAAACATTTTTTGTGTGTGTGTGTGCCATGTCAAAAGAAAAAGAAAAAAGAAAAGGAAAATAAAGTCCTACATTGTGACATCGTCGCCCGGTTACAATCAAATTAGTGTTGCATTGAACTGTTACGGTAGACCAGACAAGTGTTCGAACTTCGGATCTACTGAACCATGTCTCTCTGTACTTGTAATGACGCCAGGGGGTTCAACGTGTTAGTTGATATCGATCCCAAATGAAAACATCCCTTCTCTACCCCTTCCCCCCCACAAACCCCCCTTCCATACCCTTCGCTTCTACAATGATGTTTCAGTAACACCCGCCTGTGTTTAGGAGTTGCACCGGGTCAAATGGAGGCGTACTCTAACGATATGATGCGACAACCTTGTTTTGTTATCCAGGGTACACTTCTGATTAATTCCTATGTGATGAAATTCGGACTAGGGGAGGGGGAAGGGGAGGAAAAGTCAATCAATTTTGTAAGATCCGATCATTATTTCTGATCTTTTCATTAGAAACTATTTAAACAGCAAAAAGAAAAACCCACAGTTTAACTCCAGCCTTTTCATTTCAAGATTTTTCATCATATATAAACATCACATTTATGGCAGAAGTTGATAAATAAATGGCACGGGACTCTACACGGACTTTCTCACTCTATTGTTTAAAAATTGAGATATTTAATCAAAACTCGTAATATATGTGAAACGAAATAATATACACGAGAAAACCTGAGGAAAAATTGCGTTATACTTACGTTAAACATTTTTCGACTCCCGGATTTAAATTTTATGATTTTATTTTTAAGTTATTAAAGTCCTCACTAGTAGATTTGGAAAAAAAAAAATCGATATTGGCTCCACAAGGGTCAATACCTCGTATTAAATTTTGGCTTTCAGTTAATTTTTTTTTTATATTTTACTAGCGGTTGCACATCTTATAGTTTTAGCATTTTTACTAGATTACTCATTTATAAATTTAGACCAATAAAAAGGTGTATATTGACTATTGAGTCTTAAGTGATAGAGACAGATCATTGTTGTAAAACATTTCCCCTAAGAGGTTAAAGAAAAAAAAGACCATTACTTTATGAGATACTTTTTTATATACTTACTCTATGGACTTGTAGAATTATTGCGTTAAAACTTGAGTAGTATCTTTGTACAACTATAGCTCACAAAATTGTATTAATATATTTACTACCAATATCTACGAAACTATTAGTTTTATAAAGACATATTTAGAATAAAAGTTTTAAATTTTTTATAGTGCTACAATTTTGTAATGTTAAGTTATTTAGTATCTCAAATAGTTGTGGATATACGGACATTTCTGATTATGTAAATTATCCTAAAAGTAATTTTCATAGGAAAAGGAAAATAGTAATTTTGTTTATAATTTTAATCAACACCTAGATACGAATTTAAATCAAAATCGTTTGAACCGATTTTGAGAAAAACTATTTTTTCTCTTTTCGCCCTTTATTAAACTACTCTTACTTTTAGGGTTAAGCAGACACACAGACAGACGGCATTACAAAACTACAATTTAGGTTTCGGTGAGTCATTAAAAGTCGACCATCTCTCAACATCTCGGGTTTGATTTATTTTGACGGTCGCAATATTTAACCTTAAATGTAAAAAAAGTAAAAAAAAAGAGTTTAGCTTGAAAATTATTGGTTTTATAAAAACATATTTCAAATAACATATTTGTATTATAAATACACTTACATATTTGCAATGATAGGTAATTTCATATCCAAAATAGTTTCGAAGATATGATAAAAATGAGAATTTACGCATCAGGCCGGAACCCTTAAAGTCATCTTGCCGAAAAAATAAGAGTAGCCATTTTGTTTAAAATGTTGAATTATGCTTATAAATGAAATTTAATCAAAATCGTTAGAGCCAATTTTGAGAAAATCAATTTTCTCTTTTTTATATTCAGTAAACTACCCTTAATTTTAGGGTTATATATATCTAATTCTAAAACCCCTCGGGGAAACCCTATGAAAACCCTAGACACCGCAAGTTTTAGCCCGATCGATAAAATAATTTAGACTCTACTCCCGAGGTACAAACAGACATACGGAAATTCAAAAACTACTTTTTCTGATTCGAGGGGTAGAAATTATTCAAAACCTTGAGTTAGTTTTTTTGACTATCACAATACTTTCTCTATCTGTAAGTTAGCGAGAAAGTAATAAGAAAAAGAAAACTGATTTTTCAAGACAAAAATATTAATGCGGACTATAATAATTATTTTAATCTGGTTCACACATTATTTATTATTTGATAGGATTTTTGAGATATATTTTTTTATACAGTTAAAGTTTGTTTTGCAAATTATCTTACCACCCGTCCACAACATAATAATATTTACATCGGTGAGGTCGGGATGAGGGAAATAGACTTTTAGAGAAAATGTATTCACTTTTTTGTGGAAGAGATAGTGAGAAATCATTTAGGAAAAATACTCTTCAGTAAACCTCACCGGGATTTGAAACTCAAAAGACAACATCAAAACCGACAAGACGAGTTGATGCCTTTTGTGGGCTACAAGTCTTATTAACGTATTATAATAGGCGAAGGGATGAACATACTAATTATAGGAAACACACCCGAAATTAGTGTGGAGAGAGAATGTAAAAACAACCGTGACACTCATCTATCAGTGAACCCGACTGGGATTCGAGCCATGCCCGTGCGGCTGTGGTAAAGCTCAATTTGAATTTACAAAGACCCGCTTCAATGGCCGCATGGCTTAACGCGCTACTCACGTGTTGGACTAGACTGCCGAGGACGGGGAGAAGGAGAGTTCGAATCTCGGTCGAGTGTACTGACGAGGTTTTTTACAAAATGGTTTTCCACTCTCCAGCCATGCAAATGCGTGTACAATTACTCTAAATGTCACCTTCCTAATACCCAAAACCATTAGCGTGATTAGTACATAAGCGTATAACCCGAACGTGTAGTAAGACACGATGCTAAAAAAAAAAAAAAAAATTACAAAGCACGCTTAAAAAATAAAAGAGTAACCGGTTTATCCGGGTTACCCGTATTTTTTATTACACTAAAAGGACAGGGATAAGGTAAGTAGAGTAGATAAATGTGCCAGCATTTGTATAAAGAGAGAAACCATTTAGCGGAAAAAAACCCTCATTAAACCGGCTGGGATTCGACCCCATACCTCCCTGTCACCGACAAACCAGACTGGATGAGATTGGCGTCTAGTCCGCGTGTCTACCGATACGATTGAAACCTTTGTTTACTGTACACATTTCTACAAAGGGATTTGTTATATGACGTTTGTATAAGCCAACCAACGTAACCAGTATTTTTGACAAGTGTTTTTTCCCCCATTATTTTCTTTCTTTTTTGGTTAATTCTTCCCCTCCTCTTCCCTTTATAATGAACTAACATTCCGTCATTTAAAATTAAACATGTAGAGAAACGCATTCTATTATACGGGTAATTATAAAATTAGTTTCGAATCGCGCGCGAACCATAAAATGTCCACCGAGCCAGTTAAAAGTGAAACGAATTCCCTCCAACCATCTGCTCTATATTTATACGCGCAACTGACCAATCAAGGGCAACGTTTCCGTCGGGTGAGTTCAAATAGAGTCAATAGGGGAGGAAGCTATTTTTAATCGAATAATTTTAGCGCAAGCTTTATTAAAAATTAACCTATGGGAAAGGGGGAAGGAGGGAGGGTAGCTTAGAGGAAATGCAGGTGAATATCGTGAATATATGAAGGGGAAATGAGGGGTGGGAGGGAGCGTTACCGCATTTAACATCACACGTGGAAGTAACACCTCGTTTCCCTCACCACTCCTATTGTACTCGGTCAGGATTGGATTTCCGACCGACTTGTCCAGCAACGACCTACTTTGGAAGAGAGTCTTTAATAACCTTGGAATCGTTTGGTCAACTACCACATGAAGGAAGAAAGTTTGTTCAATTTTTCATCTGTCCAGAAATGTAAGTTTGAATTCTTTATAATCAAATCTATAGTTTATACACTATTTTTTTCCATCGCGTCCTAGTATCTGCTCGGGTTATATTTATTATTATTGATTATTAGCACCGCGTCTTGCTACCCGTTCGGGTTATACGCACTTACGCTAATGTGTAATGGTAGGGTGATAGTGAGATGAAATGAAGGACCTACAGTTTAACGTGGAATCCGAACCATCGGTGGAGGCCTGACATTCCCCACATTCACAAGTTGTGATTAATACACGTCTTGTCAAGGTAAAGGGGAGGGTTTGGTAAACAGATAAATCTGTGCCGGGACCGAGGATTGAACCCCGAACCCCCAGTACAGAAGTTCGACACCTTTCCCCCTAGACCGCCAGGCCACCGCTCGGGTTATACACATACTATAATTAACTAGTAGAATAGGGTTGAGGAAGGTAGAATTTTAGAGGTGATGTATCCCTATTTGTGTGGAGGGAGATTGGGAAACCATTTAGGAAAATGATCACTCACAGTACACCCAACTGGGATTAGAACTAAGATATTCCTATCACCATAAATCCAGTACAAAATATAGTGACTCCTAAGACCGTTCTACTACCGATGTGGGTCGTTGTAGATTTAAGTTTGTTGATAATTCTTGTGCTCTAACTAGTCAGATCGGAAAATAATTATAAAAAAAAAGTAACGCATAACACAAATATACCCAAAAATATATGCATCACGGGATTTTTTTTATGTGTGTAAATTATCAAAACAGAAAACCCTTGCAAAACTTTAACACATTCAACCTCCCCCCCCCCACCTCCTCCAAAAAATAATTTTTTGCTGGTTTGTTGAAATTAAATACTCAACGAAGTGTATACACAAAATAGCAAAGAAAGTTTATTTTCGGTAATTGATACAAAACGAATGTTATATTATTCTTTTAACTTAAATTTTAAACAAACAATGTATTTTAACGTAAACTGAGTATGGTATGTCATATAAGTCGGTAAAAAAAATCCTATCCACTGATACCTTACTAATCGCTGTAGGCCTTGTATTGGTTGATATAAAGGGATGTTGACAACAGAAATAATATCTAGGATTGGCCTTTACTCGATACACAAAATGAATAATGGCATACATTCAAATTGGACACGTGTTGAGATCGTTAGTTAAGAAATATTCAATTTTTTTGGCATGATTTTTATGATAGGTCACAACAATTATGCAAATAATTGCCAAGGAACCTGCATAGGTGGCCGTATAGTCTCAGGCGTCACTATCGTGTAAACTAAGACTAACGATATCAGGGAGATCGGGGTTAGAATCTTGGTCTGGTGTACTGAGGTTTTTTTACTAAATGGTTTTCCACTATCCCTCCACGCAAATGTGGGTACGCTTCATCTAAATTCAACCTTCATCATCGCTAACTCATTAGCATAATTAATAAATATGCGTAGGCCTATATCATGAACAGGTAGTAGGACACAGTGCTAAAAAAATTGTCATGGGAGCTACAGTCCTTTTTTCATAGGAAGGCCCCTAGTTAACGGTGTTAAAAAACTACTATCACGTATTTACGCGTCAAGTCATGTTTTCTAAAACTTTCACTTTCTATATGATCAAATCCTATAAACTAACACTAATAAAATAGTAAAATGATATCAATTTTGTCAACAATTTTTCTTTACATCTACTAAAATGCCCTTTATATTAAAATTGGACTGTAGGTGGGTTTTCTAATAGATTAAAGTATGTTCTCTTTATTTTTCACTATTATTATAATTGATTATTGATTATTGGGACGTCAATATATGGGAGTTACTGGAATATCGATTGTTTATAGTAACCTTACACAAGTTTATGTATTACATTATTCTACGGGAAACAAAAAAAAAGTTTTAAGTTCCATCGTGGTTGATAGATCTACAAGTAACAATATAGGTCTAACTGTAACATATGGGACTCACTTCAGCAATGGACAGGAGAGACAAAAACAACGAGGAAATTACAAATAAACATTTCCCCCATTTGACTTTGTTTCCAAACTATAGCCAAGTGATTCCACTAAACTATTTGTAGTTCCTATACCATTCTCGATAGCTCTTACTTGGCCTGTTGACTGGGTATGTTCTATGGGTTATCCCGAACACCTGGTATTTTTTGAAAGAGTGCGGCATTCTATGACAGGCCATTTTGAGAACTTTCTACGAGTATAATGTTAAGAAGCTCCACATTACTGGAGTACAAACATAAATATAACTCTGAAACAAGGTCAAATGGGACACATTTTTATATTAAACTGGTTTTGTGTCTACACCGCTGAACTGGGTCTCACGTGTTAGTGTACACTCTGTATAACTGCAAGTTTTAAGGCAATTAACTCAAGTAAAGGAGCTTTTGGTGTCTAGGAACGCAATTTTAGGGAAATTGAATTCACACGCACTTCATCGGTTTCGCGTTCTATTATAAATAAAACCGATCACTCCCCCACCCCTTCCCCTTTAATTTATTTGAGGAATTTAACGTGTAATTTCTGAACTGACTGATTATATCAGCACACAACTTATAAACCAACTTAAATTTAGAACAGACACAACATCCGGTCCCCGCCCTTTATATGTATGTGAAAATACCTTTTCCCGATATCATTGGTAGGCCCTTTCACTCTCGTTCATAGAAATTCTCCTGCGCTGATATAATCATTATTATTATTATTAATATTATTAGCACCGCGTCTTACTACCCATTCGGGTTAGACGCACTTATGCAAATGTGTAATGGTAGGGTGATTGTGAGATTAAAGAGGACTTACAGTTTAACGTGGGATCCGAACCACGGTGGAGGCTTGGCATTCCCCACATTCACAAGTTTTGATTAATACACGTCTTGTCAGAGGTGAAGGAAGGGTTTGGTAATCAGATAAATCTATGCCGGGACCTGTCAAAAAAATATGGTATTTAGAAAATACTTAGTGGCAGCCACAAGCTTCGGTGGCCACGTGGTCCAACGTGCTTATCTGGTGTTGGAATAGACTGCTGAAGACGGGTATATTGTGGTTCGATTCTGGTCGGGTGCACTGAGGGTGGTTTTCCTATATGGTTCTTCACTTTCCCTACAGGCAAACGCGGGTGCACTTATCTAAATTAAGCATCCTAATCCCTAACCCATTAGTGTAATTAGTACTTAGGCGTATAACCATAATAGGTAGCTAGGCGCGGTGCTAAAATAAAAATAGTGACCATGAAAATGCTGATACATTGGCTCAATTCTATCTTTGTAATCATTAGTGTAAATACTCGGATTGACCAAGCGGGTGTAGACGCGGCGCTCTAAACTATTTAAAAGAAAAACGCGGTTCGTTTTTGAGGACCTAGATGGCGCTAGACTAGTTTCAATAACTCCGCAGCATGTGGTGCGAGACCAGTGAAATTGCGCGGAATAACCCCACTTGAGTCGGCAGAGTGCTATTCAAGGGCTGTTTCCATCCTATAGGGGTGTCTTCACGCGCCGACTACTACGGCGGTAAGTGTCAGGAACTAACGTTGTGGTGGTTATGAATGGCTAAAAACCCTCCCCGTTCTATTTTTTTTAATAGTTGGGAAAATGTACTTCTGGTTAACTCGCGTGGGGTAAGAGGTCAAGTGCGTGTCCCGGAGCAACAACCGACTAAAACACATCACATGAATTGTAAACTAATACGTAATATAAAGTCTCTAACTTTTATTGGAACGGTCTTTTAGAACATACAAACATATTTATTTGCAGTAAACATTATGCCAGGCCTCCACCGTGGTTCGGATTCCACGTAAAACTGTAGGTCCTCCATTTCATCTCGCAATAACCCTACCATTACACATTAGCATAAGTGCGTATAACCCGAACGGGTAGTAAGACGTGGTGCTAATAATAATAATAATAATAATGCAGTAAACATTGATCACATTTTACTATTACTCGCTTCAGTGGCCGAATAGTCTAAGGCATAACTCTCATACTAGACTGGACTTCTGATTGGGGTTAAAATCCCAGTCGGGTCTATTGAGGGTGGTTCTCCCTAAATGGCTTACCACTCTCCTTACACGCAAATGCGGGTGGATTACTTCTCAAATGCTTCCTTCCTAATCTTTATCACATTTTATTAATTATAATGCATTATTATAGTCTGAACAGGTATTAAGACGCGGTGATAAAAAAACCAAGGGCTCTACTATATTATTATTATTAGCACCGCGTCTTACTACCCGTTCGGATTATACGCACTTACGCTAATGTGTAATGGTAGTGTGATTGTGAGATGAAATTAAGGACCTACAGTTTAACGTGGAATCCGAACCACGGTAGTGGCCTGGCATTCCCCACATTCTGCTCTACTATAGGTATTGAAATATCTAGTATCTAAGTTTCATCCGTAGATACCATGATTTGACGTATGAATAAATGAAAGTAGATTTATGAACTTTACTAGCTGCCAGGTAAGATTTTTCTTATTAAAATTGGATTTTATCTTTGCCGGTAGGCATCTTAGGCATCTTATCTGGTTTATTGGTGATGGGGAGGTCGGTCTTTGAATTTCGGCCGAGTCTGTACTGAGAATGGTTTGGTCTAAATGTTTTTATAACTCTCTCCTTCAACGCAAATGAGGATACATTTACTCTGAATTATACCTTCCTTATATCTATCATATTAATGTAATTGTGTGGATAGCCCAGACGGGTAGTAAGACATGATACACATACACTTCATGTACCTTGAATAGTAGCAATCTTACCTTGATATACTACCCCATAGCCCTTTCTATAATCCGTGACTCGCTTCGGTGACGTACTTAGCTAACGCGCTAGTTTCATGATGAGCTATACTGAAGAGGACGGGGAGATCGAGGTTAGAATCTCGCCCGGGTGAAATGAGGGTGGTTTTCTATAAATGGTTTTCCACTCTCCCTTCACGCAAATGCGGGTTCACTTCCTCTATATTCGACCTTCCCGATTCATAACACATTAGCGTAATTAGTACTTAAGCATATAGCCCGAACGAGTAGTAAGACGCGGTGCTAATAATAATAATAATAATTATTATTATTATCAGTGCCAAAGTGGAACATAAAAGGCTTACCTCGAACAGTTCCACTATGGCGCAGGTTATAAGAAAGGGTCATAGTGTAGTCCGTCAAGGTAAGACTGCTACCTCTCAGGATAAACGGAGTGTACAGTACATAGTGGACATTAGGAGACTGAAAGTATTATAATTAAACCAATTATAATATTAAAAAAAAACTGCTTCTGTGATCAAATGGACTAAGGTGTCACTCTAGCAAAATATTGGACTACCAATGATGGGGAGATCAGGAGTTTTTTCCTATATACTTTTCCACTATACCTCTGGGCAAATGCGGGTACAAATCCTAACCTTTATCATCCATAACACATTAGCGTAATTAGTACGTATGCGTACACCCCAAACGTGGTACTAAAAAAATTAACAAAACTCTAAATAAGTCATTAAATGTTGATTTAATAAAAAAAAGTCCAGACTGAAACCATGTTAATTATAGTCTGCGTAATCCATTTGAAAGAGACACCGACATAGTGGGATGTTGCCTGAAATTCCCGTCCAGGGTATGTTGGTGATTATGACTGTTTTCGCTCTGATAAGGAATGTCCAAAATGTCCCCTCCTCCTATCACATTACTCTGTGGCGTGGCGCGTGGTTATGACACATTCAAGTGGTCCCACTCAACAAGAAGGTGTTATACAACTGGCCAAGTGGCGCAGGCCCTACACTTGGGTGCTAGCAGGGAGGTTAGGGAGAGAACGACATTTCGAGGCCAAAAAGAGGCCCAATTCGGGAGGGTGTATTCTCGAGGCTCAATTGTTTTCTAGGTGACCTGGTGGTCTAGGGGTAAGGTGTCGAACTTCTGTGCTGGGGTCCGGGGTTCAATCCTCGGTCCCTGCACCGATTTATCTGATTATCAAACACTTCCTACACCTCTGACAAGACGTGTATTAATCACAACTTGTGAATGTGGGGAATGCCAGGCCTCCACCGTGGTTCGGATTACACGTTAAACTGTAGGTCCTCCATTTCATCTAACAATCACCCTACCATTACACATTAGCCTAAGTGCGTACAACCCGAACGGGTAGTAAGACGCGGTGATAATAATAATAATAATAATAATAATGATTGTTTTCTAATCGTTTTTTGAGGATGTCACTAACAAACACAAATCCAGCATTTTTATTTTTAACTTTGGGACCACATTCTAGACTCAACAAGCCTGTTAACTCGCTTCGGTGACAGCGTGGTCTAACGCTCTACTAGTGTTAGACTAAGGCCCATAATGATATACAAGCACCTATGTCTTCGCCTGGTCATAGTCTGCAGGGTCTTTGCTTGGCCCTACCCAGCTTTCTCGTTGCTACGCTAATGATAAACCACGTGCTTACAGCAGACAAGCCGTTGCTTGCAAGCTAAGGCCAGAAGAAAAGGCAATAGAAGTAATAGTTTAAATTTGAGAAAAGTTGCAACACTGTACACACTAAGCGCAAGTAGCAGTGATTTTGGAGAGAAAAATAGAGGAATGAGCTCGCCCAACAAATGAATGCTACAGAGCGAAACTATATCAAAACGTATCGCGCGCGTAATTGTATTTTGTAGTATAAACAAATAAAATGGAAACTATAAAGAAAGCTCCTATGTTCAGCCCACACGAAAGAAATGTTTTGTTTAACATTTTGTTGAAATACAGTTCTATTGTGGAAAATAAAAAAACAAATGCCACCACAATCCATAAAAAAAAAAGAAACTTGGATAAGAATATGCAGGGAATTCAACGCCGTGGCTGGTGTTGTGAGGAGGGACGAGCTGCAGCTGAAAAGGTAATGTGTGTAATTGTATTTTTTTTCAACTGATAAGCTTATTGTTTATAACCATTGACTGGGCCAGAATAATTGGAGAAGGGGAATACAGCTCCAGCCACCATGCTCGGAGGGACCCTTATAATAGGCCTATCTACACCTCTCTTTTTTACTACAATGTTTTAAAATGGGATTCATACCCAGATTTTCTGGTCATTGGCAGTCTAGTTGATTGGGGAAGTGTTGCTTTAGGGTTGTCTATTCAACCACTTAAGTGAATTCCTTGATTCGGGCCTGGTCAATGCACATTAATGTACCTAAAGCCACAAATTAATTTTGTTAAAATATTGCAATAGCCTATTCACTGGTCATGTGCTCAAAGGCATAAATCTACGACTTGAAAATTATTTTATGGTTTTCTACATTGTTCTATACTGAAGCTTCAAACTCCCTTTCTCATTCCTTTTTGAAATATGGTAATTTAAATTAACTTGTTCGAAATTAGTGGAATTAATTTCCAAATTTAACTAATTGAAACAATGTAAAAATAAATTACCTAAGCCCTGTGGGTTTTGATAGTGCAACAAAAGAAACCACAACTTTAGTTCTCAACTATTATATTCTGAAAGTTTGAAATACATATTGCAATTCTATAATAAAATTGTAACATGGGAGAAGAAACCGACTAAAAACAATACCAGTACAAAATTGTGTTAGTGGGAAAATACATTGCAGCTAATGATAATTATTGTAAGTGTAACATACTGTCACTAAAATGAAGGTACAAATTATTTGTTTGTAGGGTTGCATTGTAATGTAAAATTTGTTTTTATTTTAACAGGCACTGGGACAAGCAGAAAGCAGTCACCAGGAAAGAGTTGGCTGCCCAAAAGAGGCACGCCCTGGGTACTGGTGGAGGACCCCCCCGAAAGATCCAGGTGGATGAAGATGTAATTGCCCAGGTGTTGCTCATTCAACCCGGTCTAGATGATCAAGTGGAATCTTTGGACAGTGACTACCATCGTGCGCAGCAGAACAACCACCTGTATCGTGTTCCATTCCCGCCCCAGCAACTTCTTTTCCTCTTTCCACCCCACCAACTGTTCTAACTTCTGCCTCTGCCCCCCTTTTACATATTCCCATCTCCCCTCCATCCCCTATCCCAGAAGAAACTTTTTCAATATCCCAACTTCCTATCCAAACACTCCCAGCCTTTCAACCTGTCCCCTGTGGATCATCCTTGTCCCAGCCAGCGTTCTACCTTCCAGAAGTTCCCACTTCAGCTGAGGAAGCTGTTGATGATCCATCTTCAGAACCACCTTCTGCAGCTGCTGAGTTGGTTCAATCACAAGGTACTAGATTTGATGTTGATCTAAGCAATTTCATTTTAATGCAACTTTTGATTGTGTTTATTTACTCGATCGCCAACTTTTACTATCTTCCAATTATAGGCCTAATTATTTAAATGCTTAGGCCCTCCTTGAAATCTGCTTCTGCCAACAATATGGCCTATACATTTTAGTTCTCAAAAAAGCTTTTTGCTTTAAGACCCGCCTCGGCAGCAATGAGGTCTAATGCGTTAATCTCGTGTTGGTTGAACTTTACTGCCAAGGATGGGGAGATCGAGGTTTGACTCTTGTTCAAGTGAATTTAAGAGTTTTCCCCCTTTGAAATTCATCCTTAACCCATCAGTGTAATTAGTACTTAAGCGTATAACTCCAATGGGTAGTAATATGTGGTGCTAAAATAAATAGTATATTAGCTTAGGTCTATACAACCTAAGAAATTATGACTATAATAAACTGGAAGCTAATGCTTTAGAATAATTGCCCATTTGGGGCGGAAAGGGGGTGAGAGGACTAATTTTAACTTTTTTACTTTCCACCCTTATTATAATGGTTATATGTTTATAGATGCTCCTGTATCACAAGTGGTTGTATCAACTACTCCTCGACCACGTGGATTTGTTGAAAGGAGGCGTGCCTCCAATAGTTCCCGCGTGGCCGAGGAGGTCAGAGTTCGGCTGCAGAGGGCGAGGGGGTCTATTGACCACCAAAAAGACCTAGAAAGTCTGAAGATGGAGCATCATAAGCGCCTCTTCCAGCTGAAGGAAGAAAAGGAACTGGAATTCCAGGGCTTGCGAATAAAAAACGAAAGAGAACGCCGGAAAATGGAGATAATTGAAAGGCAGGAGCTTCACAAGATGGCACTCCAGCATCAGCAAGCCCTGAATGCTCTGCAAATGGAGAAAGCTGAGCTGGAATTGGAAATGGTCCGCTGGAGTTAAGTCGGCGAAAAGAGGAAAAGTAGTCGTCCTATTAACACATCCACGGCATTGTATTAATTGCATATTTTTTGTCCAAGTGTCTTTTTTTATGGGTTATGATGGCATTAGTTTTTTTATTTTCCACAATAGCACTGTATTTCAACAAAATGTTAAAGAAAAAAGAGTAAAAAATATAAGTATTTATTAATTAGCCTACAGCAAAAGTTTATTTCCAAAACAAAAAGCTTTATCATGTTAAATTGTTAAACAAACAATACTTTCTTTTGAGCTGAGAAAGTATATATATATATATATATATATATATATACACACATTCTCAGCTTAAAAGAAAGTGGTGTGTGTATATGTGGTGTTAAAATAAAAAATAATAATATTGACAAGCTGCAGTGGCTCTATGGTCTAAGGCGGCACTTTCGTAGTATACTGGTCTGACATTTGTGGGAGATTGAGTTAGTTTGAGTTAGGTTGAGTTAGGTTCAGTTAGGTTGATCTAGGTTCAGTTAGGTTAGGTTAGGTAAGGTTAGGTTGAGTTAGGTTCAGTTAGGTTAGGTTAGGTTCGGTTCAGTTAGGTTGAGTTAGGTTAGGTTAGGTTAGGTTAGGTTAGGTTAGGTTCAGTTAGGTTAGGTTCAGTTAGGTTCAGTTAGGTTGAGTTCGGTTGAGTTCGGTTGAGTTCGGTTGAGTTCGGTTGAGTTCGGTTGAGTTCGGTTCAGTTTGGTTCAGTTTGGTTCAGTTTGGTTCAGTTTGGTTGAGTTTGGTTGAGTTTGGTTGAGTTTGGTTGAGTTTGGTTGAGTTAGGTTCAGTTAGTTTGAGTTAGGTTCGGTTAGGTTGATCTAGGTTCGGTTAGGTTAGGTTAGGTTCGGTTAGGTTCGGTTATGTTCAGTTAGGTTGAGTTAGATTAGGTTAGGTTAGGTTCAGTTAGGTTTATTTAGGTTCAGTTAGGTTGAGTTACGTTCAGTTAGGTTGATCTAGGTTCAGTTTGGTTAGGTTAGGTTAGGTTCGGTTAGGTTGAGTTAGGTTCAGTTAGGTTCAATTAGGTTCAGTTAGGTTCAGTTAGGTTGAGTTAGGTTGAGTTAGGTTTAGTTAGGTTTAGTTAGGTTTAGTTAGGTTTAGTTAGGTTGAGTTAGGTTGAGTTAGGTTGAGTTAGGTTGAGTTAGGTTGAGTTAGGTTGAGTTAGGTTGAGTTAGGTTGAGTTAGGTTGAGTTAGGTTGAGTTAGGTTGAGTTAGGTTCAGTTAGGTTGAGTTAGGTTGGGTTAGGTTGGGTTAGGTTCGGTTAGGTTGAGTTAGGTTGAGCTAGGTTGAGTTAGGTTGAGTTAGGTTCAGTTAGGTTGAGTTAGGTTCAGTTAGGTTAGGTTAGGTTCAGTTAGGTTCAGTTAGGTTCGGTTAGGTTGAGTTAGGTTGAGTTAAGTTCAGTTAGGTTGAGTTAGGTTGAGTGAGGTTGAGTTAGCTTCAGTTAGCTTCAGTTAGGTTGATTTAGGTTGAGTTAGGTTGAGTTAGGTTGAGTTAGGTTGAGTTAGGTTGAGTTAGGTTCAGTTAGGTTGAGTTAGGTTGAGTTAGGTTGAGTTAGGTTGAGTTAGGTTCTGTTAGGTTGAGTTATGTTGGTTAGTAGTTAGGTTGAGTTAAGTTGAGTTAAGTTGAGTTAAGTTGAGTTAGGTTCAGTTAGGTTGAGTTAGGTTGAGTTAGGTTCAGTTAGGTTGAGTTAGTTTCAGTTAGGTTGAGTTAGGTTCAGTTAGGTTGAGTTAGGTTGAGTTAGGTTGAGTTAAGTTCAGTTAGCTTCAGTTAGGTTGAGTTAGGTTGAGTTAGCTTCAGTTAGCTTCAGTTAGCTTCAGTTAGGTTGAGTTAGCTTCAGATAGGTTGAGTTAGCTTCAGATAGGTTGAGTTAGGTTCAGTTAGGTTGAGTTAGGTTCAGTTAGGTTGAGTTAGGTTCAATTAGGTTGAGTTGGGTTCAGTGAGGTTGAGTTAGGTTTAGTTAGGTTCAGTTAGCTTCAGTTAGGTTGAGTTAGGTTCAGTTAGGTTCAGTATGGTTGAGTTAGGTTGAGTTAGCTTCAGTTAGGTTGAGTTAGGTCGAGTTAGGTCGAGTTAGGTCGAGTTAGGTCGAGTTAGGTCGAGTTAGGTCGAGTTAGGTCGAGTTAGGTCGAGTTAGGTCGAGTTAGGTCGAGTTAGGTCGAGTTAGGTCGAGTTAGGTCGAGTTAGGTCGAGTTAGGTCGAGTTAGGTCGAGTTAGGTCGAGTTAGGTCGAGTTAGGTCGAGTTAGGTCGAGTTAGGTCGAGTTAGGTCGAGTTAGGTCGAGTTAGGTCGAGTTAGGTCGAGTTAGGTCGAGTTAGGTCGAGTTAGGTCGAGTTAGGTCGAGTTAGGTCGAGTTTGGTCGAGTTTGGTCGAGTTTGGTCGAGTTTGGTCGAGTTTGGTCGAGTTTGGTCGAGTTTGGTCGAGTTTGGTCGAGTTTGGTCGAGTTTGGTCGAGTTTGGTCGAGTTTGGTCGAGTTTGGTCGAGTTTGGTCGAGTTTGGTCGAGTTTGGTCGAGTTAGGTCGAGTTAGGTCGAGTTAGGTCGAGTTAGGTCGAGTTAGGTCGAGTTAGGTCGAGTTAGGTCGAGTTAGGTCGAGTTAAGGTCGAGTTAGGTCGAGTTAAGGTCGAGTTAAGGTCGAGTTAAGGTCGAGTTAGGTGTACTGAGGGTGGTTTTCTATAATCTTCCTCTTCCTCCACACAAATGTGGGGACACTTCCTCTAAATAAAACCTTCCTCATCCCCTACACTAAAAATATAGTTAGGCAAGTGCTTAAAAATATCAGCTTACCATTTAACTGATACTATAGGTTTTATTGCATTTAGCTAATATAGGAAAGGTATTAAATTTGGTATAGGGTAGGAGGAAGTCTAGAGAGAGGAAAGCAAAATTAAAAATTTGCTTATTATTTTTTTTTTTTACTTTTATTGATACTAATCCATGTTTTCGAGTTATTAAAAATAACTATCAAATGATGTTTTGATTACACATGGGACACTTTTCCTTCAATCTAATCCTAAGCAATTAAATACAAATTTTGAGTAATGGGTTTAAATGTAAATAAATATATTCTTACATTTAATTACTTACAATTAGAGTTAATAAATATGTTATTCAATACAGTAAACATTGTCAGCCCATAGAGTAACTTAAAAGAAAACTAGAACAAACAGTTGTGTATTGTTTTTAGTTATTAATTTTATTGATAGAAACACTTAAGTTCAATAGGGTAGATATTTGATATATAATTATCACCATAATTGTGAGGTACAAACACCAAGGATTTAAAAATTCTTAGTTTAATATTTTAGAATTATGCTTACAACAGGTATTCCTCATCAATTTGAATATAATATTAAATTAGTTGAAAAATGACAACCAGATATGGGAATCGAATCTGGGACCTTTGGAAGTACTACAACTGAGCTATCTAGGAATTGTCCTGTCTTCAGGATCGTTCTTCACTCCTAATGTAAGGCATCATAGCCTACCGATTGAGTTAACAATAAAAACATAGCCATTGTGACTTAAGAGTATTGAACAAATATGCATACATCAAATAAATATCACACACACAAAGGAAATTATGATTAGTATGGTCATGGTCGATTTCAAATACTGTTAAACTTGTTGAAAATGACAAATGAACACAGGAATCAAAGATTCTGAGTTTGATTCTTGTGTCCATGTGTAATTTTTTTCAAATTATTTTATTTTAATTGAAATAGGCCACCTTGCCAACCTTTTTTACAATGTGTGTGTGATATTTAATTTAAATTCACAGTCAAAAAAGACAATATTGATGTTTAAATCACATAAAAAGTCGCCATAAGAAAAGTATTGAGTCTTAGAGACAAACATGTTTCTATGTTAGTTAACGTACGAGAGAGCCCCATCGAGGCTGGTGTTTGTTTTATATGTCATTTATATTCTTTGTTTATTCATGTATATCTTTACTTATTGTTACAAAATTAAATTCCTTACAAACAAACAAATAATAAAAGGATTTGTTAAGATGGTATAATTAAAATAGAAAGACCCGCTTTCATAATTGTTTAAGGCATCCCTCACGATAGACAAGATTGTTGATGAGTGATAAATGAGGGTTCGATCCCAAATGGGTGTACCGAGTCTTTTATCTACAAGATTTTCCACTCTCTCCCCCCCCCCACACAAAAATGCAGATGCACTTTTGCTAAATTCAACCATGCTCATCCGTAATTCATTTGTGTGGTTAGTACATATGCATGTGACCTGAAAATGGTAGTAATACATGGGCCTGGAAATTTAAAAAATATACATTCAATGATCGATACATTGTGATCATAATATCCATATTTGAGAATCTATGCGATATGTAGTATCATCAAGGAACAAATCTTATAGTACATCTATATGCTTTGTTTAACGAATTTTGTACCATATGCAGAGATCTTTATGAATTTGATCAAGACCTCTTGACCAAGATAAACCTAAAAAATCAGTTTGTAGGCACATAAATAGGTGGCTTTGGTTGATGTGAAGAAATATTTTAACCACTAGAAAAATTTCTGGATATGGATATTAATTTTTCAATTTGAATATTATTATTCAATCTTTAAATGACATGAGGAATATTGAAAATTTCAAATGAGTACACAAAATATAATATAAACTTTTTCTTGTTTAGCTTTAACGTTTGATGTGCCTAAATTTCCCCATTTCATCGTCAAATTCTATTATTATCCCATTTTCATGCACTTAAATCACTAATAAAATGTTACATTGTCTAAATGTTCATCATATTTTATTCTAATCTGACAACTCCAATTACTATCACAACCAGCTAGAAGTGCAAAAAGAGTCACGAATATAAAATTACTGGAAGCATCATTATCAAGCGTTTCCAGCCTGTGATGGGTTCAGTTTTGTAAAACGCCGCCATCTTGGTCTATCCTTTGAGCTAAAGCTTTCCAGCCAAATCTACTAAGAGTGGTTTTTCTGAAAGGGTTTACAACTCTCCTTACATGCAAATACTGGTAGATTACCTCTGAAATGCTTATTTCCTTATCCTTAACTAATTCAAGTATTTATCATGTTTATAGACTGTACATGCAGAATGGTGGGTGCGATTACTGAAAAAAAAAACCTATCCTAATGTTTCTCTTCACATATCAATAATTAAAATGGTTACGAATGAATGCTTGTCGTATGAAATGGCCTTGTTCATGGGGGCCAATAGGAGCAGCATTTGCTTGAAACTCTTGCTGAACCCAAGGAAACTCATCTTCAGACAATTCATCATTGGAGCGTCTGGATATATTGTATAGCACAGTTGTCGCCAAGATAATTGATAGTGAATGATTTAGGGACGTTTCCAAAGTTTTGGTGAGACAGCGAAAGCGACGTTTCCAGACTCCCAAGGTACGTTCAACAACGTTTCGCGTGCTGATATGTGCTCTGTTGTACCTCGTCTCAGCCATGGATTGTGGATTGCCTAGAGGTGTGAAGAGGTATGGAAGACACGGGTACCCATTGTCTCCCAAGAGCAAACCTTGATGCATCCGTCCCTCCTCAAAATCCCTTCGAAGTCCACTGGCTTCAAAAATAGTAGCATCATGGAAACTGCCACCTCTTCTGCAGCTTACGTCCACAATTTCCATGTTTGCACCAGCAGACACCTGTAAATAGACAAGCATAAATATAATAACTATGGTCTACAGTAAAACATACACAAATCGTTAAGAAAATTTTATATTTTTTAATAATTCAAGATTTCAGTTGATTATTTTGAAAGCTTAATAAAGTATGTACCAACTCACAGACTGCACCGTCTAATGCACTACTCTTGCAGTAGACTTATAAGACTGCCGATGGCAGGGTTCGATTCCAGTCAGGTGCAATAAGGGTGGTTTTCCCTAAATGGTTTCCCAATATGTCTACACAAATGCGGGTTCACTTCATCTAACAACTCACCTATCTCATCCCTTATCCAGTAGCAAAATTAGTATAATAATAGTTTGTCCTTTGTTCTGTTTTATCAGACAATGAAAGTGTAACATAAAATCTACTTCCTTATTGTAGTTTGGCTGGACATACAATCAAGTTACTTGGGACCAGATCACACTGTATTCCTAGACCAGGGGCTCTCAAACTTAATAAACGAAGGGCTTCATAAGGATATTTAAGGTGTTCTATGAGCCATACCAAAAAATAAACATACATTAATATTATATATACAGACACTTGAGCCAACATAATTATCCTTTACCTTCCCAAAACAGATTGCTAAGGAACTGTACCCCACAGTTTGGATGTTTTGACCACACATTTCCAATAATGCCGCCAGCCGCATATGTTGTGGATTAAGGTATTTTGTGTAGAGCATACACCATCATTTCATCATTCAAATTATTAAATTTTTGTCAAAATGTCTACAAGCTGAATGAACCCATTCCGCTGACCCGATTTGGCCTGCAGGACCCATGGTCTTAATATAGGCCTACCAGTAATTTTTAAAATGAGTATATAAGTTAGACATCTTCCTTAAAATAACAACTGAATCAAACATTATGCATATGCTGCTACTAGTAGTTTGTTTTTACAATAAAAACAATGTTGCAAGATAAACCAAATGTGAAGAGTTACCAACAAAATTAGGGCCTAGTTAAATATATTCTAAGTCCTAGGCTGGATCTCTATTCTATAGAAGGCTATTTTTAGAAATCTTTCCCTGTAGTCTAGGTTTAAAAAAAATCCCAATTCTTTCCTTAAAAAAAATGTTCTTTCTTGAAAACACTCCTAATTCCTAATTCACTGAGGTTGTTCACAATTACATAGACCTACATAGTGAAATTAGTTTGTTTTTTTACCAAGGCAGTGAATGCATCCTCAAATTGATTTGTCTCCTATTTGTGACTATTCCAACAAAATCAAAGAAATTATTGCTCTCTCATTGAACATAGCCTAATATTGATAGAGAAATCAATTTGATCAAGATCTTGTACAACTTATACTAGAAGAAATTCGGTTGTGTGCACCAACTAGGCTTAAACTACTCTATTAAAAATAAATAGATTTAAAACAAACAAAACAATTATGTAAGCTATGACTAACTTATGGGTCGTTCTTTAACTTGTGTAATAAAAGTTTGTGTGTTTACTATGTGTTTTTTTCATGTTTAATCACGAGTATTAAGATGCTTTGCTAAAAATCAAACTATTCTTTTTTACTAGAAAAAAGTATCCTCTAGCTCTATTTATGTTACAATTCATTGCTTTGTTAGAAGGCAAATCACAAAGTAGGCCTACCCCTAGTGTGATCCGTCGCGTCAAAAATATTAAAAAAAATATGCCATAAGTATACTTACCATAAGTCCTATAGTAATTAGCCTATATTTTACATACCTGTACATTCAAAGAAAACCATCCATGTCTGTTTCGGGTCGTACACCACCAGGATTTTTGATAGGTATGTGTGTGCCATCTACACACGCCACCACGCCAGGGAAACCTCTAATTTCATAAAACCACCGCATTGCTTTGCGACAGTCAGCTTCTGTTGCAGGCAGCTTTACAAAATCTTTTGTCCTTTCAGCCAAGAGTCCAGAGATTGTATGGACTATGCCCCCTGCAGTTGCTTGACTCACTCCGTGTAAGTCTCCAGAAACTTGCTGTGAAATAATACAATCAAAACATAAATAAATGAAAATATTTAAGTAATGATAGCCTAATATAATAGGCCTAATGTAAAATAACCTTTAGATTTATCTTACTTAGTCTATAAATGGCAGCAAATAAAAATTGAAACCAATTTTGTTATCCATTCTTTGTTTACATTGGTTCTTGAATAGCCCAGCTCTGGTGTTTCATTGTCAACTATTAAAGATATTTTTGTGGATGGCCGCAAGAGTGCAGCATATAAATTGTTTTGAATATAGTTAGGGAAACAAATGATAGGTAGAGTTAGAGCAGCTATGTGTAGAGTTTTAGCAAGGGCATTAGAATGGGATAGTTAAAAGTATCACGGTATGACTAATGTCTACAGTAGGCTTACTTCTTAATTTAAGACTTTTCACCAAACTTTATCACTAGGCCACCCACATACAAGGCTACCGGTATTTGGTCACCAAGAGGAAGCACTTGATGGGTGTTGGTACAGCTAAAAAACGATAGTGGGGTTACAGGGCTTACATCTTAACAGAGCAAGGCAAATTTAGGTTATATTTATATATAATATATTTTAGCTCTAAATTATTTTCAAAATATAAATGTTGAGTATGCTATTACAGATATTTATACTTGAGAATATTTTCATTATTATTTAAATTTGTTTAAACGAGAAGTTTCAAATCTTATTAAAGGCCTAGGCCTGTATTCTAACTAGGCCTACAAGAAACTTTTCTTGATTGATGACATACATAAAATATAAACAAACTTTAAGAGCATTACTATTTTATAAGGTTGGGGCAATAGCACGACTACACTCACGATTTTAGAGTGATATTTCCACTTTTTAAAATTATGTAAAATCATTAAACATAGTCCAATCTATAAGAATTAAATTAAATATTTTGTTGAATGTTAGTTATTCCAAAGTTTTGATTGAATATATAAACATATCAAGACGTCAAACAGAAATCAACGATAATACTTTTTTCTCCATAAAATGAGGACTATCATACCCCGTCTCCCTCATTTTAGGTCCAACTTTAAATTTAAAATAAAGAATACAAGTAGTGCTTTGATTTATGTACCTGAATGTTTCCTGTGGCGTAAAATCTCAGTGCCAGCATCAACTTTTGAATAGAGGGTAGAGGTAGACCCCTTTGGTCGGGTTTCTTCAACAAATCTTCAACCAGAGGATGCAAAATATTTACTACATTATCTTTACTGAACCGAAATCGCATCCGAAACTCATCTTCGCTATAAAATTCTAAAGGATTGTCAATATCACGTAAATAACGTTTGGGAATTAAGTTTGTCACATCTTCCTCGAAATCAACCAGTCCTTCTATAACATCATCGATGTCATCTAAATTATCCAACTCTTCCCACTCCATTACTTTAAGTTATAACAATAACGTTGTCGAATATTTACTTATAATCAACTAGTGATGCGCCGTTCGTGAGCGAGTCATTCAAATTGAACGACTCTTGAACGAGAGCTGTGAATGAATGACTCTCGCTTGGCGAGCGAGTCATTCACGCCGCCATTACTCACGACTTTTTCGCTCTCGTTCATCCACTCTGGAAAGAGTCAGGAGTGTTTGTCATTCACGACTCTTCTGTCGTTCTTTGTTTCCTACTAAGAAAAAAATCAACTATAAATGCTTACTTCGCTACTAGATAGCAGTACTGCCTACAATATTAAACTAACTATTTTTCTTAACATTACTTAGACATAATTATATGAATTGGACACTAAATATTATATACTAAGGTTAATTATTATAAGTAATATGAGTAAGTAATAGAATTAAAGAATCAAACACAATAGGATTCGGATAAATTACACATAAAACTTAATTCGTTCATAAGTTGAAGGGAAAGGGACAGATTTGCACGCTCGGAACGGGAATTGTGAGAACTAGTTAGCGCTCGCTCATCAAATTTAGTATAGTGAAGGGGTGAAGGGATTGGGAGCGAGCGAGCCATGTGGTGAACGATATGACTCTTATGAACGACTCTTCATGAACGACTCTTTTGAGTGAGCGAGCTTATGTGAGCTAGCTCACCTCAATGAGCTGGTTCGACCCATCACTATAATCAACTAAATAAATATGGCGTTTCCACAAGAAACAAAACGTGCTCGTCTGCTCGTCGCTAGTGTTTAGAAGTTATCTATCGCCTATTGGCTTGCCAGCCAGGTACTGCGCAAACAAATGCTGTTGGTTCAGTTTTGGTGATCCACGGATTCACCAATTTATTACCCATAATGCAACGGAAATATCTTGCCCAGCAAGCAAGGTATGGTTTATCATTACCGTTTTGTATTTTGGGTATGGACAGGCAAACCCCTAACCAAGCTACGCGCAAGGTATGGTATATCATTATGGCTCTAAACCACCGATGACGGGGAGATCGAGGTTAGAATATCGGTCGGATGTACTGAGGGTGGTTTTTCCAAAATTGTTTACAACTCTCCCTCCACGCGAATATGGGTATACTTCCTTAAATATAACCTTCCTAATTCCAAAAACCATTAGCGTAATTAGTACATAAACGTACAACCCAAACGGTTAATCTGGCGAGTTTTTTTTTTTAGAAAAACTTAGGGAGTACGAAGTTGGAAAGAAATGATGTGGACCTACGCCAGTAAAAAAAAGGTTGAATACCTATAACTAAATGACCAATCAACAAACTTGGCTTATTCGACCGGTCGGTCTTTACCTGCTGCACCCTGTCAACTCCTTTTCACTGGTCACTGGAAGGCGGTGTTGTTCCATTTAACAAGCAGGAATCAAACTACTTTACTCGCTTGAAAAGTAATCAAGAAATATTGCCCCTTTTATTTCTGAACGCCCACCTTCTCGCCAAAATGTCGACCGAGAGTGAAAGAAGGCAGCCGGTTATTGTATACCTGTTCCTTACAGTAATAATCTCTCTCTCTATCTATATCTATATCTATATCTATATATATATATATATATATATAAAGCGAAAGCCCTGACTGACTGACTGACTCACTCATCACTAATTCTCACACTTCCCACAAAACTAGAGGGATGAAATTAGGCACTGGTGTTCCTTAAAAGCTAATTAGGAAATGTTTCATTCCGATGTTTTGTGATTAAGGGGGTAAAATCAAGGTAGTTACCCTAATCAATAATATTGCTTTATAAATTCTTTTTTAAGCATTTAGAGGGTAAAAATCCGATAAGTTTGTTCTAATAATGCCTTAGAAAAATATAGCAGTTATTTTCAACCCCGTAGATGATTCTAAAAGGTGGAAAGAAAAATTAATACAGACAATTAATTAAAATATGTAATCACTTTTTAATATGCAACTCAAAGAGACTGTAGAAGTTTGCAGTTTATATTTTGCTGAATTTTGTGGTATTTGTTGTGTTTGTACGACTGAGAGGGCCCGGCCCGGGGCGGTGTGTGGTGGTAAGGAGTAGTAGGTAATGGGAGGGGGGGGGAGGAATGGACCTGTCAAGCCGCGCTCAGCTGATAGTGCCCCAGGCAGTAAGCAAGGGGGCCTGCTGAAAATAAATCTCCCCATGAGAAATGATACATAGTCACCTCCTCGCGTGTTTCTTGGGTAGCACTAAGAACCATTCCATTAAGATTCAAACAAAAATTCCTCATTTTCATCCAAAAATAAATAACACAATATCCCGTGCGAAGAACTGGTATTCAGATAGCTTACTATATATTGTGTGTGTGTTATATAAAAATTACATGATTACAAGGATTTTTTAAACAATTTTTGTTTGCGTTTTGTCTTACTACCCATACAGGCTATAGGTAATATATATATTTTTAACAATGTGCCTTACTACCCGTTCGGGTAATACGCTCATGTACTATTTACGCAAGTGGTTTTTTAGGATTAGGGATGTTATATTTAATGAAAGGTACCCGTATTTGCGTGGAGTGAGGGTGGAAAACTATTTAAGAGAAATCACCCTCAGTACACCCGACCGAGATTTGAACCCCAATCTCCCCGTCATCGGCAGTCTAATCCACTACAATAGTAGCGCATTAGACCAGGTGGCCACCGAAGAGGGTTTTATTTTATTAAATTGGTGATGGGACTTTGTGGCGTATGATCTTATTTTATTTATAACGCGCACTTTATGAAACTGCTGATTATATCATCACACGACTTATAAACTAAATTCATTCTAGACCCCTAAGAAACACCCAGCCCCCCGGGCTGTTAATTTATTACTGTTAGAAAGGACAGCAAGGGTAGTGTCGGGCTCACTAGCTTGATTATTAAAACATATGCAAACAACCCGAACACGCAATGAGATGTGGTCAAAGAAAAGTCAGACGGGCTACCTACTAAGCTAACATGATCTTGGTGGAGTCATTTTATGAGCCTATAAAACGCGAACACCTATTAGGCCTACTAGTATCTATACAATCCAATTTTTTTCAGTACCACGTTTTACTACCCATTCGAGTCATACACATATATACTAATTACCCTACTGTGTTTAGGGATTAGGAAGGTTTAATTTAGAGGAAGTCTACCTGAATTTGCGTGGAGGGAGGTGTTAAACCAGTTAGAAAAAAACACCTTTAGTGCACCCGAACGAGATTGAACCCCGATCTTACCGTCTTCGGCAGTCTAGTCTAACACTATATTAGCGCGTTAGATCATGCGGCTACCGAAGCGGGTAATCCTAGTTTCAAAGTAAGGGTTCTTATTTTACAGCTAGACAAAGATACTAGATATACTTTCACGTATTCATAAGTAAAGTCATGTGATTTTCACATATAATTTTTTTTATGGTATTATCAATACCTCGGAAATAACACCAACAATGCTATGTTACCAATACTATCCGCCAGAAAATATCATTTGTATTTTTCTTAAAGGCTCTTCTAATGGAAATTGGACTATATTTTTAGTAGAGTATACACACCCAACAGCTATTCCGAATTAAAAAAAATAATAATGTTAGACACACTAAAAATATAGTTTAACATTTTGAGTATCTCTCAAAACAGTATTTCAAAACTCAAATTACATTTACAGTAATGAAAAATGTATAAATGTGCTCGATAGATAATTAAGGTCGACATAACCAGTGGATGTTTTGCTTTATAGCGGAGCTCAATTTAGACGTAATTGCCTGCTTGAATTTCTCCCAGCGATGAACCCCAATATTCGAGAGTAAAGTTTGACTCCCTCTGACCCCCCCTAACCCCCGTCTATACAATCAAACCCGCCAGTTAAATGACTTAAATAAATGATATCGCCGTTGCAACTATGAAATAACTCTCCGTCAGTTTGACGATGGTGCGCGGATTCAGGTAACAAAAGATACGAAAATTAAGTTATTTGATCAATTATTCTTTTTTTATACCAGTTGCTTTAATTCGTTGAAAATTTCCCCTCCATGTTTTTGATATGTAATTTAGTAGTTTTGATTCTGTATGGATTCAACCTCTTTTTTACTCTGCTTACATAATAACAAGATTAATTAAAAAATAATCAGAACCGTGACGTACCTCTCTATATAGATGACGAACTTCAAGTTGGGCTTTGAATCCTAAACACATGCATTGATATATTTACCCTCTATTTTAGTTTCCGATATTTTCCTCTAGATAAATTCTCTTGCACTTTTTTTTAAGCAACCTCCTTATCTTGTTTCATTTTAATACATTATTATTCGACGCTCCAAATTATTCAACAGCGTGTCTACCTACTTAGTTAAGCGTATCGGGTTCAATTCCCGGTAGGAGCTAAAATTTTAATCATCTGGTGAAATGTGGTGTTTTCTTTTAACAGTGATAGATTTAAGGACAGGGTCTGGATGTCGTAACCTAGATTTAATTTAGCTTTTAAGTTTTGTTCTGATATAAGCAGTCGTTTGGAAAGTGCACGTTAAATACCTTAAATATAATGAAAATCACATTAAATAATCAGAGAGAACGTTTCAACATCCAGCTATAGCAGTGCCCGAGCAGTTTATGGATTTAGATCCGCATACAATTTAGTCACTATTTACGAGACTGAATTTGAATCCCGGTTGGGAACACTTAGTATAATTTTACACTAAAGTTTTTTTTTTAGTGTAGCATTTCCATCCTTTTTTAAAATCATAAACTGCGCTCCCTATGCCCACTACCGATAGTAATTATTCCTTATTGGCTCCTGTGTCGAGCTTACAATTAAATAAATATTGTAGTTTTATAATATAATTAATTGCTCAGTGGCACTAGGAAATGGAAAGTTCATTGCCACACTTACTAAGTACACCTACTTTTATCTTGAGTTAATTCTATCCAGTCCATTTCATTACATCCTATCTCTATCTTGAGCTAGTTCTTTTCAGACCACCTCATTACACCCTATCTTTATCTTGAGCTAGCTCTATTAAGTCCACTTCATTACACCCTATCCCTATATTGAGCTAGTTCTATCCAGATTACCTCATTACACCCTATCCCTATCTTGAGCTAGTTCTATCCAGTCCGCCTCATTACACCCTCTTTCAGGTCCATTCTTATGTTATCCTCCCATCTGCTTCTAGGTCTTCCTAATGGTCTCTTCCCATTAGGAATAAAAAAACGACATTAATAGTTGTAGATTGTAAAGACCAGTTTTTCTTAGTCTTTCAGCCCGGCCTGCTGTCATATTTGTACATTTACCTAATAGTTAACCGGCTGCTTAATATAGTGATATGCGCACTTGTATACAAAATCAGGGTCTCAAGTACTCGATTCCCGGCGAGTACTATATGTTTTTTTTTTCTTTCTAAAAGGGGAATCGTCCCAAAGGTCACCAGAGTTTTGTTAAGAGTTTCTTCTGGTTCAAAACACTCATATTCAGTATCTTCTCATTTGGACATGGAAAGAGTCTCCACTCAAAGGATGTAGGATTAGTGCATTCGGGCGTCCCCTGGGCAAAGTTAAATAAACACCTGTTAATATTCCCTTAGACTGGGCTACGAGTGATGTATCCCAGGAAATATAGCCACTTCACGTTAGCTTTGCCATTTTATGTAAGTTGAAAATCTGTGAAAATTGTGTGTTTGTGATAAAAGGCCACAGCTATCTGTTAATGGGCTCTAGTTTGAAACCAGAGTAATTGTAACCACTTGGGTACTATCATTCGCCGCCTCTGGAGGACGTTGTAGAGTGTTATGCGGTTCCATCGATGGAAACGCCGAGGGTTTTGCGGCTCGCCTCAAGCCGTGAGTAATTCATGTCGCCCGGTTAATGACGTTGATTGAAGACCGTGAGCGGGCAATAATCGACAGGGTTTACGTTGTCCCCCCAACCACCCTCCCTCCCTCGGTGGGATGTCATCCCAGGACTCCGAGTATTAACGCTGGCCAGAAAGGATGAGGTGATGGAGAGGGGGAAAGAGGTGTATGACGGAGGGAGACGGTAGCGCAAGAAACACGATGACTTGCCCGTTATCGGTATTCCGATGAAAAGGATGGAGCCGGCCGGCGACGTTTAATAATTCTATTGAAGGGGTGAAGGGAAAGGACCCTCCCCCCCTTCTCTCACTAAGCTCTCACCCTGGTAATTGATTGTTTTAAATGATTTATGGGAGGCGACGCAAATGACCCTGTGTATGATAGCGGCGAGTTTATTGTTGAGTGATTGAAAATCTATCGCTTCTCCAAGGGCGACTCTACAGATTTACACAATGTAATATTAATTAAGCTTCAGTCAGCATGTTTTCCTTTATTTTTTTTAGTTTCATGCATCATTTCCTAAACCTAAATTTTTACATGAATTTATCAAAATTTATTTAGTTGAGTTGACAAACTGATTGATAAATATAACTCCTGAAGTTAAATTAAATTTAATTGGGTATATTCTTCTCCTGTAAAACTTGGCCGTGGATAGAACCAATAGGATATTATTATTATTTTGTTTTAACATAACCAAATATTGTTCGTTTTATTTGAAAATTTGGACATCCATGATTTAAAAATGGTAAACCAAAGATACTCAAAAGTTTAAGCCAGGGGGTTGTCATGCTTAACACGCATGTTTAATTTTAATTTTTTAATTCAATTTAGCACTCCGTCTTTACTACCCGTTCGGGTTATATACTTAAGTACTAATTACGCTAATCGGTTAGGAATTGGGAAGGTTAAATTTAGAGGAGGTGTATCCGCTTTTGCGTGTAGGGAAAATAGAAAACCATTTAGGGGAAACCACCCCCAGTTCACCTGACCGAGATTCGAACCTTGATCTCCCCGTCCTCGACTGTCGAACTCAATATGAAACTAGCGCGTTAGTTAACTAAACCACCGAGGCGGGTCATTTTTAATCCATCGATATGGTCAAAAGTTAAAAACACACATACAGACCAGTCTCATTGGTAGGATCATAATTATGTTAAAAATAAAATAAAAGCAATTCATCACTTTTATGGAAATAGTTATATATATATATATATTATTTATTTATATATATATATATATATATATATATTAAATAGGATTTACTAGTGTTTCATTAGGAGGCTAAAGTGGCTTGATGTGTTGTGTATAAGTAATTATTAGTATTGATCAGTTTCTTGATTTACAAATGGATGCAAAATTTTTATGTATAGTTAAATACATATTGAAATTAAATTATTAAATTTAGTTGACCCCCTCTCGCCAGTGGTTCCGGAGATACGTCTGGGGGTGGTGGGTGGGTGAGGGTGTTTGAAATCCAGCGACCATGGGTACTCCCCACCCGAAGGGTGACTCCCTATCCCCATCGGTCCCGGAGATACTTATGGTGGTGCTAGGGAGAAGGAGGGGTGGTGTTGATGTTTTAGGTTAAGCAGTTACAAATAATTTTAATTAGTGTATATTTTAACCGAACGTCTACGTTATGCCCATGCAAAATTTCAGCTTAATCTGTATAGTGGTTTTTGAGTTAAGGATATTCTTCCGTGGGTATATAAGAGGGGGTGGGGGATGGGCTCGCCTGCGGCTACTGCCCACCCGAAGGGCGACTCCCTAGCCAAAGTGGCTTAGGAGATAGGTCTAAGAGCGGAAGGGGAGTGAGGGAGGTTGGCGTTTTAGATTAAGTGGTATAAGTAATTTTAACCGAACCTTCCGAGTTACGGCCATGATAAATTTCAGTTCAATCGTAGTTTTTGAGTGAAAGAGTAAAGTAGATTTATCGCACATGACGTGTCACAATTAGAGAGGGATTACTTAGTATAGCAGTAGATTTAAATATTTTAAATATAAGTAATTTAGGTAATATTAAACACTACAACGTGGAGAACTACACCCAGTTCACAAGGCCACGGTTAAAAACCGAGCCTTGAATTACCAAAGTCTCAATTGAGCTCGTTAGTTCGGAATTACGTTTACGTTTAGATGACCATGCAGGTATGTTATTATTACATCTTTTACAAATTGAACGATTGCATCGAGATTATGCTTTAACTTGATCTTTTGGCTTCCCCTTCTGTCTGTTCAGATTTTTGATAGCTGACAAATGCGTTAACCGATTCTAACGAAATAAGACTTTCTTTGAACCCTGGTCGAACGATGAATATACATATTTTAAAAATTTGGTTATCTATTTCAATATGGCGGCCACCCAAAATGTGTTTCCTTATAATATATCTTCCGAAATTATTTGAATTTAAGATTCTAAGCAATCGATTGAGTATCTAGGATTTTTTTTACATGTTTGTTAGAATGACTCTTAAACGAATTGAACCACGATTATTCTTTATGAATATAACGTACTATTGAATATAGTATTGATTTTCTTTCTTAACTTGATCACTAAGAGAAGATTCAACTCCAATTCAATTAAAAAATTATAAGAGATACATTTCAACTTGAAATACCAATAGAAAACTTAAGAATGTAGTAAAGATAAGAACATGGAGGGAGGTCTACCGTTCACAGAACTACTAGTAAGACTGTAGTAACGATAATAACATGGAGGGAGGTCTACCGTTCACAGAACTACTAGTAAGACTGTAGTAACGATAATAACATGGAGGGAGAGAGGTCTATTGTTCACAGATCTACTAGTAAGACTGTAGTAACGATAATAACATGGAGCGAGGTCTACTGTTCACAGAACTACTAGTAAGACTGTAGTAACGATAATAATATGGAGTGAGGTCTACTGTTCACAGAACTACTAGTAAGACTGCAGTAACGATAATAACATGGAGGGAGGTCTACTGTTCACAGAACTACTAGTAAGACTGTAGTAACGATAATAACATGGAGGGAGGTCTACCGTTCACAGAACTACTAGTAAGACTGTAGTAACTATAATAACATGGAGGGAGGTCTACTGTTCACAGAACTACTAGTAAGACTGTAGTAACGATAATAACATGGAGGGAGAGAGGTCTATTGTTCACAGAACTACTAGTAAGACTGTAGTAACTATAATAACATGGAGGGAGGTCTACTGTTCACAGAACTACTAGTAAGACTGTAGTAACGATAATAACATGAAGGGAGGTCTACTGTTCACAGAACTATAGTAAGACTGTAGTAACGATAATAACATGGAGGGAGAGGTCTATTGTTCACAGATATACTAGTAAGACTGTAGTAACGATAATAACATGAAGAGAGGTCTACTGTTCACAGATATACTAGTAAGACTGTAGTAACGATAATAACATGGAGGGAGAGAGGTCTATTGTTCACAGATCTACTAGTAAGACTGTAGTAACGATAATAACATGGAGCGAGGTCTACTGTTCACAGAACTACTAGTAAGACTGTAGTAACGATAATAATATGGAGTGAGGTCTACTGTTCACAGAACTACTAGTAAGACTGTAGTAACGATAATAACATGGAGGGAGGTCTACTGTTCACAGAACTACTAGTAAGACTGTAGTAACGATAATAACATGGAGGGAGGTCTACCGTTCACAGAACTACTAGTAAGACTGCAGTAACGATAATAACATGGAGGGAGAGAGGTCTACTGTTCACAGAACTACTAGTAAGACTGTAGTAACGATAATAACATGGAGGGAGAGAGGTCTATTCGTTCACAGTCTACTAGTAAGACTGTAGTAACGATAATAACATGGAGGGAGGTCTACCGTTCACAGAACTACTAGTAAGACTGTAGTAACATAATAACATGGAGGGAGAGAGGTCTACTGTTCACAGAACTACTAGTATGACTGTAGTAACATAATAACATGGAGGAGAGGTCTACTGTTCCAGAATACTAGTAACTGTAGTATAAATCATGGAGGAGTCTAGTCACAGAACACTGTAGACGTATACGATAATAACATGGAGGGAGGTCTACCGTTCATAGAACTACTAGTAAGACTGTAGTAACTATAATAACATGGAGGGAGAGAGGTCTACTGTTCACATAAGTACTAGTATTAGTGTTTTAACATAATTGTGAGTCTGGAGACGGTCCAAGCTACGTACACGACTGAAGCTCCAAAGTTCTCCGTGGGTCCAAATAAACAACTGTAGCTCCCACGTTGCGGTTTCTGGTTCGTTTACAAATCTTTGGTGTCGTCGTCTGCGGTTTGAGAGATCTGAACGTTAGACTCTGACCGCCCTCCTTTGGTTTGAATCCCTACAGGGTCAACGTGCGTGATTCTTAAAGCAAGACGGAGAGGAGTGGAGGGGGTAATATTTGGAGATCAGCCAAACTTTTTTTGTACCACTTTTTGAAAAACCTGTTACTGGGGCAGGGATGAAAATGGTAAAATGTATTATATATACATAGTACCCGGATTCCATGGATGTCACGGGGGTAATTATTTTGTAAATACAGTAATAGGAATAAGAAAGGAATAATTTAAATTATATGTACCCGAATTTATACGGAGGAAGAGTAAAAAACCCATTAGGGTATAAGCTATTGGGGTAGGGGAGAATACTTTTGAGTTAAACGTAGGCCTATCCATATTTACATGGAAATAGAACGGGAAAATGTTTAGGAGGGGGGGGGGGGGAGAAAGCCTTAATAAACCCAGCTGGGATATGAACCCTGGCGTTCCCGTCACCAGCAAATCATACTATACGGGTCTGACATTTAATCCAAGTGTCCAGAATGTGGGTCTCACCCTAATTGTTGGTTCCAGTAGTTGATGATGCTTACTAAGCCTCTGAGAATGATACATCACTGTAAACCAATCTCGTCTGTACCATGTTTTGGTAAGAAGCCCGTCATGGAAGGCCTTATTTCGTAACATAATCCTACTGTATAGTGGTATTTTAGTTGGATAAAGAACCTTCAGAAAGGACTTCCCCCTACGTTCGTCAATGTCTTTTATCCTACCAAAATACCACTATACAGTAGGATTATGTTACGAAATAAGGCCTTCCATGACGGGCTTCTTACCAAAATTAGGATATAGCTAAGGAAGTCGTTGTGTGTGAGAGTCTGGTGTGTAGAAGAACATCTGAAAGACGTTTTAGAGTGCGGCGAGGTGTGAATCCCGGATCAGACTCGTCGTAAGCTCCGGGAGTGTGACACACCTGGTCGGTACACGGAACCTACTGTATTTTCGAGGGTCCGGGCTTTCAGGGACGACGAGGAGAGAGTGGAGTGTCGTCTGGTTGGTTGAGAGCTGGAGGTCCGGTCGATTGAAGAGGTGGGAAGAGGGAGGTTGATGGTGGTGCTCGTTTAGGGGTGAGGGGGGGGGGAGGGGGTGCAGAAGAGAGCCCACATCTTCTTTCTGCTAACGATGTCTCCTCTTCCCTGCGCTATGGGACACAATATCATGTAGGGATGTCCAGAATGGTGCTACGAAGCTAATACAGGGTTTCAAATTTCCTGGCAATCCCCGAGGTTTTACAAAAAAAAAGAACTTTTTTGATTATACCAATAATTTATATGTAAAGATACCAAAATAAATATATCGTCATTTTCATTTTCTTCTATTTTTGATTATATTTCTATTAAATTCTTGAAAAAATTATTACTAAAGAATGGTCGAATGATGCCAATGGGTTTCAACCTGGGGTACGCACCCCCAGAGATACGCAAATACATCTTAGGGGGTATGGGAAATTTAAAATAAATATATTTATATTTCTAATTTACAACATACACTGTTTTGGATATAATTTATTTCAATGCGGGTAATAGAATATGTATATTTTACATTATGCACCAACCATTTTGGGGGTATAAATTTGGATATAAAATTTATCTGGGGCTACACACACACACACACACACAAAAAAAAAGTTGAATCCCATCACTATCTCACTATACTGGACTGGCGATGGCGGGGAGATTGGGGTTCGAATACTGATAGGGTGAACTGATGATGGTTTTACACTCTCCCACCATGAAAATGCGGGTACACTTCGACCTTAGTTATCCCTTACATATTGGTGTAATTTGTTGTAAGCGTATAATTCAAACGGTTACTAAAATGCGGCGCTAAGTTTATTTTACTAAAGACAAATTTAAATTTGTCTCTGCTATTTGAAGAAAGCACATGAACCAAGGATAAAACCTGTAGCTTACATTGGATAATGTTCTTATTATATTTATTTATTAAATTATCACAAAGAATATCCGATATTTTTGGGACTTTTTAAAAATCTCCCTGACTTTACCTTTTTACACAATATTTGCTGAATTTTCAAGGATTTCCTTGTTTTTTAGTGAGTATTAGCCGAGTAATGTTAATATTCTAAATATTTACTGCATCTGTTATGTGTATTCCTAGGTAATGTTAATGCTTAGGCTTAGGAGGCTGTCTCAACCAATGGAAAAACACGAAACGTTAGTAGTTAATACAGCTCAAATCCAGGCATTTCATTGGTGTTTAGACAATTTTTTAATTAGAAACCATTTTATCACATTTAAAATAAATTGTATGACGCACCGAATGTACTTTATTTCGCTTTTATCTTAAAATAAACATTTACTAAAAACTCTTGGTAAGATTTGTGGAACGAAATAATAGGTCCATAGATTGTTGTAGAAACACTGCACTAAAGATAATAAATGAAATAATATAATTGTTACTTATTTTATGGAACTTAGGAACATTGTTACAATAAAGTTAAGAAAAGAGAAATATCTTTGTCCACCAAAGAGCATAAGAATCAAATTATTTTAATTATATATTATATATATATATATGCATATAGCTAAGAAATTATTGGTTTTATAAAAATATATTTCAATTAAAAGAAGTGCATCTTTAATAGTACTACAGTTTTACAATGATATATTATTTTTTATCTGAAATAGTTGCGGTAGAAATGTGAAAATTGTAAAATTTCCCTGTGTAAAGTACCCTCGAATCATTTTCATAAGAAAATGAGAATTGCCATTTTGTTTATAATGATAAACAATGTCTAGATACAAAATTTAACCAAAATCGTTAATGCGAACTTTGATAAAATCGATTTTTTTTTCTTTTGACCCTTTGTAAACTACCCTTAGTTCTAGGGTTAGATGTCTAATTCCAAAAACCCCTCGGGTTATGAAACCCCAGTTTAGCCCAATTGGCAAAAGTAATTTCGGTTCTAGCCCGAGGTACAGACAGATGGCATTACGGAAATACTTTTTTTTTTTGTTTAAGGGGGGTCGATATTTATAAAAATCTGGAGTTCAGATTTTTTTTTTACTATCACAATATTTTCTCTCCGAGGCGTCGAGAGAAAGTAAAAATACAACAGAATCAAATATGATTATTTAAAAAGACCTATTTCACTGATATCAATCTCACTGTTATCAAGTGAAGAACGCAGAAAACCTAACTCTGATGCGATTTATGTGTTCGTATCCAAGTATCTAATATTCCGGTTAATGAGACGTGAGATGAGCTCTTAAAAAACAAACCAAACATACTTAGTCCCCAAGCAAAGAATCGCCTAAGTCTACTTTCATGGCTGTATAAGTCACAGGGTTGGTAGTAAATCCCGACGATGGTTCCAAAAGGGTTTTAATTTTTGTGTAAATATACAGCTTGACTTATTTTTTTATAGGTCTCGATCGACTTTTTTATGACATAGAAGAACCCTATATTAAGAGCGTCCAAACATTAATCTACTAATGTAAATTATATAATAAATAGGACATCAATAAAATAAATCTGTCTTTCTCACACTTACACCCACACATACTAACACGCCCTAACCCATTCACAAACACACACAAATAGATACATACATAAAATAAAACTCTTAGGGTATGTGTGTACATTCGAATTTTGATGGAGTATATAATTTTTTTTATGGGTAATAGTACTATACAAACAACAATACCAACATGTATATTTTTAGAATGTCTGTTTGTCGCCAGTAAACTTAAAAGCTAATCATCGGATAAAGTTGGGACATTTTTTGTTTCACTACTTTTTTTTCCCCAGGAAAAAAAGGCTATATACCGTCATGTTATTTCATCAGCGGGCGAAGCATTGTCTACAAAACCGAACGTAAGCAGTAAACATGTGTTACGGCTGTTTGGTGCGAGTACAAATCATGGAACTTGATTCGGCCAAGGGCAGAGAGGGAGGGTTGAAGGGTTGATGTTTTTTTTAGGAATATTCGTACCTGCATAAAACAGTGCTTTCTAACCAACCTAATTCTTTTATAGCATTTAAAGTTGTCGTTTATGTTGAATGCGTTAGCGCAGCGAATAGTTGTCTTACATACGTTTTGGTACTAGGCCAAATAACACAGATTTTTGTGTGTGTGTGATAGGGCGCTCATTATGGAGCGTTTATTTAATCTATTTTATTTTTGTTTATTAGGTAGCAAATTTAAACTATTTATTTTGGCATTCATTGCAAAAATTACTCCGCGTAAGCTTATGCGTATGCGTATAATCTGAAAAGGTAGTAAGACTCGCTGCTAAAATATAATAAACATAAAATTTATATGAAAAAATATTAGCCAAATTTTATTTTGAAGGGATGACCACAAGAATACTACATTTTTAAATTTGTTCAATTTAGCTATCAAATTGTCAATGGTCAAAGCTCAATTTATTTAAAACGAAATGATTGGCGAAAGCTTTCACACACATCACGGTATTAATTACCCATTCTTTTGATAAAAAATAACCCAGCTAATATTTTAAGTGAATGCAAACCGTAATTTATATAAAAGTTTAGAATATCTCATAAAACTATTTTTTCTTTGGGTTAACTGATTAATTTGATGTCCATTACGGAGAACTAATGTAAAATGTCCCGTCTATTATTTTTACTGTCATTATTTAGCATCGCGTCTTACTACCCGTTCGGGTTATCGCTTTAAGTACTAATTACGCTAATGGAATAGGAATTGGGAAGGTTGAATTAAAGGAAGTGAACTCGCATTTGCGTGGTTAGAGAGTGGAAAACCATTTAGGAAAAACCACCCCCAGTTCACCCGACCGAGATTCGAACCTCGAACTCCCCGTCCTCAGCAGTCGAGCTCAACACGACTAGCGCGTTAGCCAACTACGCCACCGAAGCGGGTAATGTCCCGTCTAAAACCGTCCATTTTGAGTAGTATATATAAGTAGATTAAAATCACAACATATCAATAATCTAGAATTGAGCTTCAAATAAATTAAAAAAATATATTATCCACAGTAGTAGGTGTGCGGAATGGCTGTAGAATAATATTTTCTCACTTACCGGCAACGGGGAGTTAGTGGTTTGATTTCTTGTTGGGTATCCTGAAGTTGTTTTAATCCCGAAATTCTTTCCCACATTCCTTTCACGAAAATGAGAGCAATTTTCCTATGAATGACACCCTTCAAGGCATATAAACCAAACCGGCAGTGAGATGTGGTGCTAAAAAAACCTTCCTTATTCTTAATTAAAATGAGTTTATCCCGAACGGGAAATGAAACATTGTGTGAAATAAATAAACAAATCAAGTCGTTCAGTCCGAACAAACTATTCTGAACTTTACCCGCTTCGGTGTTAGAATGGCCTAAGGCGTCACTCTCGCAATATACTTGATTGCTGATGATGGGGAGATCGCGGTTCGAATCTTGGTCGGGTGTGTTGAAGGTGTTATTTTTTCTAAATTGTTTTCCAATCTCCCATCACGAAAATTTGGGTACACTTATTATAAATTCAACCTTCCTAATCCCTAACATATTAAAGGAATTAGTAGACTACAGATGCGTATAAACCGAATGGGTAGTATGGGTTTTCCATAAATTTAAT
The DNA here is from genome assembly GCA_039000515.1 of Timema cristinae. NCBI lineage: Eukaryota > Metazoa > Arthropoda > Insecta > Phasmatodea > Timematidae > Timema > Timema cristinae. The sequence continues at coordinate 43,979,975 of JBCFYV010000024.1, forward strand.
TTGTACTCGAAATCCCTCCCGCTTTGTTTTGGAAAAGTTTGTTAGAATATATTTGTAGAATTTTTTTTTTTTTTTTAGACTTCGAGAGTAAACATGTTTACCATAAAATCTGAAACAGAGAAACAGAAAATCAAAGTAACGAACTTTCGATTTAGATGAGGTTGATATGTGTCTGTAATAGAAGACAGCGCCAGCCACCATCGCCCCTCGATACGACTTAAGGGTTTATATTATCCATCGCGCATGCGCTGTCCTGGTCTTTGCTAATTAATAAATAAATCTGGTGGGAACCGGGGGGTGAAAAGCTTTGGAGATAATAAGGGGTTTGAGGGGGGGGGAGGGTGTTAGAGGAAATATCGACGAATGTCGTAAATAAGAGACGTTAAGGTCTACACAGAGAGATATATAGCGAACTTCCGCTTTACGTAACTAACGCAATATTGACTTCAACTATAATAAAGGAACGTAATTACTAGTTCTCGTTAATGCCCAAGGGATGTTTTTCCATTAGCCGTATGGCAGTGAATTATCGGTTTCTAAGCTAGTGTACCTACAAAATTTAGATTATGTCCATTTAAGAAAATTTCTTTTGTTTCGTAATGTCGATCATTGATCCCAAAATTAAGTCATGATAATATTCCTAAGGAAAAATAGTCTATATTTTTTCATCGTTTATTACTTAAAATCCATACAAATTTTTCTCATTTATATCAGACTAATCGGCCAGGGATGAAGAAAGGTATACTGGTAGATTTGCATTGACTTGGAGAAAGAGTTGTAAGCGACCCACCTCGGTGGCCGCATGGTCTAATGCGCTACTCTCACAGTATGCTAGATTGCCTATGATTTGGTAGATCCATGTTCAAATCTCGGTCGAATGTACTGAGGGCGGTTTTCCCCAAAATGGTTTTTCACTCTCCTTCTACGAAAATTCGGGTACGGTACACTTCATCTTAATATAACCTTACTAATTCCTAAAACTGTCAGCGTAATTGGTACATAAACGGTTATTCTGAAGGGATAATAAGACGCGGTGATTAAAATAAAGTTAGAAACCATTCTGGGGAAAAAATACCTTCATCAGTAGTTCCGGCCGGCTCATTTTCCACCTACTAGTGGTTCTATGTTGCTAATTTATATGCAGACTTAAGTGATCAAAATATTTCGTCAGATCCAAACTAAATATCTAGATTTTCTTATATCAATATTAATAATAATCAATCAATCAATCATTGTTTATTTTGGATTTAAAATAAAATTACGTAATTGATTTTTTGATACAATCCCGAAGTACCTAAAGGTACATCTTCAGGTCTTGCAGTTAGATAGTAAAAAAATAAAAAATAGTTTTACACATACACATTATAATATAAATTAATAATAATAATAATAATGGCGTATCTGGTCTAAACATCAATCTGTAGCCGTAAAAACTGTGGAGATACTGACCCTTCCTCGCGTTCCCAATATCACCTTAAGACCATCACTGGTAGAGTTCTTGAAACTACTTTCTTTCTCCAACCCTAGACTTACATTTAGTCAAAGGGCGTAGGAAACTATTTCTATTAGGTAGTTCGCTAACTAATGTAACTATACCTAACCAACAAAAGTTTGTTGTACGTATATATGGATCTCCAAAGAGGGGAGTCCGGACACCCATGACTCAGGCCTTTCCACGCCTTTTAATTTAGTCTTAGATATCAGGGGTCCCAAACCCTATGCTCGTGGGCGCCCACCGAGCCTTTTGCGCCTGCCTGCTACACTTTTTGACAACAGCTAGAAAGTTCTTGACTAATAATATAAATCTGTCACTTTTTCCGACAAAAATCAAGTTTGTGCTTATCTCCAGGTATGCTGTTCTCAAGAAGTTCCTCCCTCTCATTCCTCTTTCTTTGACTAATTTTCAAAGTGTACTTTATTACTCGTAACTATCCTTATACTCACTAATACCATGATAATACTTCCTATTTCCTTTGTAAATATATTGACATGGGTCTACACAGCTTTGTTGCCTGAATAAACACAGAATAAATATATATTTTAAAAATGTACCTAAGCACCAAAGTGGTGATGTATCGTTACTTCCCCTTCACTCTAATATGTAGAGGAGGTAACGATAACTATTACAAAGTAGAGATTGGGAAATATTTCATATGAGTAAGAGAAATAAATAGGTACCAATAATATATTTAATATAAAAAAACATAAAAAAGATGATATAGTGTTACAATTGATAGCAGGAAAACAGTAATAAATGTCCGTTAAATTGATTAAGGAAAACTTGTAACTCTTAGAAGTATAACACTACTACTTCATTCACACTATTGTGACACTACTACTTCATTCACACTATTGTGACACTACTACTCCATTCACACTATTGTGACACTACTACTTCATTCAACACTATTGTGACACTACTACTCCATTCACACTATTGTGACACTACTACTCCATTCACACTATTGTGGCACTACTACTCCATTCACACTATTGTGACACTACTACTCCATTCACACTATTGTGACACTACTACTTCATTCACACTATTGTGACACTACTACTTCATTCACACTATTGTGACACTACTACTTCATTCACACTATTGTGACACTACTACTTCATTCACACTATTGTGACACTAATACTCCATTCATACTATTGTGACACTACTACTTCATTCACACTATTGTGACACTACTACTTCATTCACCCTATTGTGACACTACTACTCCATTCACACTATTGTGACACTACTACTCAATTGACACTACTACTCAATTCACACTACTGTGACACTACTACTCAATTCACACTATTGTGACACTACGACACAATTCACACTACTGTGACACTACTACACAATTCACACTACTGTGACACTACTACACAATTCACACTACTGTGACACTACTACACAATTCACACTACTGTGACACTACTACACAATTCACACTACTGTGACACTACTACACAATTCACACTACTGTGACACTACTACACAATTCACACTACTGTGACACTACTACACAATTCACACTACTGTGACACTACTACTCAATTCACACTACTGTGACACTACTACTCAATTCACACTACTGTGACACTACTACTTCATTCACACTATTGTGACACTACTACTTCATTCACCCTATTGTGACACTACTACTCCATTCACACTATTGTGACACTACTACTCAATTGACACTACTGTGACACTACTACTCAATTCACACTATTGTGACACTACTACTAATTCACACTATTGTGACACTACCACTCAATTCACACTACTGTGACACTATTACTCAATTCACACTATTGTGACACCTACTCAATTCACACTACTGTGACACTACTACTCAATTCACACTACTGTGACACCTACTCAATTCACACTACTGTGACACTACTACTCAATTCACACTACTGTGACACTACTACTCAATTCACACTACTGTGACACTACTACTCAATTCACACTACTGTGACACTAAGACATCACTCACGTTACTTGCACACCGCCCGTAGTCTCACCGCAAGATAAAAAAAATTGTTAACTTATCCGTCATGAAGAAATCTAATTAGACAAGGGGACTAAAAGACCTTAGTAATTTAGTTGCCCTTAAAATAAAGTAAATCAAACTTAAGTCTTATATGAAAGCCCTATTGGACGTTTAAAAAACCTTGTTTATACACATTCAAACGATATTTCTCTGAGATAGCTCACGATTTACGTTGATTGGCTAGCCAACGCCAAGTGTGTTCCTTTATCGGAAGGTGTAAAAGGGTTAAATCGTCTTCTTCCCCTGTTAACTCCGTATAGGAGGGTTGAAGTTAGTGCCCGAGGATGTAAGAAAGACTATACCGCCTCCTGTGACGAAGTGTGGAAACACTGACTGCTCTACGTGCGGAATTATGGCGGCGTTTGTTTAGGTTGACGGCCACATAAACACCTCTGGGATGGCACTCCTTGGCAATAAACACTTTACACTTCACGCCAGGCAATCCAAATTTCATCCACCTTCCTCCTCCCCCCCACCCTCTTCCACCCGAATAGGTACAGTCTGGGGCAAGACTAAAAAAATATGTCAACGTGACTTAATTTTTCAGGTATTTTAAATATTTTAATAAAATTAAAGTTTTCAGTAACTTTAATCGATGAGGCACGAGAACTAAACGTCAGATTTATCTATTCTGATTTTCTGGTGACGAGGATGTCTGGACCCCTGTTATCTTTTTCTTAAATAGTTCCCCACACTCCCGTCACACAAATACAGATACATTTTTTCAAAATTATACCTTTTTCATACCCGAAAGAGTAAAATTACTTGACGTAAAAAACATCCAGTTTTCTGTTTTCGATTCATTATTTATTTCATAAACGTATGAAAAAATGTAGGCCTATATTTTGATATCAGATATAAAACGATGTTATTAAAACATTAATTTTTATAAGCATAGACGCCATGAATACTATTCTATATTTTTAAGACTCTTATAAATAATGTTTTTATATGCATGTAAAGCCGATTATGATAGGTAAAACTTTTCACCTGACATTTCATAAAAGGGAATAATATTGAGCAAAAAATGCATATGGTAGAGAAAAAGCTTTTTAATATAAATAAGCTCCATTCACTTAAGTCTTGTACATTATAATTTAGTTTAGTTTTTACGATAGTAAATAATTCAATGAATGTATTCGGGAACAAATAAATGATGTTTTTAAAATAAAATAAATGGTACGGAACTTTGTACGGACTTTCTCGCTCTATTGTTTGAAAATTGAGATATTTACTCAAAACTCTTAATATATGTGAAACGAAATAATATACACTAGCAAACCTAAGCATAAATTGCACTATACTTATGTAAAACTTTTATTTTGAGTCCCGGTTTTAAATTTTATAATTTGGTTTTTAAAGAATTGATGTCCTCATTTGTAGGTTTGGACCAATACAAAAAAGATTAATGTTGGGTCAACAAGGGTCAACACTTCGTATTAAAATTTCAACTTCCGGTTAAAATTTTCGACATTTTATAAGGTGTTGCAAATCTTCATGCCATCGCATTGCTATTAAATTCCTCATTTATAAATTTTGACCAATAAAAAATGTAAATATTGACTATTGACTATTGAATATTGACTATTGAGTCTAACCTAAGAGGTTTAAGGAAAACCAACATAAACTTTTAGACTTACTTATATTTAATTACTCAATGGCATTGGAGAATTCTCGTGTTAAAACTTAAGTAGTGTATCTTTACAACTAAAGCTCACAAAATTATATTAATATATTTGTCAATATCTCAGAAACTGTTGGATTTATAAAAATATATTTCATATAAAAGTGTTTTATTTTTAATAATACTACAATTTTGCAATGATAAGTTAGTTATTTAGTATCTCAAATAGTTGCGGAGATATGGAAGTTAATGCATCTGTAAAGTACACTGAAATTTATTTTCATGGTAAAAGGAGCATAGCCAGTTTATTTGTAATCGTAATCAACACCTAGATACGAATTTTAATCAAATTTGTTATGGCCGATTTTGAGAAAATCAATTTCTTCTCTTTTCGCCCTATATTAAACTTTTCTTAATTTTAAGTTTAAACAGACACACAGACATACGTCATTGCAAACACCACTTTTTAGGGTTTGGGGTGTCTTCATGAGACGTTGACATCCAGCAACATTTCAGGTTAGATTTTGCGGTCGCAATACTTTTACCTTTTGTGTTTTAAAAGTTAAAAAATATATATATTTACGTATAGCTTGAAAGTTATTGGTTTTATAAAAATATGCTTCTCATAAAATATTTGTATTATAAAGAGACCTACATATTTCTAACAATAAGTAATTTCATATCTCAAATAGTTTTGGAGATATGATACAAAATTATAATTTATGCATCAGACTGGAGCCCTTAAAGTAATTTCGCCGAAAGATTTAGAGTAGCCATTTTGTTTGTAAATATTATAAATGTTTAGAAATGAAATTTAATCAAAATCGTTAGAGCCGATTTTGAGAAAATCGACTTTTTCTCTTTTTGCTCTTCAGTAAACTACCCTTAACATTAGGGTTAAATATCCAATTCCAAAATCCCCTTGGGAAAACCCTATGAAAACCCTAAATACCAAGTTTTAGCTTTATCGGTAAAATAATTTAGGCTCTAGTTGGAGGTACAGACAGACGGAAAGTCAAAAAAACTTTTTTGGATTCTGGGGGTCATGAAACGTAAAGATTCATCAAAATCTCGAATTCGATTTGTTTGACGATCACAATAAAAGTAAAAATAAGAAAGTAAAAAAATAAGTAAAGTGAAAGTAAAAATAAAATATTTAAGTCTAATATAATAAATTGATAGTTTAGATATTAAAATAGTATTTTTATCAGAAAAGATATGAAATGTTTCTATGACATTTATTTTTGGATAGAGCATTATGTATTTAGAATTTTGTAGTAACATTATGAGCGTACACTTTAGGAAATAAAACGAATGAAATATATTTAAACTTCTTTATTAACGTGGTAGAAAGAGACATAGCTATTTAAAAAAAATATTTTGCGTGTATTTTGTTTTTTCATTAACGATTAATTAAAGACTCTGTCATTGCTGTCACAGCACCCTTCTAAATATTAATTATTGCTCAATGACTAAATACAATTACACTGAGGAAATATTTCCTAAATTAAACTAAACTAGCTTTACAAACTTTAACCAGAAGTATAACTAAATAATTGTTATGGGTTCTATGACCAAAACAATAATTTTATTAATTTTAATACTCCATTATTAGATAACTGCTATCTATATATGCTAGTCTGTATGAATAATTGTTAAAAAAACTTCTAAACTTCATAAAATTTCAAATTTTGCTGACAGGTATAGGGATAATTCCATGTAACCAGAAAAGTCTAAAAAATGGGAGATTTCAGAATGTAAAGTCTATAAAAAAACCTTGGTGAGGTAGAAAAATTGACAGACAAGTAGAGGAAGCACCCCAAAAAACCAAATGAGTTTTACTTTTTGATATTGTGTGAGTTGGTGAAATGGTGCATTACCTACCAAACTATTAAATTTGCTTACAACGGATCAGCTAACTCAAGCCCCCGCTAAATCTAAAATATTAAAGTTGTAATTTTAATTATGAACTGCGTCTCATAGCCTATAATTAAAATGAACTATGGTAGCTAATTAGTGATTTTTAAGAAATGGAGGGGGCAGGGCAATATTACTTGCACCCTCAACTCGAATTATTATAAAACCATTTCTTTTTCATAGCACCGCGTCTTACTACTCGTTCGGGTTGTACTCTCATGTGATATAATGAGGAAGGTTGAATTTAAAGGAAGTGCACCTGCATTTTCATGGAAGGAGAGTGGAAAACTTATCAGGAACCCCTAGTACACCCAACCGGTGTTCGAACACCGAACTTTCAGTCATAGTCAGTCTATTATATTTCAAGAGTGATTATAACTATTCTTAAATGGCAGTGGAAATATCTTTTCCTTAAAACTGACCAGGAGCTATGTGAAACACATCATAGACGCGCGCGGGGTTGTATCAAAGGGGATTAATATCCAGTACTCAACTTTCCTAAGCGAGTCGCGCAGCTGTGTTTTGTCTCCAGTTGACATTGATATAACAGCACGTGGGTTATGGCAGCCACTACTATGGCCACGACACCCCCCCCCCCCTCCCGCAATACACCGGTTACCCTACCATGGTCCCACATCACTTTACTTGATGGGTATAGTCTGTCTGCGAGACGCAAGAGCACACGTAGATGGAAAAAAGAAAGTGTTTATGACCAACAAATAAGTTAAGATGGAAGGGGACGCAAGCTAAGGCTAGAATATATTTCGTCAAGAAAAAAAAAATCAAATATTTCTCCAGTTGAAACTTTATTTAATTTGGTTCACATAGTAATTTAACAGTTGTTGGATATCTGTCAAACCCACCTCGGTGTCGTAGTTGGCTAACGTCTTGTCGTGTTGAGCTCTACTGCTGAGGACGGGGAGATCGAGGTTCGAATCTCGGTCGGGTGAACTGGGGGGGGTTTTTGCTAAATGGTTTTTCCACTCTCCTTCCACGCAAATGTGGGTTCACTTCCTCTAATTAAACCTTCCCGATTCCTATCCATTAGCGTAGTTAGTACTTGAAGCGTATAACCCGAACGGGTAGTAAGATGCGGTGCTAAATAATAATAATAATAATAATAATAAAGATATGTCAAAGGGAATCCTAGAATTTAATGAGACAATTTTCTCTTAATTTAAAATTTTTCTCAACAAATGTTAATTCTATGCTCATGACAAATACTCAACTGTTGAGACTACTATGATTGTTTGATATGAAAACTGCAAGCACACCCACTTTTTTTATCGAGTCTCGTTCTATCCCGCCTTAAGGGCTAGTATTTTTTTTTTTCAAATGGTTTTATTGGACACAATAAATAAAATATTGCCTAGGCAGATTCGTGTAGTTTGATTTGACACATATAGGAATCTCAAAAGTTATATTGAATATTTCTCATGAACATAGTGATATTTTGATGTGAAACATTTCAAAGAAATAGTCCTGGTCAAATCCCGCGATATTTTTCAAGTATATTAAAAAAATATAGTAAACTAAACAGTCGGTGAAAATTAAACTAAATACTTCTACCTCTTTTTAGCATCGCGTCTGACTACCCGTTTGAATTAAATGATTATGTACTAACCATGCTTATGGTTTTAGGGATTATAAAGGTTAAATTCAGAGGAAGTGTACCCGAATTTGCTTGTAGGGGGGAGTGGAAATCCATTTTGGAAAAACCCGCCTCACTACACCCGACCGAGATTCAAAACCTCCCCGTCATCGGCATTCTAGACTACTGTGAGAGTAGCGCGTTAGACAACGGGGCCACCGAAGCGGGTATTGAGTCTACTGAAGCAGTATTTTATTTACTTTACCCCAAACTTTTTTTTTTTGCTATAACAACTGCTAAACTCACTTTCTCTTTGATCCCAGCTATCCGAGCCCTCAAACGCGTTGCTGACGTCCATAAATCTCGCGTTTTACTGTCGGAAGTTGTTTGTTATTTCAATATATTGATACAGTTTGATTCACACGTTCGTCGAAAATATATAGCAGAACCTGCGTGAGTGGCGTAGCGATTCACGTGGTGTATGTTGACCCATGATGCGTCACGACGTAATATTAAGACAGCTGATTATCAACATACTCGTATTTTAATTCTAGCGGATAGACAGACATATGTCTCGATGGATGTTTTAAAATTCTAACGCTGTGTCGTGGTACAATCCTATACATCGATACACACGCTTTCCATTAACGGCTTATTTCAAATCTCCTCACAACAAATAATGAAGCTGTCTGCTTGCTTCTAGCTCTACAGCGCATGCGCACTGATTTAACCTGGTTTGTTTTGAAATTTGATTGGTTCTTTCTCGCGTGCCGAAGATCTCGGGCAGAGCGGACGAAGTAGAGATGAGTTGAATTTCAGCAGAACAGGGAAGGTAATCTTGTGATTGGCTTAGAGCTCGTCACGTGACTACATTTATGTTATTCTCTTGTTTTTCGGCGAACTTGTGAATCAACAGTAGCTCTAAAATTCAGGTGAAAGGTGTAAATATATACTGTACCTATAAGACTAAATATATTATATTTTATTTTATATTTATATTAATATTATTAATTATTAAGGTTGAACTATGTAATATTTAATTAAGTTTCACGTGAAATGTCGCAACAAAACACTCATGATTTGGGATTGTTTTTATGGTTTTGATGCTTATTACCTGATATTACCTCAATGAATACATCAGTGTGAGAATATCTACCTTCAATTATGTGGGTCTCTTAAAATAAAATGTGCGTGTAAACTATGGAGCAATTTATTCACATTTATACTTAAAATTATTGTTTTTATCTATTTCAAACAAGTTGGCCTACCTGAGCCTTGTTCAAATTTATAAAGTTTCTAGCTGAATGCCCGTTATTCACACGGGATATCGTGTTATTATTTATTTTTGGATGAAAATGAGGACTTTATGTTTGAAGCCGCGAGGGGTGACCATGTATTGTTTCTTGACTCGATGACATCGTAATGTCTTTGATCTTGAAGTAAACGACGAGTCTCAGGCTTGTACGTGAACCAAGCGACGACGTCTGGGCGAATGGCGTGTTTTCAGCTAATCTTGAATGGACAGGTCTCTACCCTCCCCCGCCACTACCCACCACCACACACCGCTCCGGGCCGGGCCCTCTCACTCATACATACACTACAAATACCACACAATTCAGCAAAATATAAAATAAAGATTTCTACCCTTTCTTCGAGTTGTATATTAAAAGTAATTAGATATTTAATTAATTATATGTATACATTTTTTTTTCACTCCTTAGAAGCATCTACGAGGTTAAAAATAATTGATATATTAAAAAAAATCATTTTTAGAACAAACTTAACGAATTATTACCCTCGAAAGGTTTTAAATGATTTTATAAAGCAATATGTTGATTGGGTATTCACCCAATTACAATCCCTTAATCACAAAACATCGGAATGATACATCTTCACTTTTCCTAATTAGCTTTTAAGTAAAACCCTGTGCCATATTTCAGCCTTTTAGCTTCTTGAGAAGTGTGAGAAATAGTGATGAGTGAGTGATTGTCAGTCAGAGTTTTCGCTTTTACATATAGAGATATAATAACCAATGAATATTAATGAACTTGTATGTTATTATTTTTATATACATACTTTTATTAATTTTTAATCAACTCAGAAATGTCAATCTTTGTTTAACATTTAGGTTTTATATCATGCTAGCTTGTATATGTATTTTATATAACTATTCTTTTTTCCTTGTGTGTGAGTTCATCAATCATTTTCATTCGTAGTTTTTTCTCATCCTCTTCTCCCAACACGTTGCCTTCTATAGCATCACTCATTAAGACATTTTATATTTTAACATAACATATACAGAAGATCTTTAATTTTAGAATTACCTCCAGAATGGCTCTCTCGACATTAATTTTTCGTAGAAATTCTTTATTAGACATCCGGTATGTCTACTTTATCCTTTATTTCTTATTCAGCCCTTTATCTCAAAACTTTTCAAGTATTGGTTCTCATTTTCCCTCAGTGTGCATGTCTCGGATAAATAAATGGACAACTTGGATGGGTTGTAAGGCGTGGTGCACAAGTATATTGTCTGTTTGCATATAGGTCGTGTAGATGTAATCATTCCCATGTCTGTTTGTCTCTTCTTCATCTCACATGTCAAAATTTGTCCCATAACACGGGCAGTAGCTAGTGCCCAGATTTCCAGTAGAACAATAACTACCTGCCCGGTGGCGTAGTTAGCTAGCGTGCTGGTTTTGTGTTGAGCTAGAATGACGAAGACGGGGGATTGAGTGAGGTCCAAAATGGTTTTACACCCTCCCTCCATGAAATGGGGGTTCACTTCCTCGATGTTAAACCTTCCCAATTCCTAATCCATTTGCGTAGCTAGTTCTTAAGCGTATAAACCCGAATGGGTATTAAGACGTGGTGATAGATATTATTATTATTAGATAGAGTGAGAAACTACTTAGGGAAAACCACCTTCAATGCCCCCAACTGGGATCGAACTACGATCTACCCGTAATCGACAGTTTAATCTACTGCGAGAGCAGTGCCTTAGACCATGCGGCCACTGAAGCGGGTTGAAATATGGTTGAGTTACGGTTGGAAGAAAGACTTAGAAAATAAAACATAATTATTATTATTATTATTATCACCGCGTTTTCTAGTATATACGCACTTACGCTAATGTGTAATGGTAGGGTGATTGTGAGATGAAATAAGGACCTACAATTTAACGTGGAATCCGAACCACGGTGGCGACCTGGCATTCCACACATTCACAAGATGTCTTGTCAGAGGTGAAGGAAGGGTTTGGTAATCAGATAAATCTGTGCCGAGACCGAGGATCGAACCCCGGCCGCCAGCATAGAAGTCTGACACCGTACCCCTAGACCACCAGGTCACCCACAATAAAACATAATAAATAATAAATATTATTATTATTATCACCGCGTCTTACTACCGTTCAGGTCAAACGCACTTACGCTAATGTGTAATGGTAGGGTGATTGTGAGATGAAATGGAGGACCTACAGTTTAACGTGGAATCCGAACCACGGTGGAGGCCTACCATTCCCCACATTCACAAGTTTTTTTCTGTTGTTAAATTTGATTTAATTTTACTATATCATTAGTATTATTATACCGGCATAAAAACTTTATTCTTATATATTAATAAAATGAAGCGTTTGTTTGTTTGTATGTCATGAGTATTGCGCCATATCTACCCCACGCAGAGGCCCCCTGTGCACAAACACATACACCTCGAAACTGAATTTTAAATTTCTGAATAGATTTTCTCAAGTTAATTAAAAACTAGGTCGGAAGAAATAAAATTAGTCTTTTTCCTGTTTGTTTAAAAAATAAATAAAAAAAAAGTTTCCCGGGGTAACCGCGGATTTTATTGCGTGGTTAACTGTATAATTCTTTCAGTTATATATTAAAAGTAACAGCTGTAGATCAGATGAATATACGAATACATTAATATTAAAATGATTTTATTAACTTTTGTAACTGTCAGGGTTTGTTAGTCACACCAGTACTAGTTTTAGAGGTAATATACTTGCGGATAAAATTACAGGATCATAATATTACTGTTCCCGCAACTAACTTTGGCATGTTTTGTGGTTTTGCAGCGTTGCGCTTATGTGGAATTTGACCAATCAGCGCGTAAATAATTAGGTTACTTTAATTGCAATTTTGAACTTGTGATCTGCAGACCTTAGTGGATCAACTCGTTAACATTATGAAATATTTGATAGAATAGTCATCACTTCTAAAGTGAAACAACTATCGTTATAAATTAATATTTAGGTAAAGAATATTTATTGGTAAGTTCTGATATTTGGGTGCTTGATGCAATATGTATTCTAATTCGTGTAATTTGTTTTAGACTATTTAACGTGCGTTTTTTAAACAAACATATCAGCATGCACAAACAAGCCGTAAATGGTTCGCAAATACTTAAGCAAACTTTTTTAAAATTATCTTATTGAAGATATACTTAAAATCGAATCCAAATAAATGATGTCAGCTAGAGTCAAGCATTTGGTGATGTTGTAATTACTATAATTTGACTGTAAATATTATTTTTCTGATAAAAAAATAGGATTATTTTTATTAAAGTATATTTTGCTTTATTTTTAAGCTTATCACAACTGTTATTTTGACAAAAACAAGTTTTGGATTTGATTCTTGAGTACACTTTGATAGATATTAAAAAACTTTATCCAGAAGGTAGACGATCATTATGTAAATATTGATGTATGGAGGAATTATAACTAACTCACACGCGGTATTTCGAGAACTTGTAGAGGACTAAACTCAAAGATGTAGGTCGGTCGAGAACGATTGAATCACTGGCTGTATTTATATCGGTCACGAACGATGAATTGCAAGAAGTAGTTTGCGAACTATTGAACTAAATAAATGAACTGCTTATTTCACTTAGCTAAATCACTTTGAACTGTTCCCAATAGTGAAATGTAATGCCCATTTCTAAACTAAATATAGCTGAAAATTCCGAATGTGAATGGTGCAAATAGTGGGGAGTGCATGTACTACTCTGAATTTAAGATGGCGTCATCCGTATGCACCACATATATCGGATTTTAATAAATCTCCCGGAATACTTATCGGCATCGCTGATGTCCAATGCGTACGATGAGGATAGGTGAACACAGTATCTTTAAAAATAATTATTCAAAATTCGTATGCATGTAATTAATCCTATGTGGGCTAATGGACGCTTAAATTTAATAGAAATTCATAGCCATTTGCGTGGAAGGAGAGTTGGAAATCTTCTAGGGGGAAAAAATACCCTCCATACACCCAGTCCGGATAAGAACCCCGCCCTTACCATCACTGGAAGACTAAAACAGGCATATTTATACTATTGTTGTGTTTATATTTGCCCCTTACAAAAATAAAGTTTTAATGTAGGTGAAAAAAAAAACATTTTTAATCAAACAACTTCTAATTTACCACTCGCATATGAAAAATAAAATCCAACTCTTTACGGTCGGTAAACCAGCCACGTTTTTTTTTGATCGGAAACATTTTGTAAAGCTTTGCCGCTTGTTTCGAAATGTTGACTTTCCTTTTACCCTCCCATATCTCTCCTCACTCACATATTTAAGACTTTTATAGCCAATAATATCAGCCATTACGACTAGAGCCCGATTACTGGAAACACAACTTGTTTTCACTCGTTTGTTTCAAACAGAATCTCAAAATGAGCTTTACGTACGAGTCATAGGACGTAGCAAAAGTTCAGAGGGTATTTGGCTTTGATTTCTTGTCCTTTTTTTCCCCCCACAGACAGTTTAGGGTCAATTAATAATATAGGCGTATTTCAGTTGTGATAGTGCCAGCGTATTGGCATTGAGTTTATTCATATAGTTGACATTTTACTTTGTCTCATGTGACAATGGTTTATCAAACGTTATTTGGACATTTACAAAGAGTATTATTAAATACACGATGCGCTCGCTACACCGTCCAATTTTTTTGTGTGTGGGTGAAATGAAAAAAACAAAAAACAAATAAAAAACCAACACAATATGTTTCCCGTCAGTACCTAGAATTTGTGAGCTTTCTCCTACACAGGCACATATCAGTAAACTAGTAAACAATAGCAGCTTGTTTCATTAACTTACTGTGACAGGATACAAATACACGATGAGACACAGTCCAATTTTCATACGTAAAACCATATCTGACAAAAAAAAATAGTTGCTAGATCTACTTTCACGTAAAAGGTGACCTGGCGGTCTAGGGGTAAGGTGTCATACTTCTGTGCTGGGGTCCGGGGCTCAATCCTCGGTCCCCGGCACAGATTTATCTGACTACCAAACCCTTCCTTCACCTCTGACAAGACGTGTATTAAACACAACTTGTGAATGTGTGGAATGCCAGGCCTCCACCGTGGTTTGGATCCCACGTTAAACTGTAGGTCCTCCATTTCATCTCACAATCACCCTTCCATTACACATTAGCGTAAGTGCGTATAGCCCCAACGGGTAGTAAGACGTGGCGCTAATAATAATACTTTCACATATTCATATGTAAATTGTGATATGCATATTTCTTTTTTAGCACCCAGTCTTACTACCTGTTCGGGTTGCACGTTTATGTACCGATTACACTAATGATTTTAGGGATTAAGGAGTTTATATTTATAGGAAGCGTTCCCAAATTCGCGTGGAAAGAGATTGGAAAACCATTTAGGAAAAACCACCCTCAGTACACCCGACAGAGATTCGAACCTCGAGATTCCCGTCACATTGGCAGTCTAGTCTACTGCGAGAATAGCGCGTTAAAATACGCGGCTACTGAAGCAGGTAACAACAAATATAGCTCTTGATATATATATAATATATATATATATATATATATATATTTATTAAGAGGATCAATACCTATATAGCGCAGGGTTGACACGGACCTGGATGACCGGGCTAACAGAGGAAATCTTTCTGTCGAGAGAAAACAAAGGGAATTTAAAAAAAAATCTACTAAAAATTATTGGAATGTTTTTTAATTTGACACATTTAAATGATAGTTTAAAATATTAGGTCTTTGGATGAACGAAAAAATGAACTGAAGAATTAAGCACGCTGATACAAACATGTCTTATTACCTCTTAAACAATGGCTGTGAAGCGACATCATCCTTAAACCATCCTGTTTCAAACATAAGCTAAATGAAACAATAGGACTTAAAATTTGATATAACATTCAGTTTCAAGTCTTGGTATTTAATATTCTAAAGCTCCTTACTAAAATAGATAATATTTTAGAATGTTTTCTAAAATTTAAATAAGTTACATGGCTTTACACTTAGTCAATTTAATGTAAATTGAAATTATATTACTCTTTTTTCAATTTAAACTGTCTGGAAAAGCTGGAAAATGCAGGGAATCTGCTAGTAAGAAAATAGTGGTAACCCTTTATTGAAATGTTTTCACTGTTCAGTTTGGAAATTTCTCGCTTGGGTATTATCTAACTATTTTTAGTTTACGAAAAAAACAAAAACAAGCTTGGCATATATGAACCCCATCTAGTTAGTCCTAGAGTGATTAAAAAGTTATGAAATGATATTTTTGTCATATTAATATTTGAAAATTCATGAAATTCGCTTTAAGGTCATGAATTTTGGTTAGTTGAGCTCATTGAACAGGTAAGAATAGTACTTTAAAAAAAATAAAATACTTTACTCAAGACAGAAAATAAAAGGCGTAAGAAAGAATGTTAAAGGGTACAACCATATTGGTGTCAAGAATGTGGGTGGGCATCCTTTAGTCCTCTTTTTTTGGGGTGGATGGGAGGGGGGAGGGCGGGAGGCGGTCATGAATATTTATGTATATCCAGCTCATAAAAAAGTAATAAAATATGTTTTAGAGGCTGTCATTAAATAATGTAAGGGTTTTGGGAGTTTAGGAAAAAGGGGGGTTAAGTATTTTCTTATGTTTTCTCACGAGGTGGGGGTGGAGGTTTTCAGAATCCATCTTACTTAAGTATTTTTATCAATGTTTATTGTGAGAAAAATCTATAAAAAAATAAAAAATTGTCAGAAAATAATTAAATAGGTTATAAAATTTACTTAAATGTAAATTTACTTTTGATGTATTACATCTAATTTTACTGCAATTAAATTATTATAAAATTTCACATCACTCGTTTTACTACTAACCCTTATGTCTAAAAATAACTTAATAATTAAAACAATATAATTACCAAATCACAAAGAATTACGTAAAATAGAGTGGGAGGGGTTGACGGAAACTGTTACGATCCATTCCGTGGGGTGATCGCGGGGGTGGAGGGGGGGGGGGGTCCAGAATCATGGGGGATAAAAAGCTTTACGTAACTTAAGGATGGCCTCTTATTATTTAGCGAGACACCTTTGTATTATTAATAGGTTAAGTCAGTGGAAAAATAATTCCATATTATTAAAACTTATAGTATCGAACTGTCTGCCGTGTTAAAACTGCGAGTTGATACGAACTAGGCTGATTTGATAGTTAATCTGCTGGGGATTGGTACGTTATTTCTTATACTGTTGTATAAAGGTAGGCACACACTATGACATATCATATCGGCTCATATCACTCTGCAACCGACTCTGAACTTATTCTCGATAAAAAAAACAACGTATCGAGTTGATAAAAACTTTAATCACCATGACAACAAAACGAGGCAAGGAAATGCGGTCAAAATGTGACTGTTGTTGGCCAAACATGTGCGTAAATACATTCATCTTTCTACTGAAACGTCTATGTATTAATAAGGGAGTATCGATTTCATCCGCTTCGGTGGCCGCATGGTCTAAGGTGTCACTCTCGCAATGGACTGGATGGCCGATGACGGGAGATCGAGGGTTTGAGGGTGGGGTTTCCTAAATCGTTCTCCCTAAATTGGTCATGTAATGAGGATGGGAAAGGAAAGTATCTCAAGGAACATGAAAAGAAATGATGCAGTATAAATACCGCAAGAGAGATCAAGAAAGTAATGGGAGGAGCAGATAACAAACAGCAAGAGGTGTGAGTGAGAGGAGAATAATGGAAGCGAATAAAAGATGAAGCTGGAGGCATTTTACTTGACTGACCCAAACACAGGTTGGAGACAGTTGATGGTTTTCCCTCTCTCCTCTCTCTCTCTCTCTATCAGTGCGAATTTGTGTGCACGCTTTCTAAATTCAACCTTACTCATACCTAACGCGTTATCGTAGTCACCCGAACGTGTGGTGAGATGCGGTGACAAAATAAAATAAAAACAAGTACAGCTTTCAAGCTTTCACTTGATATTTGGAGCTTTTTAATATCAAAATTGTGAAGATAAATATTTAATTTTCAATATTTTAATTTTATATAAATTGATATAATCGGAGCTAACATAAAATCCAAGTATTTATAAATTATACCCATTTTGTATTGAATAACTGCTCAGTACATCCAATTATTTAATGATTTTCATGGTTTTTCAACTATATTTTTTCTCGTGTTTGTATAGTGAAATGTTGTTCCACAATTATATATCTCACGTTGTCCATAAATATTACTCCATTTAACTATTTATTTATAAATAATTACAGCTTTTTACTTTATATGTATTATCACGTTGTTTTATTTATTCTTAAATTTTATTAATTTCTACCGCGCCAGAAACTACTGTGAAATATCTGGCGAGGTCATAGCATGACTATAATTGATGTAAAGTTTCCATGAGTAAAGACTGGCATGTTGACATTTTGTGTGCCTGTGAGATGGCTGCCCTGAATCTTTGATAAACTTGAGTGCAACGGTTGCTTTCTATTCCAATAGAGAAAGAAACTTTATAAAGTGAACAAGTCTATAAATTATAAAAGACAAGATTTTATCTACAATAAAACCTCCCGGCATATCCGGACCTCTAATATCCGAAACGGCCTATCAAATTTTTGATTATGTCCTTTTTAAGTAGCTGAACTGCTAAATAAAGGTTTTACATCTTTAAAAGCTTCTTTATTCGTCAAGATACAAATCGGGGAAAAAAGTCAAAATAAATTTTCAGACTGTGTTTTTAAGAATAAATGAAAATTTTAATCTAGTTTTGTATCTAACTTTGTTTTATAATGAATAAACATCTATTTAAATATTGTATATACGTGCATAATATACAAAAATTACTTTTCTATAACTATGTATGTTATATCTATACTTATAAAATAACATGTCCTGACTGACTGACTGACTGATTCATCATCGCCGAGCGCAAACTATCAAGGCTACAAGCATGAAATTCGGACTGTATATTCATTTTGTTATGTAGGCACCCACTAAGAAAGGATTTTAGAAAATTCCACCCCAAAGGGGTCAAAATAGGGGATGATAATATGTATGATAATATGTACGCAAGTCCGTCATTTTGAAAGTTACATAAACAAAATTTTGTATTTCGGTTATTGACGTAAAACAAATAAATACGTGTTTCAGGAATTTTGGAAATTTTATTTAATAAGGGATGAAAAAGGGGGTGAAAGTTTGTATCGGACTTGCATTATTTTTGATCTGAGGTCAAGTTATGTTCATCAACGTAACGTAATATTTTAAATTAATCTGTAAATACATATGTATATTTTCGTATTTGTATATAATCAACTTCCACGCGAGCAAAGCCGCGGGCAACAGCTATCTAGTAATTATATATTTTTTACCTCTTAACTCTTCAAATTGATATGCTTTGAGATAGCCTAACACTATGACTATAATATTCTAGAAATTGAAAAATGATACCTGGAAACGGGAATCGAAACCAAGAGCTTTGGCTTACTATACCACTAAGCTATCCAGGAGTAGCCCTGTGTCCAGTGTGCGATCAATTAAGATCACAAGCTATCAGATAACACAGCCACCTTCGACTCGGGAGGGCTTTATGATGACAATATTAATGACAATATTAATGACAACTATACAGATGTGAATATCATAATAGATTAAATAGCCAATCCATTACAGTTGGTTGAGAGTGGCTGCGTTATCTGATAGCTCATGATATTAATTGATCGTTCATATGTAGCTGACGATTTTCCGCACGTTCATCACAGACTTTGCCTTAACATATGAGTGAAAAATGACCTTGGGCACGGGACGATTCCTGGATAGCTCATTGATAAGAGCACTGGCGTATTAAACTAAAATACCAAGGTTCGATTCCCATTCCCAGGTGTAATTTTTCAATTTAAGGGGGTGATATTTATATATGGATATAATCGTACTTACCTATAAAACTTATATATTTAATCCCCTGTGAATAGTTTTAGTAGTCCTACATTTTTGCTCAGGGGGGAACATATGTCTATTGGGTTAAAGTCCCATGTTCGATTTCCGATATGGCTGAAAAATGTATCAGTTGTTAATTTCTGGTTTCACCGTTCACTGTGATTAATTAACGGCTGGCGGCTGGGTGTTATATCTGTTCTAGATTTAAGTTGGTTTACATGTTTTGTTATGATATAATTAGATCAGAGAGTACACATTAAATATATATAATAAATTGTACGTGCTTCAAAATCTAACCTAAAATTAAAATCAAATTATTTAGAAACAAAGTTTATTAAAATAAAAATCGTATTTACACTAGATTTAAGTGAAAAACTACTCGGGGCAGAATCAAATCATCATGCATTTTATTAGTAAACTTTATGTTCAACAAATAAATGAATAAATAAAGGATTAAGTAATATACAATCCGTGTATAGACATAATCAAATAATAAATTATCTTAATCAAATTACATACTAATGAATATGTATCAACTATAGCTAATGAAGTTATTACAGTAATTCGAATTGCATATGGCAAACTTTAATGAAGTTAGAACAAAAAATGTTCTCAAATATGCCAAATAATTTCGACACATAAATAAAGTTATTTCCAAATTGAGAATTTAAAAAATTTTTGTTACTAAACAATCATTATTTAATTATTTAAGTTAATAGAATTAGAATTAATATTAATGTTATTTAGTCAACGGAAGTTTCTTCGAAAGTAAATAATAAAGTGGTTGTTATATAGAAGTTTTAAACGTCCTAAATGGTAAATTGTGTTATATTATTATTATTATTATTATTATTATTAGCACCGCGTCTTACTACCCGTTCGGGTTATACGCACTTACGCTAATGTGTAATGGTAGGGTGATTGTGAGATGAAATGGAGGACCTACAGTTTAACGTGGAATCCGAACCACGGTGGAGACCTGGAATTCCTCACATAAATTGTGATATACATAGTACTAAATACAAACCGCGCATTCAAAATCATTGCCAATGCATCTTGAAAGACAAAATTAATATCTTTCTGGAACCTCTCTGAAAAGGACTTAAATTACGTCACCCTTAATGACTTCGAATCAACCCAGAAATTATCAACCCAGCCCAGGATGCATGATAATTTATTCCCTTGTGAAAATATCTGTCTCGTAGCACTCTACTAAAGATTCTAGTATCAAGGAATTATCATAATTTCTTAGCCGTGGATTAAAATACTGTTATTATTAGGATTTTTATAGTCTGTTACAATCCACATAACTACTCCCTCTTTAGAGCCATGTAATAAGGGATTGACCTCTAACACGGTCGTCCTGTTCCTCATATGGTTCTTCCATTTGGACCCTTAAATCATTAATACATTGTTACGTCATTAAAGGAAAAAGTGTTGTGGAGTGAATAATATGTTGATTATTCTTGCTGTATATTTGATAACTGTTCTTGGAGTAATATATATACAAAGAAAGCTGTGATTGAAATGGCTTGGCTATTAAATTTTCCACCTCCATTATTCACTCAGCAGTCATTTGTTTTATAGCGTTTAACACATATACATCAACATAACATCAAACTATATTTTAGTGACTGGCGCGATTCGAAAGCTAATCTTTTCGATCTAGTTCATTATTTGTGTAGTTGTCAAAGTAGGAACCTTTTTTATTAAATCCGTTTTAGTGCTAGATTTCTTATCCATTTGTAATATTTATCTACCTGGCTCAATATATCTTAGACCACTGAGTTATGTCCACAAAACCCAAAATAAAAACAACAAACATTTACAACATTATATTATTATATTTTCCTGTTCTATTTTGTCCCCTATATTTTTCTTCTTCTTATTTATCTTTCCAAACCACTCGTTTCCAAGAAGAAGATTGTTTATTTTATTTTATGAAATATCTTCCATGGAAAACAACCCGGCTAAAGTTTTTGTATTTTTTTTTCCATGGTTGACAAGCTGGGATGTCACACGTTACGTAATGATACATCAATCCTGTAAGAGCTATCTCGGGTTTCAAAGCCGTTCATGAAATAATATAAACACGTGGTATAATATTGGACAACATGAAATAAATTGATTTTGTATTGATACTCTTGAAACTCAATGTTTCACACAAGTGTTTTAAATATTTAGGTGACCTGGTGGTCTAGAGGTAAGGTGTCGGACTTCTGTGCTGAGGATCCGGGGTTCAATCCTCGGTCCTGGCACAGATTTATCTGATTGCCAAACCCTTCCTTCACCTCTGACAAGACTTGTATTAATCACAACTTGTGAATGTGTGGAATGCCAGGCCTCCACCGTGGTTCGGATTCCACGTTAAACTGTAGGTCCTCCATTTTATCTCACAATCACCCTACCATTACACATTAGCGTAAGTGCGTATAACCCGAACGGGTAGTAAGACGTGGTGCTAATAATAATAATAATAATAATAATAATAATAATAATAATAATAATAATAATAATAATAATAATAATAATTTAAATATTTACAGACTTTATTCACTTCACACGTTTTAATATATGGTTTATTTAATTGTTTCATTTATGGTGTAGGGATGAGGAGTGTAGTTTAAATAACTGCACCAGCATTAGCGTGGAGAGTAGAGAGGAAACCTACAGTGATATATCACATGCAGTTAACTTAGTATATTCAAACATTGACCTACTCTCAAATTACAACCCTATGTATTTTAAGATCAAAGCCTTAGACTATTTGATCACCTTCGTTAGTATTTCTAACTTCATTTTAACGCACTATTCTACTAAATATTTTTCATCATTGAATATACTTTTTTACTAAAAAATGTTACCAACAAAATACTAAAAAGAAATTTGTAAATATTTAAAATTTACATAGTCAGCCAAAAATCTTATTTCAATAATATTTATAGTTTGTATGGTTTGCAAAAGAATATACAGTTTGTATAAATTACAAAAAATAATAATTTTGAATTCATATGATTTGTTTGATTTAAAAAATTTACGATTAGTATTATTACACATTTTTGGATTAATATCTATAATTTGCGTCATAAACAATTTTTTTGAGGCCTACGATTTGCACCATTAAATTATACATATGTAAATATGTACAATTAGTATAATATAAATTTTTGTTGTTGTAAATACAGTATTTACAATCTGTATCATAATTTCTTTTAAAATGGTATAATCGTTTCAATAAACCAGAAATCAAATTAATCTTTCTTTAAAAACTATAGCCCAATTGTTTCGTTGATTTTAATCAAAACAGTCAACGTATAAAAAATTCAACAAATTCAGCTACCC
Organism: Timema cristinae; assembly: GCA_039000515.1. Lineage (NCBI taxonomy): Eukaryota > Metazoa > Arthropoda > Insecta > Phasmatodea > Timematidae > Timema > Timema cristinae. The sequence continues at coordinate 44,003,217 of JBCFYV010000024.1, forward strand.
GATAAGCTATTATAAATAAAAGTGCAGAGAAGCAATTTAGGTTATGTACAACGCAGTGCCCCAGGGAAAGTACAAAACCATAAAATAAATCAAAATACTGCGGTGACTTTAATCACAGAAACCGCAATGATAAATAAGGTTTACCTATATTTGCTTACAGGAAATACAAATATGGAATTACAAAGACGCAATTATGGTAATTGCATCATAGCTTTAAGGGTTGGTTTGTATAAACTTTATATAACAGTTTTAACTTTATTAAAATTCTTAATTTGAAAAATCCAATGCATCCTGAAGTGTTTTGGTTTTATTGTTTAAATCTTATTTAAAAAAAAATTACGATTCAAATAAACATTAAAATTGATAAATATGGATACATATAGTTTATTATGGAACTATGTAAATAGTTGTTTATGTAAAGAGTACGCTATCTTTTACTAAACTCAATATGTATAGTTTTTTTAAATTTACAAGTTTTCATACTTAAACTATAAGAATATGTCCGTGTTTTTATTAATCTGCGATGAATCATTTCACCCGCTTCGATGGCCGCATGTTCTAAGGCGCTACTCTCGCACTCGACTAGACTGGCAATGACGGAGTGATCTAAGTTAAAACCTTGGTCGGTGTACTAAGGGTGGTTTCTCCAAAATGGTTTTCCATCATCCGTACATGCAAATTTGAGTGTACTTCCTATTAATATAACCTTATCATCTATAAAACCACTAGCGTAATTTGTAAATAAACGTATAAACCGAACGGTTAGTAAAACGTTGGTCTGAAAAAAAAAACTATCACTTATAAAGGTGAGGACGTATTTGATCTAAAAATAAATAAAAAAACAACACTATCCAGTGATGAAATATTTTGTGTATAATTTTTTTTAGCATTGAGTCTCTCTACACGTTCGGGTTATACACATTTGTACTAATTTACGCTACTGTTCCAGGGATGAGGAAAGTGATATTGAGAGGAAGTTTACTTGAAATGACGTGGAGGGAGAGTGAAAACCATTTAGAAAAACTCAACCTCACTACACCCGACCGGGATATAAACCCCAATATTTCCATAATCGGCAATCTGGTTTATTGTGAGAATAACACCTTTCCATTAGGCCGCCGAAGCGGGTTGTGTATCAATTGTAATTTTAAGCACATTATTGATTGATTATTCTTTTCACAACACACGGAATCCGATTCATACTAACATTTAAAAATTAATTTTCTAGTTAAGATTCAAAGAAATCCTAATATTATTTATTAATTTATTTGCATTCGTATTCCTTGGGAATATAGCTACGATAATATATTTTTCGATTGAAGAGAAGATAAAATGGGATTAATCTTATCAGTTATTTTTTTAATTATTGAATTCAATAATGGTTTATTATATATTTTACCTACCAAACCCGATTTCAGGACAGACTAGATCGAATTAGGCCGAATTGAAACATTCTCCCGTTTGTAGGATAAATCGATATAGCCTGATGTTTTAGGTAATCCTTCTTAACCCATACGATGAATTGACCTTGGACATGTTTAATCATGCATAGTTCACTAGCAAATGTTGTTAGCTAACCTAACCTAACCTAACCTAAACCTGGTTAGGCTTGATAAAACTGTAAGCCATACTAGTTTATCTTATGAGCTAGGCCAATATTTCGGTATTAACTAATTTAGACTAAGCTAAACGAGTACATCCCGAGGCTCTTAGGATGTGTTAACTCGGCCTAGTCTGATCTAGTCTGTCCTGGAATCGGGTTTGGACGGTATCTGCTTCAGTGGCCGAACGTTCTAAGGCATCACTCTCGCGTTATACTGGCCTGTTAACGGAGGAGAGGTCGGGGTTAGAATCTTGATGGGGTCAACGTAGAGGGTGGTATTTTCTTAAAGGTTTCCTTCTCTTGCGGGTACATTACTTCCAAAATGCTTCTCTCCTCATCCTACGCTATTAGAGTATCATATATGCGTATAACCTGAACGGGTGGTAAGAGGTGGTGGTAATAGTTTTAAAAAATGTATATTTTCGGGTATTTATATTTTTATCTATATCTAAAATCTTTTTTCACTTGAAATACAGTTTAGGGTAGAAAATATTTATTTACATATTAATGCAATTATTCAAAGTTTGTTAAACAAATATCTATAATCTTCTCTAAAAATAGAAGAGGCATGGACAACTCCTTGACATTGGTAACTTGGAAGTTCATTTCTGCACTTAAAAGTACGCCACCGGTCTTTATCTTGTGAGTTCTTTCCAGTCCAGCTCAAGACGTGTAATTTCATTTAAAAATACTACCACGTAGATATAATCGTCAGCCTCGTCTTGTCATGTTCGCAGGTGACGAGAAGGCTGGCGTTCGAATCCCAGCTGAGTGTATTGGAGATTTTTTTCCCTGAACTGTCTCCCCCTCTAACTTTAAAATGTGGATAAATTAAATACGATTAAAATGTGGATAAAGATACTAAAAATTCAACCTTACTCATCTTTACCTCCTCCTTACCGGATTAAAAAGTGTAAAAAAATAATAATTTCATATTCATATGAAAACCCCGTTATTCATATAGTTTAATAAGTCTGTACCGCAATATTTGTACTCATTTTACAACATTCAGCCTAAGTACTCGATCGGTTGCTTAGTACATTAAATTAATTAAAATCATCTGAGATGAGAAATTAAAGAAAAACAATTTTTAATGGCTGAAATATCGAAACGAATAACCAGATTGAAGTGTACTTTACACTCCGTCAACCGTGAAAGGTTGCAGTAACACCTTTACATACCACATTATGGTCCTATATTATAAGACACGCCATAGTGGAACCATGTAAGGTAAGCATACTACCTTTCAGGATAATCGAAGGGTACATACAGCGTTTGCCACTGACAAATTTAGTTGAAATTGATCCACTCAAACGACAGTTATAGCGGAACAAGCATATGTACTAAAAGCCAGACAGATGGAATTACAAATAGTATGCTAAAACAGGACCTCGCTACACTTGTTCAATAATGAGGGCACACTATCTCAGTTAACACAGATTCATTTCCTAACTAGCTTAGTTTTCACGAATCACGTCTAGTCGCAGATCATTTCCGTAGTTTGAGTGTCCGGAACCGCGGAGTCCGCCCCTCTAAAAACGTACACCATCATGGGAGAAGTGTATCGACACGTGTTTTGTCACGGACCTGGAACACAGTCACGAACGTGGGAGTGAACACGAATCAGTGAGGACTTTCACAGGCACTCAAGTTGGTAGCTAAATGTTCTAGACACTCCAGGCGATCCTGTTTTAGAATGTTACACGTCCGTTCGCCGGGTGAAAGACGATTTGGCGGTCTTGAAAATACAATTTTTATACAATTTCATTCGTTATTAATCATTTATTAATTTTATTTTAATCATGTTGTATCAGATCAGGGCAACATTAGATGAGTACATTTAAAAAATGAATTTGACAACCTGCAAAATCGGAGGTGTTTCAAGTTTCCATTATCCTGTATGATATGTGATAGTATGAGTATTATGACGTAGTTATTGTTTATTTAGAATATTTCTATTTATTTAATATCCAGATGCAAACATGACCAGCTAAGTGAACAGGTAGTAAGACGCGGTGATAAATAAAAATAGCCAAGGCCTAGAATATTCATGCACAGCGTCTATTATGACCAATACGATATTTACCTTGATGAGTTTTGGATGAGGACGATAAATTGTATAGTAGATGTATCCGAATTAGCGTGAGAGAAATGGTAGCTTAGAATAAAAATGCACCTTAATAAACCTGATCAAGACTCTAACCCAGAATTCCCCATCACCACCAATCCAGCTTGTTGAGAGATTTAGCCCCTCAGACCACAAGACCACCAATTCTGGGAGGGCCTAGTTTAACAACTCTGAGTTGAGTTCAGATAGTTCATCCGTAAACGATTAAAATGTTTTTAGAATGTTTTTATAGTGTTTTCTGCTTCATCAGCCTCACGTATGCGGGCGATGCATTCTATCTAGTGGATAACTTTTATGGTAAATCTTAGAAATTTCCCCGAGAACATATGCTAAAATAACACCAATGTCGATAAGTGATTACTTTGATAATACCAGTTTCAAAGGTATTTTTCAACATAAAAAGTTTATCTCAAATCTTGTATTGATCCAATAAATCAGAGTTCTATCTTTGCTGGGGATACATATTTTAGGTTCAAACCTTTTTTTTTATGGCACACATTTAAGCGCGTAGGCAAACGTGTGTCCAAGGTATGTGTGAATGATTCTAACTTTGACTTCTTATTAAAAGCCGTAGGACATTTTTTAAGGTGTATGCATACTTAGATAAGGGCCTCAGGTTCCATTCCGAAAAAAATATCATGGTGAAATGTTAATTTTACTTTTGAAAATAATGGCTGGGAAGCTGGTTGTTGTATCTGTTTTAAAATTAATTTAGATAATCAATTGTCTTGATATATTCATTTGTATCAGAAAGTGCACGTTAATACCTTAACTAAAAAACTAATATATAAAATATAGAGCTAATTAGTAATATTCAATGATAGATGATGATGCCATGACAATAATTAAAAAATTAAAAACATAAATTGGAATTAGATCACACCCCGGTGGTTATATACTTTATTTCTTTACTCAATCTTACACGTCTTGTCTTAAGCTTCTATGCTTAAGGATAGGGACTACCCGAAACTCTATATCTTATTTTCCTATTGATTTTACATTAATCTAACTGATAATGAACACTCATTTAATTTGTATTTTAATCTAATTTTCTGATGTCAAATAAAACCATAACTTTTATAAAACATTTTTAGATATAAATTTATTTTTATTTTTCTCAGAAACATTACTTTTTTGATCAGTGCAATTTACTACCTGTTTAGGTTATGCGCATATAGGATGATTACTCTAATGGGATAGGGATGAGGAGGAAGAATTTTTTATAGGAAATCTACCAGAATTTGCTTGAAATGCTAGAAGGAAACACTAAGAAAAAAAACACCTTCAGTAGAACAGACTGGGATTAAAACCCCGGTCTACCCACAATCAGTAGGCCAGTTTAACACGAGCGTGATGCCTTAGGCCATTCAGCCACCGATGCGGACTTTTATTAATTGTCTTAAGAAGTTGACTATACGCTGTTTTACAGTGGTATGTACTCACTAATCAACTCATTGTTTGAATTAAAAGATAAAGTTTTATCATTATCTATCAAATATATTAATTTTAAGTTTATTCGTCCTCACTGCTTCCCTTCGCTTACATTTATTCCACCTGATCTCTGCTTGACTTGGTCAAAGAGTAGTTTCACTCAAATTAAGAAGATTACAGGATCGCGTGATATCCGTAATGAATCGAGCCAAAACACGATTAGGAAATGTAATACGTACTGTGTTTACACAAGATATTAAAAACCATTTCACCAATATCCTCCCCAACTGAAATTCTCTGAAATAAAAGTATCGTTTTAGTTACCCTCAAACTACTTGACGTAAACTGTTATTGGCGGTTTAGTTCAACACTATTGTGCGGCGGTTTTGCCTCTAATAAAATACACAGGCAAACAAAACGACCTACTTTAAATTACTGAGCTAGCGCCGTGATGTATTTTGAACTGGCGGTTCTTTTAACAGTACTGTGTGGCGGATAGCTTTCGGCCAAATACAGGGGATAGTAAAACAAGTCATTCTATTAACTGGCATCGTTCGGCCTAACGCCGCGAGATGTGATTGATTGGCTTTTCTTCTAACAGATGTGTGTGGCCAAATTGCGTTTTAACATATTACAGGGGCTAACACAATATCGGTCATTTCCATTTACTCGAATTGCTTACTATAGCTGTGCCGCCTCGAGAAGGTACCTATAGGCAGTTCGCTTTGCAGTTGTGTACTGTAAATTGCGTTTAGCATAACACAGGGGCTGTAAAAAACATTGGCTATTCTTTTTTTTTACTTGCATTGCAGTTGTGTCGAAACCACTATTTTACGAATCCAAATCTCCACTTTATCTTTGAATCCCGAATCTAGAATGATAGTTTTAAACTCGGTAAAAATGATGAACATAATTTTAAAATAAAAATATGTTGGTGGAAATGTAGAAATGTAGAAAATAGAAATAGTCACTAAATATTAATATTGTTTCTTATAATTATTCATTCATTATAAGATTCATACTGTGACCTGGTGGTCTAGGGATAAGGTGTCAGACTTCTGTGCTGGGATCCGGAGTTCAATCCTTGGTCCCGGCACAGATTTATCTGAATCCCAAACCCTTCCTTCACCTCTGACAAGATGTGTATTAATCACAACTTGTGAACGTGTGGAATGCCAGGCCTCCACCGTGGTTCGGATCACACGTTAAACTGTAGGTCCTCTATTTCATCTCACAATCACCCTACCATTACACATTAGCGTAAGTACGTATAACCCGAACGGGTAGTAAGACGTGGTGCTAACAACAATAATAATAATAATAATTCATACATTCAGTTAAGTGCTAAATTACTGGTTTGGGGCTTGGTTGTTAGGTTTATTCTAAAATTATATTGGTTCTGAGCTACCAATAAGCAGAACTAGAGCTCTAAAACAATTTTCTTCTTCTTTTTGTTGTTAAATATTTGAGTCTTGAATCCGATATTTTCTCGAATATTCGAATCTCAACTGTCTTTAAGAACAAGAGGAATTCGAGAGATTAATAATTTAAGGGTCCTATTCTTACATCCACACACGTATGATTAAGTTGATATGAATTTCTTATAGCGGCCGTGCACGGCAGATTACGTTTAACAAAACACAAGCGCTAGAAAAATAGGCTCTCTTTACTTGTATGAGTAAAACCAATATAATAATTAAACGTAGCGTATTCTTAGTCATATTGTGTTGAGAATAATGGTAATTAGCTAACATGATGGCTGAGTGCCTCTTTAATAAATCTGCTATGGAAATGGTCATTACCTTAGACCATGAAAATGGCACATTTTATAAATAAAACTTATAATTTTAGCACCTATAAGGTCAATAATAGCATTTTTTTAAAAAAATTTGTGATTCTTATTTAACCATGTTATTTTGATGTACTGTACGGTTTATACTTCGATTTTTAGACCTGTGTGAATTCATTATTTTCAATTTAGAATCGAATGCAAGTATTAGCTAACCACCTCGAATCAATTCCTAATTGAATTTCATGATTAAGAACATTTTCTACTAAAATCTGAACCTAATATTTTATCATGTGTTTTTAAAAATCAAGTCCAGATCGAATATTAGGACAGCTTATATCAAATTTTTGATTCAGGTTTGTTATTAAAGTACAATAAATATTTTGTTTGAACCCTATTTCATTAAAATTAAAACTTAAATATCGTCTATGTGACTTTCATAACAGATTTTAATACACTTATTGTTGGTTATATTTTCAATAAAGGATCTAGGTCAGTCTCTTAAGAAGTTTGATTTATTGTTTGAATTTCGATTTACATTACATCGAATTTGAATCTGAGATGAGGTGAATTTGAAAATTCGAAATCTTATTCAATTATTTAATGTATTTAGATTAGGAACTTGGAATTTAATTCTCAAAGAGTTACCGATTTATAGATCATTTTTCTTAGAATTGATGAAACTTCAACTCATATTTTTGACTTTAATTATTACTCTCTACCATCACATATCACTGACATTATCAGAGCATAAATTATTTAAATGGCCTTGACATAAATAATTATAATTTCAAATAAAAATGAAATGATAACTAAATATTGATTAAGAATCAAATAGTATGAATTTTGTGAGGGATCACTCCACACAGATATCATATTCTGAATATTGGAAAATTACACCTGGACATGGGGATCGAACCCGGGACCTTTGGCTGAGTACGCCACTGCTCTTATCACTGAGCTATCCAGGATTCGTCCCGTGCCAGGGTCATTCTTCACACCCTGGGTACGAGACGACTCCTGGATAGCTCTGTGGTTAGAGCAATGGCGTACTAAGCCAAAAGTCCCTGGTTCGATTCCCGTGTCCAGGTGTCATTTTTTAATTTTCACAATAAATATTGATTATTAAAATACTTTGTTGACTTTCGGCACGTGCCTACCCTCCATTTATCTGCCCAATTCATTGTTCCTTCTATTTCAGCAGCAAGATACTGTCTAACCCCCGCATGATATGATCGGGTAGCTCCACCTGTTACCAGTATCACAGTTTAAATCAATACCACACTCTGTGGGTGGTGGGAAGGGTGGAGCGGAAAGAGAGGGGGTCAGAGGGGATGGGTGTGATGTGGTTATGGTGTCTCACTAGATGTGCCTCTGGCCCCCTAACCCCCCACACACCTATCTCACACACAATAATACTGACAGTATCACGGAGCATTTACACCCTTATCAAAACATATCATCTCTGAAATAGCCTCTTCGGGTGAGCGTCGTCGTCTGGCGTGGACTGACTTTGCGGACCTTCCCCCCCCCCTTCCCTGCCCCCAACCCCAGTGTATGTGCGCATGTAATTAAAAAAATGGTGACAAACCGATCAAACAATTTGTCTGTTCAAAGCGGCGGTAAGTGATCTTTATTTGGATATTCACAGCCAATATAAAGGAGCCGTTGAACATATTAAACGCTTTAAAGACCCTCACGATGGAATACTGAAACAGGAAATCAAGATTGTAAGGAGGTCTGTTATTATTATGAAATAAAATAGATCCTGAGGCTTCTTCTCATAGAAACTCCCAATATGTATATATGTTACAGGAAAAGTAGATTGTTAGGTAGAGTTGACTCTGCCTAGGTAAAGTCGACTCTTACTAAAAGTATCAGTAAAAGTTGATTGAGAATAAACAGAGAATAAACAGATCAACTTTTCCTAGGAAGAGTTAACTATGCCTGCTGTGGTTTAGTAAAAGTTGATTCCGCGCTGTTGCTCTCTACATGCAACTGTTTTGAATATCCCAGCTCTATTTGTTTACTGTTGTTTTCTTTGATCACTTGTCCATTTGTTGTAGTTTTCAACAGTGACCAAGGTTTCAGTGTGTGTTTGATTAATTAGTTTCAGTGTGTTTTTTAGGTTAGGTTAGGTTAGTCAACTTTTACTAACTCAAGGTAGTAAGAGTATACTTTCCCTAGGTACAGTCAACTCTAACTAGTAAATGTTGATCGAAATTCATCACTTTTCGCTTTTAATCAACTTTTACTAAAAATATCAGTAAGAGTCGACTTTACCTAGGCCAAGTCGACTATTAATGAAGAATCTACTTTTCCTGTAACATTTACACCCCTTACGGGATAGGCAAGCTGTGCATCTAACTAAAAAAAACTCCGCTCTTAATCCATATTCACTAACTTTCTCAACACTTCTCTCTCCTTATATACTCATTTCGCTTCAACATCCATACACCTAGACATACATGCACTTTTATTCTTAAAACGTTAAATATTTCTCTTTTTCACACATTCATCTACAACATTTAACCACGTTTTACATGGCCTACTCCTTCCTTTTGATCCACACACTCTACCTTCATATATTTGATTCGTCAGTCGATACATACTCGTCCTCTCCACATGCTCAAACCAACGTGAGACGACAGGTAATTCATTGATTTATTTAACATATTAAAACATTTTATGCTGAGTGATCTTCTAATTTGTTATTACGATTGAAATCTAGCACCCGCCTTGGTGGTGTTGTTAGCTAACGCGCTTATTTTATGTTGAGCTAGACTGACGAGGATGGGTAGATTGAAGTTCGAATTTCGGTCGGGTGAACTGGGTGTGATTTCTCCTAAATGGTTTCACACCCTAAATTCATGAAAATGCTGGTTCACTTCTTCTAAATTCAACCTTCACAATTCACAACCCACTAAGAGTAATTAGTACTTAAGCGTATAACCCAAACGGGCAGTAAAACTCAGTGCTAATTAAAACAAAATTGAATACTATCAAATGAGCTCATTATTACAAATAAATGGTACGAAACTCCACACGGACTTTCTCGCTCTATTGTTTTAAAATGGCGATGTTTACTCACAACTCGTAATATATGTGAAACGAAATAATATACACTAGCAAACCCAAGCCTAAATTGCACTCTATTTTTGTAAAACTTTTTTTTAGTCCTGGTTTTAAATTTTATAATTTTGTTTTTAAAGAATTAATGTCCTCATTTGTATGTTTGGACCGATAAAATAAGCTCAATGTTGGGTCCACAAGGGTCAACACTTCGTATTAAAGTTTCAACTTCAGGTTAAAATGTTCGACATTTTATTAGGTGTAGCAAATATTCATGCCATCGCATTGCTATTAAATTCTTCATTTATAAATTTTGACCAATAAAAAATGTAAATATTGACTATTGAGTCTAAAATGGGTATAGATCATTGTTATACAAACATTTCTCCTAAGAGGTTTAAGGAAAAACAACAAACTTTTTGAAAGACTTATATTTATTTACTCAATGGAATTGGAGAATTATTGCGTTAAAACTTTAGTATGTCTTTACAACTAAAGTTCACAAAATTGTATTAATATATTTGCCAATATCTAAGAAATTGTTGGATTTATAAAAATATATTTCATATAAAAGTTTTTTATTTTAAATAGTTTTATAATTTTACAATGATAAGTTATTTAGTATCTCAAATTGCTGCGGAGATACGCAAATCTCAGCTTCTGTAAAGTACCTTAAAATTCATTTTACCGGGAAAATGAAAATAGTCAGTTTATTTATAATCTTAATCAACGCCTAGAGACGATTTTTAATCAAAATCGTTAGTTGATTTTGAGAAAATCGATTTTTTGTCTTTTCGTCCTTTATTAAACTACTCTTAATTTTAAGTTTAAACAGACACACAGACATACGTAATTGCAAACACCACTTTTTATGGTTCGGGGGCTCATGAGAATTTGACTTCCATCAACATTTCAGGTTATGGTTTTTTTTACGGTCGCAATACTTTACCTTAAGTGTTCGAAAAGTTAAATATATATATTTACGTATAGATTGAAAGTTATTGGTTTTATAAGAATATGCTTCTCATAAAATATTTGTATTATAAAGAGAACGTTACATATTTGTAACAATAAGTAATTTCATATCTCAAATAGTTTCGAAGATATGATACAAAATAAGAATTTACGCATCAGACAGAAGCCATTAGTCATTTTTCCGAAATATTGAGAGAAGCCATTTTGTTTTAATATTTAAAATGTTTAGAAATGAAATTTAATCAAAATTGCTAGATCCGATTTTGAGAAAATCGACTTTTTCTCTTTTTGCCCTTCAGTAAACTACCTTATTAGTTAGATATCCATTCCAAAACCCCTTGGGGCAACCCTATGAAAACCCTAGACACCAAGTTTTAGCCCGATCGGTAAAATATTTTTAGGCTCTAGTTGGAGGTACAGACAGACAGATGGAAATCCAAAAACCACTTTTTCGGATTCGGGGGGTCATGAAACGTAGAGATTCAACAACATCTCGAGCTATTTTTTTTACGCTCACAATACTTTCTCTACCTGTAAGATAGCGAGAAAGTAAAACGTGTTTCTCACTCAAAGTAAAAAAAGTCAACCAATATTTGAAAACAGTATTTTTTGATAAATCACTACACCTAAAAATGTTGTAATATTTTAATTATTGTAATGAGAAAACTACAAATACCAAACATATTTATAACATTCCAATTGTGTGTTCAAAAATTACTGAGATATTTATACATTTTTTATACTTTACAATAAAAAGCTTTATATTTATAAAACTCTTGTACATATTACAATTTTAATTAGTTATTGGTTTAGTAATTTTAATATAATTTTTTTTACTAAACTAAAATATTTTATGGATGGATGAATGCTTATAAGTAAGTAAACACAAAATTTAATAGCAATTTGTTCCATTACAACGTTTCTTAGATCCTGTTTAATGTATACGTCAATGTATCTGCTATTTTGTTGTCCCCTTTTACTTATGATGTCAATGTAGACAGCTGTAATATAAATATTTTTCTTTTTCTTTAATGTTGGCTGATTTTACTATTCTTATAAAAGTGCTATAAAAGGTTTTACAATTGCAACTTTACTATAATTTATTAGAACAATGAGTGTACACCAAACAATGTAAATTAATAAAACATGAAATGTTCCATAGAAAACACATTTACGATGCAATAATGTTCGCAGAATAAATACAACTATATGATCTGACCTTTTTTTTGTGTGTGTTTTTATCTTAGCCATAGTGGCGTGTCATGTCATGCTACCAGGCTAAACAGATTTATTTTAAAACGTAATTGTGAATTTATTATCATCGCCAGTGAAACACTCATTGGTCAGGCGTGTCGAGCAGAGCCTATGTGTGATTAGTCAAATGGGGCCAGAGTTAGAGCTTATCACAGGCAGAGTTTTAACAAGCTCTGCCTAACCTGGAAACACTTCAGTGTCAAGTCACTGCAGGTCATATAATAAATATTGCGTCAACCTCGGGTGATCTTGGGGTTAAGTGCTCACCTGAGGACACGGATGTTCATGGGTTCAAACCCAGCCGGGGTCGACAGAATTTTTCTCGAGAGATTAAAATTTTTAGCGCAACTTCCTTTTGGGGAAGTAAAGCCTTCGGTCCCAAGTCAATTACGGCAAAGACATCTCGAAAGTATGTGAAGATACCTCAATTGGCAAAATTTCTAGGCCATTTCGCTCTCGCTAATATAAATTCCTGATTTCCAAACCTTCCTACACCTCTGACAAGACATCTTGTGAATGTGTGGAATGCCAGGCCGCCACCGTGGTTCGGATTCCATGTAAACTGTAGTTCCTCCATTTCATCTCACAATCACCCTACCATTACACATTAGCGTAAGTGCGTATAACCCGAACGGGTAGTAAGACGCGGTGCTAATAATAATAATAATAATAATAATATAAATTCTCGTGTCCTGATATAATTAGTCTGTTCAAACAAGTTCACGTTCAACACATTGTGAGGATTATTCCTCTTCAAGTAGACTGCGCCCCTGATGGGTGTGTAAAACATGTTGATGATATAAGAACAATAGGGCGTGCTAGGAGGAAGCATGACACCCCTAGCAGTGCAAATAGCTGTTGATACATGAGCCAAGCTTTGGAGAGCGTTCCATCGCTAGTCGCAACCTCAGCACTTTAAAGCGACGGGGCGTTTATGGGGCAAAAAGCGGCCATTACCGGGGGCTTTTACGTCACCGTCAATCTAAACAAGAACCCTGCGGATCCCGGCGGCTCTGTCGGTTTCCACTGCTGAGTGGTGGCTGCTCTGGATAGGAATTTTGATGGGCTGACGTTATCTCCGATGAGCTCGCATATATTTAAACCCGGGCGGCGAATATTTACATGGAAAGGGACGCACGATGAGAACTAAATATCTCGCTTAATTCTCTGATAATATTGGTATATTGTTTCGGGTGTTATTGCAACAAATATGCTATATGATAGGCTTTTTTGGGGGGGATTGTATTCCTAATTTATTATTACTGCGTCTTGCTACCTGTTAAGATAGTACGCATATTGTGATAATTAATCTGATGAGGTAGGGATGAAGAAGGAAACATTTTAGAGGTTGTCTAACCGCATCTTCGTGGAAAGTAGGGGTGGGGGGAATAATTCAGCAATAACCACCCTCAGTTGACCCGACCGAGATTCAAACCCCCGATCTCCCCGTCTTTGGCAGGCTGGTCTAGCGCGAGAGTGGTGCCTTAGACTACTCGGCCACTAGAGTGGGTATTAAAAAAAATTGTACGTACGTTTCATTTATGAAAAATTTCAACTAAAATATTTAAGATTCTAAGGTAGAGATTAAAACAAGGGCTAGGCACGAGGAGGGTAATTTATAAGAAATGAACCACGTTAGTGAAGAGAGTGGTTGTTAAAATCAAAGTGAAAGCTCTACTCTAAGAACCCACATTCATTACATCCTGCTTTAATCACTACTTGTGAATGTGGGGAATGCCAGGCCTCCACCGTGGTTCGGATCCTACGTTAAACTGTAGGTCCTCCATTTTTTCTCGCAATCACCCTACCATTACATATTAGCGTAAGTGCGTATAATCCGAATGGGTAGTAAGACGCGGTGCTAATAATAATAATAATAATAATCATAATAACATCCTGCCTGAATTCAAACCTCAACACCTCCCTCAATCGTAACCCAGTTCAATGGCAGTCTAGCACCTAAGACTGCTCGACCATCACCACGGGGTGCATTGAATTTAAATCTCTAGATACTTGGGTAGAAACGTATATTAAAAACTTGGGCACATTTATTGGTATGACTTGCTTTGACTCGGGAGTCTGGTGTTCGATTCCAAACCGAAGGGCTATTTGCCTCCAATTAGTGGGGTTTAATCTTGGCAAAAAAATAAATAAATTAGGTGCAATTTTTTTAGTCACAGTGTCTAGTTTCCCATTCGGCTTGCTACGCTAATGTGTTAACGATTTAAAGGTTTAATTTATATAAAATGTAGCCAAATTTGCGTGAATGGAAAGTGAAAACCTACTAAGGGAAACACCATTCGACCAACGCATTTCTTTTTAAAAACAATTCACTTACCTTTAACTTTTATATTCAATCTTAGATAGCTTTGTCTCAAACGTATTTATAAGAAATACTTGAATTATTTACTTCATAGGGTGACCTGGCGGTCTAGGGTAAGGTGTCAGACTTCTGTGCTGGCGGCCGGGGTTCAATCCTCGGTCCCGGCACAGATTTATCTGATTTCCAAACCCTTCCTTCACCTCTAACAAGACATCTTGGAATGTGGGGAATGCCAGGCCTCCACCATGGTTCGGATCCCACGTTAAACTGTAGGTCCTCCATTTCTTCTCACAATCACCCTACCATTACACATTAGCGTAAGTGCGTATAACCCGAACGGATAGTAAGACGCGGTGCTAATAAATAATAATAAAATAATAACAATAATAATATTTACTTCATGAAACCTATCCGACACGTTAGCTCATTCAATAGCGTGTTTGTCTACAGAACTAAGGTTTCCTGGTTTGATTCACGCTATAGCAAAAAAATAATCATCAGGGAAATTTGTGTTTACCCTTTCAGATTATTAAATTAATGATCGGGGACTGGATGTTGTGCCTGTCCTAGTCTTGAGTTATATTATAAGGCATATGAAGCTACAGTAGGCCTAGCAAGCCGGTAATGGAAAATATATGAGTTTAATAAAAAATTGACCCAGGTCATAGGCTGGAAAAAGTAATGGAACTAAAAAAACACATTAAATCACTAAGTATATTGAAATGCTACTTTAATAGTAATATACTGTCCTTCCACTTGAAGTGTTTATCAGGTGATTCGATCAAGATACGCCATAGTACACTTTGGTGGCCGAATGATCTAAGGCGTCAGTCACACTCACAATATACTTGGCTGATAGGGGGAATGGTATTCTAAGTATGGCCGGATGTACTGAGAGTAGTTTTTCCTAAATTGTTTTATTCTCTCCCTCCACGCAAATGTGGGTACACTTTATACGAATACAACCTTCCTAATTCCTAGCACATTAGAGTAATTAGTCCATAGGCGTATCGACCAAAAGGGTAGTAAGACATGGTGCTAAAAATATGCCCTATAGGGAAGTTTAACCACAAAATGGTCTCATATCTTTGTTCACCTTATGGCTATATGTTTGACATAAATCGCTGTAAAACTGTTTGCCCACACCAGTTACTACAATTTAGCGCCATATTTTAACGACTCTGCCAATAAAGTGATAAATTTTCATTTATTCACATATTGAAATATCACATATCTTTATCAGTGTCATTGCAAAATATGATTTATGACCATAAATTGCATCGTTGTTCACAGAGGCTGAATGCCGGTCAGGTGAGTAAGGGGTCGGGTTTCGAATCCTGACCAGATAGGCTAAGAGTGTTTTATCCTAAATATTTACTGAGAGAAAATTTGGGTACGTTCCTTCTAAATTCTATCTTTAGAATCCCTACTCCAGTAGTGTCATTAAATTTGGTTAGTCCGGACTTATAATAATGTATATATCTTTATTCTCTCTTAGTTTTAGGACCCTTTTGATGAAAAGGTTTAATTTTAGAGGAAATATACTCGCATTTACGTGGAGGTAGAGTTGAAAATCATTTAGGAAAATACATCCTGAGCAGTGAGCACACTTGATTGGGATTCGAATCCTGATCTCCCTATCACTGGAAATTCAGTTAAACCTGAGTGTGACGCGTTAGATGACGTGCTCACCGATATGGACCAAAACAATAAATGCTTCGTACACATGAGAGAATATAAACATAGTAGGAAAGTTTTAAACGTAAAAAAAAAAAAAATGCGTCAAACGAATATTAAATCCCTCTTCAAACAAAAGCTACAAAATGCTTGACGTTTGTAAGTTAGAAATAGTTTTTTTAATATTCTCTCCTCCATCCCTCTCTTTCTCTCTAAGGCGGTGTTCATGAAAAACACGTCCCTTGGAGCAACAGAGCGTCTCTCGGCGTTGTTCGTTTCAAGTGACGCTTGAGGAATGAGAGCCTCAAAATCTGAAAACGAGGGACTAGGCCAAAAAGGAGATGAGCTTTGAATTCAGCTGTGGGAGTGGTTTATAGTCTACACTGGATTGTAGGAGCTACCAACCGTAATCTTTTAAAATTATATGTACTCATTTTTAGATGATTAAAATAGCGTACTGCGTATAACCCGAATGGGTAGTAAGACGGGGTGCTATAATAATAATAATAATAATAATAATAATAATAAAATAGCGTACTCTTAAGTTTAACATATCAAAACCAAAGGGTACTCTTTTTTAAGCTTTTTATAATTGTCGTATGGGAAACAAAAAACTGGTTGTTAGTCCGGAACGAATAAAAAATATTATTTTGATTGATTAGTATTATCTATATTAAAACAACTATTTTTGATCCTTATTAATGAATGTTATAGTAGTTTTAAGCTACCAATATATACAATTTCATATGTCAAAGTTACTACTAAAACAGGGTTTGAATGGGACGCAACTTAGATGCTTCTCTACCATATAAAGCCAAACATACCAATCTGCCCGATTGAAAATATAAATCTCTGATGGTTGCCTGACAGTTTTAAAATTCCCTGACTTTTCGATATTTTTCCTGACCGTTAATATGTATAAATAATAAGTTATGTAATCCATGTAATTTTTGCACTCACATTAATAAAAATGTTAAAAAAAATTATACCCTCACCCCTTGCCCCTGATTGATCATTTTTAGATGTCCAGTTTTTTTCTGTTAGATCCGGATATGTTAATCCTAGCTCTGGATATCATCTCTGAAGTAACTGCATGGTTAATATTGGGAGAGAGCGTTGTTATCAATCTTCTCTCAAATATAAGGCAAGTGTTGCAACGCTGGTTCGTCGATGTTGCCGGTAGTTCCTTCTTACCCAGTACACAACCTTCCAAATTAAATTAAAGCGAGGATATTTGGTAACAATACACCGGGAGAGAATGAAGATAAAGCCTTTCTCCATAAGACCTGTAGCTCCCTCAGAAGTGATATTGGGTGTAGGCGTGACAGGGGAGGTAAACAAATAGATCGTTAGAACAAAACTTGAAGCTTGGAAGGCTTGTCACCCTAGTCTCTCTCTTTCTATATATATATCTATCTATCTATATATCTATATCTATCTAGCTATATATATATATCTATCTAGCTATATATATATATCTATCTAGCTATATATCTATATCTATCTAGCTATATATCTATATCTATCTAGCTTATATATTATATATATATCCATTTGAAAAAAAACAACCTAACACTTGTTATCAGCCGACCCGGTAGTCACACTGTCTCTCTCTCTCTCTCTCTCTCTATATATATATTATATCCATTTGAAAAAAAAAACCTAACACTTGTTATCAGCCGACCCGGTAGTCACACTGTTTTCTCTCTCTCTCTCTCTCTTATATATATATATCTCCGTATATATGGCCGTATGGTCTAAGGTGTCACTCTGAACTGCCGATGACTGTAAGATCAAGTTTCGAATCTCGGTCAGTTGTAGGCATATTGAGGGTTGTTTTTCTAAATGGTGGTCCACTCTCCCTCCACGAAAAGGGAGGTACATTTTCTCTATATTCAATCTTCCTCATCCCTAGCACAATAGCGTAACTAATATATAAGCGTCTAACTCAAACAGGTATTAAGACTCGTTGCTAAATTGTATATAATATATATATATATATATCAGTTTGAATAAAAACACCACAAATTTAATACTTGGTATCAGCTGATCCCGTTGTCACACAGTCTAAGCTGTCAGATTTGCAACATGATGTATTTCCGATTCCCGCTATTCCTTAATGTTATTAATAATATTTTTATGCTCCACATCATACTATCCGCCCGAGATATCCGCACGCATGCACTCATGATATTTAGATGAGTAAGGCGTAATTTAGAATAAATGAACTCTCATGTGCGTGGAGAAATAGTGGAAAACCACTATAAGACAAAAACACGCCCGGTACATCCAGACTGGATATAACTTCGTACTTTTGGTCACTGTGAAACTTGACGTCACACACTGCGTGCCCACCAATGCATATAGCGGTAAGGGAATCAAAATAGTTATATGTTCATGAGTTCATTCTCTCAATTAACTGTATTGCCGTAGATTACATCTATTTGTTCCTCGGCTACTAAGATAAATCTTTGTTTAGAAAGTGCACGTTAAATAGCCTATAACACCTGCGTGTGTATAACGTCATGAGATTTTCCAATACATTTTTTTTACGGGGCGTTGAAATCTTCTTTGAAAGTAAAAAAGTAAAATATTTTCACTTCCTTAGTAATTTTTTTTCCCCTTCTTTTTCCGCTCACTTTCTGCGGGAATATCAAACGTCCCTAAGGTATCTACTCGGTATACAGGTTTTGAAAGGCGAAAGTTAGAGGTCCAAGTAGGCACCGGAGACTAATACTGGATCTTCTAGACAATAAGGTACCCATGAAATTTTTAGTGGGGTAGAAGGAGAATTGAAACTGCAGCTGTGACACTTTTGTTTTCAAGCTACGGAGGTTATTTTACTCTTTCCACGCAGGCAAACACACACGCACACACGCACATGCAAACACACACAAATAAAACCCCAGTCAAATTTAGTTTCAGATTGGAATACACTTTTGACTGTTGCAAAATTGACAAAAAAAAAAATCATATTTATACGTTCAGTAAAATAATATGTAGTTGTCACTTTTATTTATTATTATTATTATTATTATTATTATTATTAGCACCGCGTCTTACTACCCGTTCGGGTTATACGCACTTACGCTAATGTGTAATGGTAGGGTGATTGTGAAATGAAATGGACCTACAGTTTAACGTGGAATCCGAACAACGGTGGCGGCCTGGCATTCCCCACATTCACAAGATGTCTTGTCAGAGGTGAAGGAAGGGTTTGGTAATCAGATAAATCTGTGCCGGGACCGAGGATTGAACCCCGGCCGCCAATACAGAAGTCTGACACCTTACCCCTAGACCACCAGGTCACCCCACTTTTAATAGAAAATGTCAGCACCTTACTTTATGGCATTAGGAACTCTAAAGTTCATTGCCACACTTACAAAAATACGCCACCTATCCCCATCTGGAGCTAGTTATATCCAGTCCACCTCATTACGCCCTATCTTTATCTTGAGCTAGTTCTATCCAGTCCACCTCATTGTTATCTCTTTCAAGTCCATTCTAATGTTGTCTTCCCATCCGCGTATAGGTATTCACAATGTTCTCTTCCCATTGGGTTTACCGGTCAGTAACCTGAACACAGTACTAGATTCTTACATTCGCACTGCATATCCTGCCCACCGTAATAGGCGAGATTTGATTATCTTAATAACAATATCTTATACTGAGTAAAGTAAATTAACCTAAACATTATGCACACTCCTCCACTTTCCATTATTTCCATCCCTTTAAAAAAATAATCTTCCTAAGCTTCTTGTTTTCGAATATCCTAAATTAATTTTCGTCATGTAAGGTAAGAGTCTACGTTTCACAACCATAGAGAGCAACCAGTAAAAATGTCAATACCTACAAAAAGTAACAAAATTCATGCTCTCTTATTCTTAAAACTATTAATATTACTCTTTTTCACATATTCGTCTACAACATTTAGTCAATTCTTACATGGTCTTCTCCTCCCTTTTGATTCACACACTCTTCTATCAAATATTTGTCTCGTCACTCGATCCCAACTTATCCTCTTAACATGCTCAAACCAATGTAATACACTTATTTCACATTAATCTATTGAATTTATATTTTAAGTTATCTGCTGACTTGGCTGCCATTACTCTAGGCCAAAAATCGGCAAAATTTGGGTCACTGATTTATTATAATCTTATAAACGGTCCCACTTTAAATTTAAATTAAATTTTTGTATATACATCTTATATTTATTCATCAAATTAAATTTTTCCTCATATACTAATCAATCTTTTTTTCTAGAAAAAATATATGATAGATAAAATGTACATTTCTATATCAAAATATTTAAATTTCTTTGAAAATTACTGGAAATGACCGATAAAGGTTATTTTGGTCACAATAAAATATTATTTGAAAGTACTTGATACATTCGCGAGTTTAGAAGACTCAAAGATCAACTTTTAATCACGATGTAACTTTCTTACGCGATCGACCGAAAATTGTCGCAAAATCGACCGGTCGTTCCTGATCGATCGGTGGCCGACCCCTTATCTCAATCACCGACGTGTGAATTTTATCACAAAATGAGACACATTTTTACTTTTTCATAATTTTTTAAAACTGATCAGGAACTTGTTGATACCCTTCACTGACGTTTAGCCTTGGTCAATATGTTAAAACATATTATAACAATTTCTTAAATAAAGAGTAATTTCTAAACGTTTGAACCGCGTCCCAGCGTTCTCCCATGTGACACCTTTAAAACCCTTACATTCATTAAACCTCCCGGAAACAAATTTATTATTTTAGACTTTATTATTACTACCAGCGTGTAGCTCAAACGGGTAGTAAGACGTGGTGCTAATAATAATAATAATAATAATAATAATAATAAATATTTTACTACGGCTTGATTGTTTTCTTTTCAGAAAGTTAGGTATAACATTTTTTGTCAAACATTTAATTAGTGAAATAGTGACAAAATTGGTGACATATAAAAAAATGTACACTCTGTTTATCCTTAAGGATATCAAGCTTATCTTGAGAGATTACCTTACGGTGCAGTTTATAAATTAAGAGCCATAGTATAATCGATCAGGGTGCACGAGGTGTGTATATCCGTCCCTCTTGCCCTAAAAAGCTCCTTCCCCCTGACTTTTTGCCATGTATTTGTCGTGGGTGGAAATTTTCATTAAGGACAGCTTTTATAGAAAGTTCGGCAATGCTCGGCTTGATCACCCTCGCCCCACACATATCCTTTCCCTCGGCCAGAAATAGAAGACTAGTCCCACGTTTGAAATGGGACATTGTCTGGAATGTTTAAACTGTAATAATTCTAACATAGTGAAGATATATTACGCATGCACGCATATACACATACACACCTACTTCAAGGTTGGACAGACACAAAGACTATTAGAAAAGTTCAGACACACATATGTCCCTTTTCACCAAGTCATAGTCATGTTTGTACACCGGTGATGCGCGTTTCTTAATATTATAGGAATTGGTCAAAATGGTCACCTTTGGTCTGAATGCAAGCCTGCAGTCATCGTGTCGTAGAATACTGCACTCTTTCGAAAAATATCAGGTGTTCTTAGGATTCGTTGGTATGTTGACGTATTTCATTGCTGGCAAAGGGTGTTATACAAGCAATTGTTTCAAGTGGCACCCACGAATAAAACATCTAGTAAATGTAAGTATGAGGAACACACAGGTAAGGGAATAGGTCCCGCATGGCCTATTCATTTGTTAAGAAATCAATTGTAGCTGTAGCTCGGAAACAGGTCAAATGGGACATACATTATAAGGACTTATTTCATTGTTTTTGTCTCTTGTTCAACGCTTAAATGAGTCCCACATGTTACGGTACTGCCTGTGGGTTGTGTGTGTGTGTGTGTGTATATATATATATATACAAAGAAAAAAGATATATAGAGAGAAATATATATATATATATATATAGTTTTATATATATAGAGAAAGAATGAGCAGTGTGTCAAGTCAGGCATTACATGCCTAATGTTTGAAACTTAACATTACAGGTTATATTTTAAACGAATATTTTCTTTATTCACATTAACTTGATGTTGGAATTCAATGATTCATTCTATATAATCAAAAGAAATGCATAAAAAATATTTGTTCAGTTAGTTTGCTTTTTTATATTTTTATAGCATAATTATATACTATTATTTGTGTCTCCAAACAACCAAAAAATCCCACCGTTTCAACATAAAACATTACTTAGTAAAATTAGTCCAAAAAATAATTCATTTTATAGTGTGGAGTAGTGGTAGATTTTAAAAATATGAATCAAAATATCATCTCTAATTGATTGCATCCGGGATGGTATGAAATATACTTGCTTCGCCATAAGCTTTTACACATTAATACATGAAAGCTTTTGGTGATGAATTTATATAGGGAAATATAGATATGTGTATAATTATAGAGGACATGACACACATAAATCTCCCTTGAAATGTAGAGACCGACAGCGGTAGAGCAGACACAAAACTCTTAAGTAAGCAATTACACACGAAATTAACTGCTGTCGTCATACGTGTGACACATTCCGTGTTGTTGATGATAACATTGATATTCAATTTAACTCGCGTCGCATGGTCAGAGGTGTCACTCTCGTGTTAGATAGGATTGACGATGATGACGGGTATGAGGTATCGAGGTTCAAATCCCGGTTGGTTGTAGTAAGTTGTTATTTCCATAAATTGTTTCTCGTTCTCTCTCTCTCAACGCGAATTTTGGCAAATTTCATCTCAAATTTTACGTTGCTCATCTATATTCCATTAGGATAGTTAATCTTCGCTTAAAAACCCAGACAGATACTAAAATGTGGTGAAATGTAAAGGTATAAAACACCTTAATATGGCTCGTCTTGAATTAGTTCAATATCCGTTTCGGTTGTCGAATAGTCTAAGGCGTCACTCTCACCACCGACTGGATTGCTGACGACAAAGAGATTGTGGTTTGAATGTCGCTCAGTTGTACTGAGGTTTTTTTCTTTTCTTAAAATTGTTTTAATTATCTACCTCAAAGAAAATGCCAGTACATTTCTTCTAAATTCAGCATTCCTCATCCCTAACACATTAGTGTAATTCGTTCTGCGTGTAAGCCGAACGAATAGTGAAAACTGGTTTCAAAAATAAAAATATCTCAATATTTCTCATATATATAAAATCTTAATATGAAAATGAAAGTTTGCGTGGAAGACGAATGGAAAAAAATCATTCAGGAAATGCCACCAGAGTACACCTTGCCAGGATTCGAAACCCGACCTCCCTGTCCCCGGAGAAAATAACACAGAATAGAAGACTGACGCCTTTCTCTGTGTGAGATAAAACAGACCCGGATTGCAATATAAAGATATGAAGGCGACCGGAACCGACTATCTATCTATCCATTGCAGTGTAAACTTATTAACACGCAACGAACGTATGCGACTGTTTAATAATACAAGGACATAGATTAGTATGTAATCAACGTTGTGTGTTTAGAGGGATGCTGGCATGACGGCCATGGGCGGGCGCTGTGTCACATCCTAGGCTACGAGGTTTATCACTTAGTCTAGCCTGGATGACCTTGTTGTCAAAGCAGGACACTTTTTGTCTCATCGAGCATTACGTAATCTAGTAATCCCCCCACATGCTGATCAAATAGGCCAAGTTGGAACCATTTCGTTTAGACTTTAGAGCTTATACTATCCATGTAGCTTATTTTTTTAATACCCGTACTTTTAATATAATCCCAATGTATATAAAATAATATTTTCTAGAACTAAAGAATAACTATTTGAAAATCCATTTTAATCTAAATGGGAAACATAAATGGCATAGTGCATCGCACCAACTTTCTCGTTCTTTTATCTAAAAATGAAGGCATTACTTTGAAATAATATTCATTGTTACATAAACAATCTGTTTTTTTGTTCTGTGCATTCTCAGGTCATAATTTCACAAAAAGTTATGTTTAAATCTTAAAGTGAAATTATCTCCTTAATAAAAAGTTTTGCCATTCAAATTACAACCCACGCAATTTCCGTTGACATTTATGTTTGTCATAACCATTAATAAGAGTCAAGATCAAAACTTTTCACAAAATTTGGGGTATTATTGCCTAAACCGGTCTTGGCTCATGGGTAAGATTATACGTTGCAGTCAGTCGAGCCCGCCTATTCAATGGGGTAAATATATTATTACTAACTCAAGGAAAAACAGTTGATGTAGAGAGCAAAGTGTTTTACACAAGCAACGATATTTATAAAGAAGTTATATCATTTATTTACCTGAAGACTAAACTAATTAAAACCTAGCCTATATAGCTTATTAAATACAGTCTTCATTAAAGTATAGTATACAATTTGTCATAAAAAAGGTAAACATAGTTTTGTTAATTAAATGAGTCTACGTTCATTTTCAAAAAGTCATGTTTTTAAAGAAGGTGAATTTTTTGGCTAGGACAACTAGTGTTAGTTATTATTATTATTATTATTATTATTATTACTATTATTATTAGCACCACGTCTTACTACCCGTTCGGGTTATACGCTCTTACGCTAATGTGTAATGATAGGGTGATTATGAGATGAAATGAAGGACCGACCTACAGTTTAACGTCGAATCCGAACCACGATGGAGGCCTGGCATTCCACACATTCACATGTTGTGATTAATACACTTCTTGTCAGAGGGGAAAGAAGGGTTTGTCAATTAGATAAATCGGTGTTGGGACCGAGAATTGAATCCCGGAACCCCAACACAGAAATCTGACACCTTACCCTTAGACCTCCATGTCACATTCGTGTTAATTAATTTACAACTATTGACAGTTTTTTCATCTTATAATGGACTTTTAGTAACCTTAAAATACAGTTCATTTGTCATCTTGGATATGGATCATAGCCTGGTTTGGCCATTTGGAGTAAAAGTGGAACTTTGAATGAGAAAAGGGCTTAGGGTTTAAGACACAATTTCTAATATGCTGTCAAATATTTTATTTAAAAATATATATTATGTATAATGACACTTTGACACATCACTAGAATCTGTATTTTAGCTGACCATGAATTGCGTATTGGAATTCAAATTTAGTTTTTAATATATTGGGGATTTTAGTTACATAGTTAGTTTTTAAATTTATAAACTTGGCGTTCCACTGAATTATTTACTTGGTATATCCGACGAGTACAAATACATTTTATAAACAACAAATTTGAGCAATATTAAACAACTTCGTGTGACACACACTATGTTGCCAAAGTCAGATTAAATTTTTGTACTGTACAGGGTGTGGTGGAACTAATTAGACGATCTATGCTGAGGAATATGATGGACAACGTGTTGAGGTTTGTCTAACGTCCGGTGGAAATCACTCGAGTGATACTATCTTCAAAAAGTGAGAAAGTATACATTTTGTAGTTTGCTTCTATTTATCTACTGAATATTTACGTTTCAATTAAAATTGTAACTTTCAAGATATTACTCGTCAAATTGTTTTGGCCTCACTCTATATTTCTAAAAAACCAACAAATAGTGGTTTTTATTTTTCCCATGAAAAAACCCCTTTTTTAAAAAAAATAGAAAGGATAGTCGTATAGTTTATTTTTTTCTCATTTAATTTATCGTTTTAAAAAAACATGCCCAACCTCGTTCGAATAATACGGACTTAACAAAAAAAATCTAACAGATAAAATTAATTGGCTTTGAGGGGGAAAGTTTTAACCAAACATAAAAAAAGAAAGAAAGAAAAAAGACACACATCTGAATCGCTTGGACTTTGATAACTAGTTGACATAATAATGTTAGGTCATGAAGATATTATAAATCATTTGAAGCAAATATGATTATTTCATAGTCCAAGCGCTAATTTTGTTTATTCATAATAAAATAAACAATTATATCTAACCAAATATCAGGCACCGCTAGCATAAATAATTTGCACCACACCAACTATCTATTTTAAATTACTATGTTGCCTTAAAATAGGGCTATAACGAAGTGATACTTTCTATTTCTATACTCTATTAACACTAGCCAAGGATACAGTATTTTCATACAACGATACAAATATGCCAAAAAACAAGGCGAAACACTTTGAAATAAATATTTAAAAGCATATTATTTAACTGTTTTAGTTCTCAAGTGTTTTTGGTGCCATTTTGATTGTTGTTTGTTTTTATTTATATTGATATGTCTTCTTTCTTTTGAGCTCACCCTTTGTTCGAGTACTTTAGGTATCTTGCATATGTCATGGGCAATGGGCATTGCATAATTTTACCAGGATATTTTATCTTTATTTAAAATGTTATTATTAAAATACCTATATGCTTATTATAACAAAGGGACTTATGAATGTATCATATACAAAAATATCAAACCAAAACTATCAACTGAAGCACTATTTTATTTATTTTAATCGAATATGTGAATTGATTAAAAAAACCTTCAAAATGCAGACCTTAACTCACCCTAAAATAAATATTATTTTCTTTAACTTAAATATAATCCGCTCCGATGGAAAAATGTTCTAAGGCGTTACCCTCACAATAGACTGAACTGCAGATGACTGGAAGATCGGGGGTTCAAATCCTGGACAGGTGTACAGAGGATGTATTTTCCTGAATGGGTTCCCATTCTATCTCCACTCAAATGCTGGCACACTTAATCTAAATTAACTTTCCTTATACTTAACACATTAGAATAATTAGTACATGTGTGTGTAGTCCTAATGAGTAATAATAATAATAATAATAATAATAATAATAATATTTAGCACAGCGTCTTACTACCCGTTCGGGTTATACGATTTAAGTACTAATTACGCTAATGAATTAGGAATTGGGAAGGTTTAATTAGAGGAAGTGAACCCGCACTTGCGTGGAGGGAGAGTGGAAAAGCATTTAGGAAAAACCACCCCCAGTTCACCCGACTGAGATTCGAACCTCGATATCCCCGTCCTCAGCAGTCGAGCTCAACACTAATGAGTAGTAAGTCTCGTTTCTAAAAATAACCTCAATGGTAAGTGTCTGAAAATCCATTTCATACTAAAACACTCACACACAAAAATACACACATATATATATTTTTTAAATGACGTGTTACAGAACTTTACCAATAAAAATAAAATAAAATTCCTGATTTAATTTTGATTATTTGCGCACATTACTTGGCTTTCATCCAAGATTTACGCATATTTGCACTAATAGGGGTTGAACTTCCAATCCCTACCTTACACGAGAAAGTTGTTTTAAAGAGAGTTTCTAATAAAATAGTACTCTTCCCTGTGAGTCATTTCCGTTTGAAAAGAGTGCGCTCTCGGCTTGGACGTGTCACAAACCCAGAGTCCACTGTACCAAAGGAAGACAAAGTGCTCTTATCCGCTTCCGCGCTTACAAGGTCTTGTCGTAATGGCAGGATGTAATCCTAGAGCCTTGGAGTCATCCACCCTCTCCTCTTTCTCTAACTAACCAACCCTTTTCCATCCGTTTCGTCCTTTTAGTATCTTCCTACATATTTGTCAATTTCTGTTCGAAATCTATTCTCTTATTTAATTAATTTTAAAATCCTATTTCCTGGGGAGTAGGGGGCGGGTGGGGTGAAGTATAAAGGCGTGGAGAGCCGACTATATAAGGGAGAGGTGGCAGTATGAAGTGAACGTAACATATCAACATCGTTATTATATAACCATACATGGGAGGAAGAAGATGTGTCGTGTATGTATGTAATGTAATGTATGTGTAATGTATGTGTAATGTATGTATAATGTATGTAATGTAATGAATGTATGTAATGTATGTATGTAATGTATGTATGCTATGTATGTATGCTATGTATGTTGTTTATATTATGTATGTTATGTTATGTATGTTATGTATGTATGTATTATGTTATGTATGTTATGTATGTATGTGTATTGTAATGGTACGTAATGGTTATTGTAAATGTATAAGTGTAATATAATGTAATGGTAATGGAATTCTAATGTATTGCTATGTATTGTTGTGTGTATGGTGTATGTATATCTGTATGTGTATGTGTATGCGTATGTATATCTGATGTGTATGCGTATGTATACTGTATGTGTGTGTATGTATGTGTGTGTGTGTCAACCTTCCATTGAACAAAAAGCCGACCCAAGCCACAGGTAGGAATCATTAATGGATGTAAAATAAATACACACAACAGCAAATTATTACTTAGATTTCTAAACTTTGTAGGTGATACGCGAATAAGACGCTTATTTTAAAATGCTCCACCAATTATTCATGGTCCCACCAATAAAGTGTTTCGTACGTTTTTCAATTGGACAAAAGTAATTTAGCATTTGTCTAAAAGTTCTACTTTACAATATATCCAGTAGAGAGTCGATTAGGTATACAGTACGTGTGTTGAATACTTAGGCTCCTCGATATTGGTTCTAGAACATTCGGCTAGTGAACTTCCAAGCCATAAAACTAATATGTAATTTGGAAGGATATTGAAATGTATAGTAATAAATGATTCGCAGCGGTGGATACGCGGACACTTAGTTAGAAACACCAACTTAATATAACTTAAACATGATTGTGGACGGCTGTGTGTGCGAATCATTTTACTTAAACTCCACTTAATTTAATATAAACAAATAGCAAAACAGAATAGAAACAAATTTTCTCGAAAGTCTTAAACAGTCCATAAAAAAAAGTTAATTTTTTAAATTTACAAATTAAATTTATAATATCTCCTGTTAGAAATAATATTAACACTTACTTCCATATTCTTAGGTTTATTATATTTGTTTGCATGTAATATTAAAATGACCCGCTTAGGTGGCAACATGATTTTACGCGCTACTCTCGCAGTGGACTAGACTGCCAATGACAGGAAGTTTGAGGTTCGAATCTCGGTCAGGTATACTGAGAATGGTGTCTTCCAAAAATGGTTTTACACTATATCTACATGCAAATTCGAGAATACTTCCTCTAAATATAATCTTCCTAATCTATAAAACTATTATATATTAAATGAGCAATTATAACAATAGTTTATATATGTTTATAAAATATCACATTCTAGCGTTTGAGCTAGTTAATAGATTTATACAAAACTTGGAATGAACATAAACACCCACAAGATTATATATTATAATTATTCAACAAATTATATATTTTATTGTCAAACGGCTCAGCATTTGTAATATAATAGGGTTCAAAGGCAAACAAAACTTAACGTTTTTATGTATGCTTGACTCTATAAATGAAACCTAAAAGAGTTGTAATTTCAAACATAATATGTGTAGGTGTAGTTTTTAAATGTCTAAGTAAATTTAATATCATAATATTTGGTACTAAATAAAAGTTGATTTTATTTCCCTAATTAACTTCAATTTTACTTTTTCAGGTCTTATACGATGGCTTTGTTTTTTTTTGTCTATATTAATTGAGCTGACTGTTCAAAATTAAGATTTTTTATTTTATTTATTTTAAACCAAACGTTTAATTAATATATGCTGATATTAAAAAGAGATATACTTTATTTGATTAAAACTAGGTAGCATATACACATTTCTTTCTAATATGATCATTAACATAACAATATTTTGTTTTTGTGAGTCACAAAACCAAACTTCATGGTATTTATATATCTAACAATATTATAATAATATTTTTACATAGGTGTAAGGTAGTATTCAACATAAGACACACACACAGTTTTATTTCAATTAACTTAAAAATGATTAGAGTTGATACGGGAATAGAACCCGTGCCCAGGTTTCATATTACAACTAATTGAAATATTTGGTCAGTGACTGTTCTATTAGTAACTCAAGATCATTTCATCTTCATATGTATAAACTGGTCACATTAAAAAAAAAAAAAGTGATACTATACAAATAAAATGTCGAAATAAAAAGTAGCACGTCTGTAAAACTAGGCCAATTTAGGTCAAAACTTTGAAAAGTAAAGTTATTCTTAAACGATTTGGATCAAAATCAAATTTATCACAAAACTTTATAAGGAAATAATACTTTTAGTGCTATTTTGTTTCTGTCGTTCATACGAACTTTAAAAAGCATGCATATATTTTTAACAAGCTCAATTATTAAAGGAACATATACTTTTCTTTTCTAATACTTTTTAATATAACTAAACGATATCGAGTGTAAATAATTTAAATAATAAATTGTTTTACGATCAAAGTAATACATGTATACATTTTTTTTTATAAACGTATTCATTTTAACAGACTTTGAAAAAAGGAGATGGCTCTCAATTTGACCCATATGTTTTTTATGTACGTTCAAACATAGCTACACCGAATTTGATGATGCTTATATTATTTTGCAGAACAAACTGCTTTGGTACTCCTATATAAATTTCTTTCAGATAACTTAAATAGAAGCTAGAAAGATAAAATTGAAAACAAAACAAACATTGTCTACATAAACCACTTAGAGATAATTTTTACTCTCTCTTTTAAGGATTGGGTTGTTATAGCGTGATGCCAGTCAAGGCCTGATGTCATTCCAATATTAAAAACATTTTCATCGTGCGAGATTTCACAACAACATTTTGTTCCAGGTACTATCGAAGACAAATTGAGTGTTCGTTAAGTGAGCCACTGCTGTGAGCGTAAGACTTTGTGTCATATTCTAAAAGGTACATCAATCAAACACACTAATTGCTGACCTAAAAGCGTCGCATATTTTTCAAGCAACTATTTATTTCGTCAGCTTTTTTGTTTTGTTATCTCTAGCAGTTACTGTTCCTTTGCAGTGGTCAATCGCCGCGAGTGCTCTTTTACAGACTTGCTAGATAATTTCTCGTAGATTAAAATGAGGCGATGAGAAAGTTGATAGGTGCTGTGATCGTTGCTCGGTGGCTCATTTGATAGATGCTTGAGAATCAATGAGAAGCGCTGTGATCGTTAATCGGCAGTCTCATTTAATATACGTTTGTATACCAAATTGAGCATATTTTGAATTTCGTGCGTCATCTTTCTAGCTAACCTGGCAAGGTAAGCTTGCCACCACTTAAGGTAAACGAAGTGAAAATATTTGCTTGTGGCAAATTACCTAAACTGAGTTTTCCTAAAATTTTTACAAATATTTATTTAACATATTTGACGCTAAACTTAAAACATAACATTGCTTATCACATATAAAAATTTGTATTTTTTTAAACAATGCATCCTACTAACCATTCAGGTTGTAAGCTTATGTACTAATTGCGCTAATGGCCTAAGAATGAGAAAGATTTAATTTAGAGAAAGAATACCTTTATTTCCTTCATTTACATGGAGAAAGATCGGGAAAACATTTAGGAAAATCTTCTCTCAGTTAATCCGAGTGGGATCAAACCACGATATTCTCGTCAACGGAAGTCTATTTTCATTTTAGAGTAGTGCTTTAGACCATACGGCTGCCGAAACGGGTAATTAGGTTAATAGCAAGGTTAAGCTATAAACAAGGTACAATATTTTAGTGCATAATATAAAAGGGATATCAAATAAGACATACCTAAGAAATAAATTATAAGTTTTATATACAAGATTTTCTAAACACTCTGCTCTAAACTAAGCCACAGCATCTATTGCCAGAGAGAAACAAGAAAAACCTAGAAAAAAAGTCCGTAAATGTAATATTTATTATTAAATGAAATATGAAGTTAAGTGCAACAACGGAGGAGCACGCGGTTGTGGGTATGCACCTGTACAAGAAGTTGCATATCTTTAGGTGTTCGGCCGCGAGAAACGTTGACAAAAGATGAGCGCACGTCAAATACAAACAGAGTCTGCACACGATGTGCCCGCCTGGCTATATGCAACTTGCTGTACACGTACGTACCCATATTTGCGTACTCCCGGCGCAGGGTGGTTGCGTTTTACTTCAACTTACATTAATTTAGTAATAAAAGATGACATTTCCGAACAATTTTTTACTAGAATTTTTTTGTTTATTTCTTCCCACAAATTTTGTGGTTTAAGTTAAGACAGACAGCTTAGAAACAACGAGTATATTAAAATATATATATTTATCTTGCACTTTCTGAACCGACTGATTATATCAGCACACGAATTATAAACTATCTTGAATCTAGAACAAATTAATAAAATTTATATTTTATCCATGGTATAAAATTAATTGTATGATATGAATGAAAACATAAAGACAATTTTGAACATAACTAAAATAGGGTAGCTTTCAAAAAAATATTTTGAATAATTACTTAAATACTCGATGGCATTAGGAACTCGAAAGTTCACTGCCGCATTTACAAAAATACGCCACCTATCCCTATCTTAAGATATCTATCTAGTTTACCTCATTATACCCTATCCCTGGAACTTCAACTACTTATATCCAGTCCACCTCACTACACCATATCCCTAACTTGAACTAGATCTATCCGGTCCACCTCATTACACCCTGTCCCTATATTGAACTAGTTCTATCCAGTCCACCTCATTACACCCTGTTCCCTATATTGAACTAGTTCTATCCAGTCCATCTCATTACAATATGTTTCTCTATTGAATTTATTTCTAAAGCCTTACCAATGGGTATTGGTCATTAGGCCTGTTAGTCATGTTGGTTTGTTAGTTGCATTATAATCTGTGTGTTTATAATGTTTACGTTGATTAACCTCCCTAATCAGTATTCAAAGTGTCGGGCTCCCAAAATACTGGATTGCTGTGGACAGGAATGTCAAGGTTCAAGTCTTGGATGGATGCGTTGGGGGTGTTTCTCGCATGTGATCTATCACTGTAGATCTACCACCCCCTATGCCCGCTGATTTGGGTTTACTTCTTATAAAACTTACCTCCTCCCCTCTCATAAGATTAAGCCGTTAATATAAATCTTGATTTTTTATTTACGTGCGCCAATAATTATATCCATACAAGCGAAATAGAATTGAGGAAGGGGTAGTTATTTGGAAGTGCATCAGCATTTTCGTGGAGGAATAGTGACGACAAAACCATCAAGGTAATAAAAACACCTTAATACATTACGCCGGGAATTCAAACCTTGATGTGTACCCCAGGGGCAATTAATCTAGACTATGATGATGACTTAATCTGCGTGGCCACCGATTATGTTTAACTCGTTTTTATGAACATTGTTCTAAATGTACTATTGGGGAAAAGAGGGGTTAAAAACGTCACTTTTGTTAAGTTAACCTTGTAGGCCTATTCCACGGAATAAAAAGCCTCCAAGAATGCGATTGTGGGGTGAAAAAAATGTGGAAATGTCGGACGGCCCGCGTTGTGCGGTTGTTTGTCTGAGGCAGTGGTGGAGAGGGAGAGCTCTAATCTAGGAGGCGTAAAGCAGTAATGCGGAAAGATAGGAGCGCCCGTCAAGTCCGCCTGCCTGTTTCTGTCAGTTCGGTCCCCTAGCTGCGCTGATATTTTCATCCGAAATACCAAACATTTTGTGATTGTCTTCTCATTTCCCTAGTATTTAGTCACATGTTGGGTCGGGGGAATATATATCAGTGCCTATCCCTCTACATTCCTTTTCTAGGCCTCGCTCTCTCTTTTTTTAGGATTTACTTTTTTTTTTTGGATCGATGTCCCGTTCGATAGGAATTACTTTTTTGGGGTGGGGTTCCCACAAACGTTTGTTTGAGTTGACGTGGATGTTAATTAGAGGAATTTTAAGGTGGTATACAAAAAGTCTGGGAAGCTATAAATATTTGTTTCAAAAGAGTAGTAGTGTTTTTTTTTTAATTACTCGTCCAAGATCACTCGACAGAAAATTTACTGCACAATTTTACCAATTATATAATTCATACGCTATAAATATTGATTAAATTATTTCAAATCATTAGAGTTCATGAGTTATAAGAGGTCAAACTTGCTATTTTATGCTTTTTGCGTACCATTGTTAAGGCAAAGTAATTAATGTAAGGGATTGAAATTCAGTTTAACTAGACAATAATATGAGGGTACACAATAAAATATTTATAGTATTAATATTTTTTATAAGCATTTTGAATATTTAAATGTTTACACCTCATATGAATATCTAGTTATACTAAATTTAAACCCATACATAAGTTAATTTATCTTAACAAAGGAACGGGAAAAGGATAAATGAGCAAGTTTACCCCTTATAGCTCGCGAACTAAAATTATTTGTAATTATTTAATAGTATCTATATTCTCATAATATAACTATACGCTTGTTAAAATTGTAAAATAAAATTTCCAACTGTCGAGTGACCTTAAATTAAGAGTGAATTTATACTTGTCACGCTATTCACGTTATATTTTCATATTATTGTATGGTTCCTAGGACATATTAAAAACTATCTATAATTTACTTTAATCGGTAAATGTATTGTCGCTATTATGAACAAATTATAATGTCACAAAAATAAGGGGGCTGAGGTCTCTTAAAAAAAGTTATTGACCTGTTTTTAACAAAAATCTGTAAAAGTTTGTAATTACCGCTGGACTTTTCTACAAATTCAATAATTTTGATGAACAAGATTTTTTTAGTACTGCGCCTTACCATCCGTTAGGGTTATACACCTAGTACTCATTAAATTAATGTGCTAGGGATTAGGAATGTTGAATTTAGAGTAAGTGTATCCACATTCGCGTGGAGGGAGAGTGGAAAACCATTAGGGTAAAAACACCCTTAGTAAACCAGAATCGTATCGAACCCTGATCTCCCTTCATCGGCAGTCTAATCTATTACGAAAGGGATGCCTTAGACCACGTGGCCATCGAAACGGATCAATACAGCAAAAAAGTTTATTTAGTCAGTTTTTCCTCTGGGTACAATAACTATAAAAAAAAGGATAAACTTTCTTCAGTGGCCAAACTGTCTAAGGCGTCACTTTCGTGTTAGACTCGCCTGCTGATGGCTCAAAGATCGGTAATCGAATCCTGGTTGAGTCTACTCAAAGGTAGTTTTTCCTAAATGTTTTTTTTTCCACTCTCCCATGCAAATTTGTGTAGATTACCTCTAAAATGCCTCCTTTCTCATCTCTACCCCATCAGAGTAATTATAATATTATAACCCTGTAACCTGAACATGTAATAGGACGCGGCGATAACAAAAAAATTGTTGAGTTTATTCAAATTTGTTTGAAGGAAACTTAGCGAAACGCGCGTGTGAGAAATTATATGACATGTACTTTTAAAATTCACAACGGTCTTAAAGAAGTAAATACCTTAACCACTTCACTTTTTAACTATGCACTTGAATATGCATTTAGGTTCTTTAAATATAACACTGGGTGTATGACTTTTAGGTGGGAGTGCAAGGAAGACGAGTTTAGGGGATTAATTTTTCAGTTTTTACATCAAAATAATGTTATTGGTCAATATAAATCATATATTGCTCTAATAGAAACATATAGTTTAATTCTCTTCACGGAATGATATCACCAGTTCTTGAATATTTGTCAAAGTTGTCTTGAAATTTAATTTTCAACTTTTTCTCTTCTTTTAAAATGTTTGTCACCCAATGCCGCTACACTCGTTACAGATATTCAACAACTGTTGATATCACCATGTGAATAAAATGAGACTTTAGGTTTATACTGGGGAAATATATTATTTACTTCAACCAAAAAGTTTTGGCTCTAAAAACTGCGTACACACCATTTCTCGCGTTCCATAGACTTCGCCCTTAAATGGCATGAATCACTGTAATTCATGCAGATTATGTAGATTTACTGTGTCACAACGAGGAGATAACTAAAAGGTATGCATAGCTTTGGTTTTAAAAACCGCAAAGAAATAGACAAAGTAAGTAGATAAAACCGAATACATGATTTTGTGTTTAAACTTTGTGTTCCAAAGGATTGGAGTATTAAATAGTAATATAAAACAATATGCGTTTTGAAAAAGTTTACAGATTTAAATACTCGTACTTGGGAGCTAACAGAGATGAATTAAATTTAAGAGAAGGTTAAATTAGAATTATGTATAATTAAATTTTTAAGCTGTTGCCATGTCTTATATTTCGAAATATTAACTTTAGAATCCACAAAATCATAATACTACTCGTTTGCGAATGTGAAGAGAGGTATTTCCCTCTGTGCCAAGAAAATAAATGGTCCTAAGAGAGATGAACAAACAGGAGATAAGAGAAAGTTCGGTCTCTCTCTCTATGTACCAAGAGAATAAATGTTCCTAAGAGGAATGAACAAATATGTGATAGGAGAAAGTTAGGCCTTCATACTGAGGAAATTCATGATTTTCATACATACAAAAATATTATCAATAATAAAAGAACGTAGGCTGAGCTCGCGGGGATTGACGTCAAACAGATTAAATTGGTTATATGTTGTATATAAATATATATATTAATAAATCTATAGGGCTTACACATTTAAAAGTTTGTCGTTTTATTTCAGGCAAAGTTCCACAACATTGTTCTGACATTATGAGGCTAATATCACGCTGAGAATAGGTTTAAACGTAATAAGAATATTTTGCTGATTTATTCTGAATTATACGGAGGATACATTCCACTAATTTTAACTCAAGTTGTTAGGGGTGAGAACATTTATTAAAACTATTTGTAAACGTGATTTATTAAATAAAAAAACTTTCTAATAATATTTCAGTCAACATTCATTATTCAATGACATATGTACAGCAAGTCGAGCTATATTGGAAAAAAATATTTTGTATCGCCAAATTTGTTAATAATTTTATAGAATAATTACATATTTTTGTGGTTTTCATAAATGCTCAGCGAAATTATGATATTGGCGTCTTGAAATACAATCACGCAGTCTCTCGTATCTTGCCTGTAGTAAATTCAAAATTCTTTTTAGATGTAATTCGAACCAAGTATTTAAGGTTGGTCAACACCTTAGTAAAAGTACTCTTTACTCGTTGACATGATGAACTATTTAATAAAGTACCAGAAAATATAAATACAGAGGGACCTTCATATATTGAACTTACTTATATCGAAGTTCGCTATGTATAGAAGTTTTGGTGAATCCCCGTGAAATTACATAAAACTGTTTCTATATATCGAAAAATAATAATATATATATAATTTCTATATATAGAATTTTTTCAAGACGTAATTATAATTTTCCCCCCGTAATGAAGATGGTATAGGAAAAATAATTGAGAAAAATAGACTGAAGATGTTGCGAAAGGAAGAAGGAAATGTTTGGTCAAGATCATTGCGCCGCCGTTGGGTCGCCTAGCGGGGTGGTATTGTCTCCACACTGCTCTCACCCCTTTCCTCAAGTAGAAATATTCCTAAGTACAATAAACTACACAATATCATGTGTAAAAAGAACGTTTCTATTCATCTCTATATAGTTTCTTATGGAACCATTGACTTCGATATATGGAGGTCCAACTGTTTATATTTGTTAATCGAGTGATTTAGAAATAGCTGCAGGATTTATTTAGCACCGCATCTTACTACCGGTTAAGATTGTACGCATATACATTAATTACGCTAATTAGGGATGAGTAAGATTGAATTTAAAGTAAATGTACCCGCATTTGTATATAGGGAGAGGGGAAAACCATGTTGGAAAAACCAGCTTCAATACACCCGACTGGGATTGAAACCCCGATCTCCTCGTCATCGGCAGTCTAGTCCAACATGATAGTGACGCCTTAGACTGTACCGCCACCGAAGCAGGTATATCTATTATTAATTGATATAATAATCAATCTGGTAGAGTACTACTTAATGTTATTTAAAAAAATCCATTTTGGAGAAGTGAAGAGCTAGATTTTCTTGGTTGAAAACTAGAAAAAAAAAACCTCTTTTTGAGTTGTCCCGATCTTCCACTAGTCTGACAATATAATGAATAATGTTTTTGAGAGGTTTTTCAATTTAACATAGCAATCTTCCTATGGGTGATTCTCACGTTTTGTTAGACCACCGCTGCCTTTGAATATCCCCTTTTGTTGTGCAGAGTGCAAATTGAAAAAAAAAAAAGTGTGTAAAGAGGGAGGTGAAGGAATTATTTGAAACTCACCCTGGAAGCAGACAGCCCGCACGACAGCACACGCCAAGAGCATCAGGACCTTCTTTAACCCTCTAGACTCCATCCCTCTCCTCCTTGTAGCATCACGTGACGTCATTCTGACAGACGTCCTTTTGTATTCTTTTTTCCGTGCCCCCTGCCCTCTCTCTTTCTTACTTGCCCTTACCTCCTGCTACTTCGCCTCGATAGCCACTTTAATCTTCTTCTCTAGTTGCTAAAAACAAGTCTTTTCTTTCCTTATCCTTCCTTTTCCCCCCTCCACACCCCTTTTTTTTGTTGTGTTCCTTTTACTTGAGGCAATCTCTTTTTCTCTCTACCTACCACGCTTCTACTTACAGCTTCTTATACTGATAGGAACTTTACTCGAAGGAAGTCTCGTGGATAGTTCCTTCTTCTTACTTTCTGTTCATTCTCTAAGTGGTATGTCTCTTGTCTTTGGTTTCATCTAAAGGTTTATCTCCTAAACTGTTCCTGACGCACACTTTGACGCTCACCTCCGAACCATCTCTCTTCTCTATCTCAAGAAGATATCCACCAATTAAACCTAACCTCTTTTCTTCAGTTAGTTTCTTCTCTAGGTTTGGTTAGCAAACAAAGACAAGTATATCGATCATTATTATATAATTAAAGTTTGATCAATAATTCATGTTATTTAATGAAACTGATCTGTCAAAGGAATAAAAATATTATTTCTTATTGGTAAGAGATATATTTATTTGTGTGAGCATGGAGCAATGATTTAACGAATGTTTAAATATTACTCCAAGATATGTACACTAAGTTTGATTAACGTTGATCAGTACACATTTTTAATATGGGCCTCACATTTTGACATATATATATATATTTTTCTAATAAAATTTGGTTGTTAAAGAAAAACAAACAGGCTATCTTTTTAAAATATGTAAAGCGTTACTAAACTTCTTTTTAATATTTGTTTAAACTTATTGCCAAGACGACGAAGAAGAATTGGCCAGTTTTGGCGGACGTTTCTCCTCCTCTCGATTATTTAAATGGCAAACATGTCACACCGCCGTAGAAGGACTGAAGACAAAGTTTTTTTAAAAAAAAAAGAGAAAAGAACGATGTATTAACGTTTTAGAAGCCACGTAGTCTTGTATAGGAAACGCACACGCCATTCTCTAGAGTCTGAACTCACCAGAAGAAACATCTTTCACTTGTTTGTAAAACACCGCAGTACTTTACGTCCGCTTTTTCGTTCGGTTCCATTTCTTTATTTCTCCTTGTTTCTGACGAAATGGACAACTTCATAAATTATTCAATATACACAAAGATCAGTTTAAATTGAGTTTCTTTGAAATGTAAATTCGCGAACTAAAAAAAATTAAACGTTTCTTATTATCTAAACATTTATTCAATTTGTACTTGTACGCCAATAATTATATTAATACTCTTCGTAGAATGTGTTTCTGGTTACTTACGAATTTGTAATTATTTAACGAGTCGAATGTGTTTCAAGCTTTCCTTAGCTACAATTTTTTACGTCATGTTCAAACAAACACATTAATTAATCGCACAGATCCTAATTGAAAACAAACATATAGAACAAACCATAATTATCCTTGTCAATTATAGCCAGGCTAGTTACGCGTTTAATTAGATCTACGTCAGCGATTTGCAAACAAACCCATTTTTGTTATGATGCGCACAGAGAACGGGTTAGTATTTTATTTGTTTACAAGCGAATTTATTATTTTACTGTCTAAAAAAAATCTGTAATGCAAACTTTCTTTTGACACTTTAAATATATTTGAATTTTTTTTTTTTTTTTTTGGCAGATGGGTATTATTATCAATGCATTGGTTGAACTGTGATGCTGTCACACTAGCAAAACTCTTTACATATAATGTGTAGTTTTATAATTTTAAATTTTTAGATGGAAATTTAAATTGAATATATAGCCTCCCACTTCTGCGTATGTTTGCGATTAAATGTTTAAGCACAGTTCACACGTTTGTTAAAAAGTTTCCAGTCCCGATATATTTCTGTCTCTGCGAGTCTATATTTAAAGTAACGCGTCGGTGATGAAATCTGCGACGACTCTCTTGTGATCATGTGGTGGTGACGTGTTCCGCCAGAGGGATGCTTTTCTCCTTCGCGACTCATCCGACCACCTCGCGACGTGTCCTCTTCAACAACTATGCCCGGTAAACTAGTTGATGTTGTACCTTATCAACGCACTGGATGGGAGTCGGTAGGCGGAGAGGGCTCAGGGGGGGG
The DNA here is from genome assembly GCA_039000515.1 of Timema cristinae. Classification (NCBI taxonomy): domain Eukaryota; kingdom Metazoa; phylum Arthropoda; class Insecta; order Phasmatodea; family Timematidae; genus Timema; species Timema cristinae. The sequence goes on from JBCFYV010000024.1 coordinate 44,043,661, forward strand.
GGGAAGGAGGAGTTGTATAGTCAAACGGCGCATGTGCCAGACTAGAGAGTATCTGAGCCTTTCGCTACTGTAAACCCTTCACCAAAAACTTTACTCACGTGGGAGGAAGAACCGTAAGTGCTAACGTACGGTTAATCCGGTTCCCAAGCTTTGAACCGCAGCTACCTTTTATCCAGAGAGAGACAAAGGAAAAAAATGATCAGAGGACCCGAATGATACCTATTTTTGTGAGAAAACACACCAAACACCCGAAAAATAATATCTAAAATAATATATCTAATAAATAATATAAATCAATCAATCTAAATCTAAATAATATATCTAATAATATCTAAAAAGATGCCTAAGAAATTATTGTAATATTTGTGACCTACCCTCTTCGGTGGCATAACTCTCACAATAAACCAGACTGCCGATGACTGAGAGATCTAGGTTCTAACCCCGTTTGGGTATAATAAGAGAATTTTCCACAAATGGTTTTTTATTTTCCCTATACACAAATGCAGGTACATTTTCTCTAAGTTAAACCTTCCTAATCCCTAACACACTATCGTAATTTTTAGTTCAAAGTATAACCCGAAAAGGTAGTTAAGACACTTTGCTAAAGAAAAAAGAAGGGAATCCTGGAAATTTAACTGAAAACTTCAACTAATGGGTTTTATAGTTATGAAGTAGATGTTAGCTGAATAACAAAGCTTGCTGATTCGAGTACATTAATTGTTTATCTACCAGCCCCCTTCATCTTCTTAGCATTTTTTTTATTTCCCTGAACATTGGTTCTTCGTAGTGACTTTAATACCTTGGATCAGTCGGTAGCGTTTCTGACTACAAAGTTAAGGGTCCCGGGTTCGATTACCAGCATGGCAGAACATTCTATCATTGATGACATGGGGGTTTCCCCTTTCACAGCGATGAATTAACGGCGTGGGGACAGGGCGTTGTGTCTCTTCTAGATGTAAGCTAATTTACAAGTCGTGTCCTAATATAATCAGCCAGTTAAGAAAGTACACATTAAAAATCTCAAATAATAATAATAATAATAATAATAACAACAACAAATTCTCTAGCTACTTTTTTTCCACATCAAAACCAAGTTATCCAGTTCTAAACGCCAATGACATGACCTCATGTTTGCCAAGTTTATGAAAAATTGAAATCTAATTTCTCTTTATATTACTCTCTGAAAGTTTCTGAAAGAATGGAATGAGTTTTGAAAAACCTTAAAAAAATACAGGGAATTTTTGTATTAATAACATCTGGGAAACCCTAGTGAAACTCTGTGTTTTCTTTTGATCTGATTTTTTTCTCATAGACAAATTAATTAGATTTTTTCTATAGTATTCAGGATGAAATATTTTGCAATCCGTGTATAGATTATCACTTGTTCATTACTTTTTAAAATGTTTATTTTCTATGGATTATTCTCGACCATATAAATTGAGTTAATAAATTAGAAGCATGGTTTGTACATTTTAAAATTGAAATTCTATTTGGAGATCATCACGGATAAATAAAATGTTAAGTCTATAGATTATTCATTAATAACACCCGTCATCTATTTTGCTAATAATTCTAGAATATAATCATCTAAATACTAATAGTAGGCAACTATTAACAATTTATTTCAGTCGCTTTACAATCTGTGACGATGTATAACATAATTCGTTTAGCTAGTAGATTCTAGTAAAATAATATACTACTAATTATTATTATTATTATTATTATTAGCACCGCGTCGTACTACCCGTTAGGTTTATACGCTCTTAAGCTAATGTGTAATGGTCGGGTGATTGTGAGATGAAATGAAGGACCTACAGTTTAACGTGGAATCCGAACCACGGTGGAGGCCTGGCATTCCCCACTAAATGAGATAACTTGTCAGAGGTGAAGGAAGGGTTTGGAAATCAGATAAATCTGTGCCGGGACCGAGGATTGAACCCCGGCCACCAGCATAGAAGTCTGACACCTTACCCCTAGACCACCAGCTCACCATACTACTAATCGATAGTTTACAGATTAAATATACCTTTAATTTTGCACCATATATCATTTTTGTCATTGCGTCTTACTATCCGTTTGTGATGGACGCTTATGTTCTAACTAGGCTAGTGCGTAAGGTAGGGGGAAGGTATAATTTATAGAACGTGCACCCGTTTCATGAAGAGAGAATGGAAAACAATTTTTGAAAAAACAACACCCTCTCTACTCTCAACTGGGAGTCTAACCTGATCTTTCCATTATTTTCATCCCAGTATATTACGACAGTGATGATTTATAACATGTTACCATCAAAGCGGATCATATCATTTCAATATATATGGGCTGGCCATGCAAAGAATTGTTCTTCAGAAGAAAAACATAATCATTACCGTAGAATAATTTAAATTTGAGAAATAGCTTCGTAAATACATAAGGTTGTAACTATTTGGCATGATACACAGCAATGATTTGGCTGATTATTCTATCTAATCGATTCATTTGTCTAAATATAGAGTGTGAGTCTCTTAGATTTGTTTGAAATTAACCTAAGTGTAACAACAAACAACAGCAAATAAGGTTCAAAGCATTGAACCCAAAAATACCAACTGCGTCGAACAGTGCATTTGACTAAAATATTTTAGGAAACAGGGAAATATAGTATGACGTAACAAATTAATAGGAAATATCAATTGGTTTTCCATTCTATCTCAACGATTTTATATTCCATCCCCACAATAGTTGCAGTAACATTTTTCTTTAAATATTTTATTTATTATTCTTAAAATAATAAATATTCATATGTGTTTGTGTATGACTTATTATTTAAATGCTCAAGTTTTCAGTCTCAAAATCCTTCTACCGAAACATTTGCCCATTTTTAAATGTATAAATATGTACTGGTTTTTGTTTAGCCACTAAACTTAGGATTTTGATGGCAATTCAGACAGATAGGTACTGAATCCAGCAGCTAGGGTCCCTCAGGGTTGGGACTTAGGGACTCGTTCTAGAATGTGTATTCATGAACATTACCTACATCATAGGTACATGTCTCTCTCTGAGTTGACGGTCCATCATGGCATTCGTGACGTTGTTAGGACAAAAGAGTAAGGTTTAATCACTACATGAAATTTTAAAAGGAGATTTTTTTGTCTTTCTCCTTTTATATGTTTTGTTTATCTCATGATTCGTTAACGAGTTCTATACAAAGGTTTCTTCTCTTTTACCCACATGTGTATTTGAATCGAGCTGTTTCTCTTACACTTTATATATGTGAGTAAATGTTTTTTTTTTTAAACAAAAGCCAGTGTATGGTGTATTTTACATCACAATGTTAAGGTTTGTATAACACATGTAATAGAATTGTAATGACCTTAAAACTTTCAAAAACAGCATAAAAAAGTTTTAATGAGTTTGAAAAGTTTTTTAAAAAAATTGACGAAGTAAAATATTTATTAAATAAATGGTATGAAAATCCGTACGGAATTTCTCCCTCCATGGGGTGACCTGGTGGTCTAGGGGTAAGGTGTCAGACTTCTATGCTGGCGGCCGAGGTTCAATCCTCGGTCCCGGTATAGATTTATCTGATTACCAAACCCTTCCTTCACCTCTGACAAGACATCTTGTGAATGTGGGGAATGCCAGGCCTCCACCGTGGTTCGGATTCCACGTTAAACTGTAGGTCCTTCATTTCATCTCACAATCACCCTACCATTACACATTAGCGTAAGTGCGTATAACCCGAACGGGTAGTAAGACGCGGTGCTAATAATAATAATAATAATAATAATAATAATATAATAATAATAATATAATAATAATAATAATAATTCTCCCTCCATTGTTTAAAAATGGAAATATTTACTCAAAATATTAATATATGTGAAACAAAATAATATACACTAGCAAACCCAAGGAAAAATTGCTTTATACTTGCGTTAAATTTTTTGACCTCCCGGATTTAAATTATATGATTTTTTTTTAAATAATTAAAGTCCTCACTAGTATATATGGACAAAAAAAAATCATTATTGGGTCCACAAGAGTCAATAACTCGTATTAAAATTTTGACATCCGGTTAAAATTTTCGACATTTATTAGGGGGTTGCATATCTTTTTATTTGGCATTTTATTAAATTCTTCATTTATAAATTTAGACCAATAAAAAGGTAAATATTAACTATTGAGTCTTAAATAATAAAGATAGATCATTGCTGTACAAATAATTCCCCTAAGAGCTTTAAGAAAAAAAGAACATAAACGTTTTGAGAGAATTACTTATCTGCTTACTCTACGGAATTAGATAATTATTGCGTTGAAACTTAAGTAGTATCTCTCTACAACTAAAGCTCACAAAATTATATTAATATATTTACCAATATCTCTGAAACTATTGGTTTTATAAAGATATATTTCAAGTAAGTCTTTTTATTTTTAATAGTACTACAATTTTGCAGTGCTAATTTATTTAGTATCTCAAAGAGTTGCGGATAGATGGAAATTTCCCTATCTTGGGGCACATTATAATATAATATGATGCATGTATAAAATATATATAATGTCAAATTACTGCCTAAATTTTTAATTTGAACAAGATCTTAAAGGTAATTTTCAAAAAAATTAAATTTTCGAGAATCAATTATATCTAAATTCTTTAAATTAATTTTCACCTGTAAATCAAGTATGCTTAACATATTAAACACTCTCTCCGTACTTACATTTAAACAAAATAGCTTAATCTATTTTCTAAATGTTTCCAAATTTCAAAAATCAGTCATCAGTACAGTAAACTATTCTTAATTTCAAAGATATAGCTAAAATTACAATTTTCACTATAGGTATAATCAATATAACATCAAAATATCAAGTTTGAATGAAATACACCAAACCATATCACTTGTAGACCCAGACATTGGGGCTCACAAGTAATTGTTAATTTTAATACATAGTTTATTTTATTAGTTCTGGGGCACACATCGTTAGGATCTTTCATAATAACAAGTTTGAAAATGTTCCTGATGATAACAATACTTTATTTTCATGAGATAGTAAAACATAACTAAAGCTGTGTTGTAGATAAAACAACTTGCAAAAAACAAGTACAGAAGAGGCAACTTTCGTGGAAGGGCGAGTAAAAAGACACTCCCTTTTACGACGACAATTATTCAAGTTGAATATGTGTTAATGTTTCTTCGAAAGAGTTTTTCTTTCTTTCTTTTTGTGGTTCCCTTTAGGGCTTGGTACTAAATGCACCCAAGAATCCGACAACAACGCTTCTTATCTCTCATAAATTAGAGGGTGAGTTAATAATTAAGTAAAAAAAAAAAAAAAAAAAACTAGGGTCGCAAAACACGCGACGGTCGATACACGTGGCCAGATATATGACCACAGGGGATGATGACTATGCGAATAAGAGGAAAAAACTTATCTAGAACTTTCCATTCGAAACGTGGAAATGTAGTATACATAGTAATTACTCTTCACTCTGTTGGTTTTTTAAAGATAACTAAACTTATTTTAACTGCTTAAGTGGTAAAATGTTCTAAGGAATCAATCTTGGGTTATACTGACGATGAGGGAGGTCGGGGTTCGAATCCTGGTTGGATGTCCTGAGGGTGGTTTTCCAAAACTGTTTGCCACTCTCCCTCCACGTAGATGTGGGCACACAGTCTCTGAATTCAACCTTCTTCATCCTTAATACATAAGCGTAATTAGTACATAGGCGTATAACTCAAATGGGTAGTAAGATACAGTGCTAACAAAAATTGTTAGACATCGAACATCTCCCCCTGCCAGGCCCATTTGACTTATCTAGATGGGATTCGAACCTCAGGCTGGACGAACAATTCTTGTACCCACATCGATGGACACGTGGACTGGAAGTTAAACACGTATGGTCTGGCTTTTCGATGGTATCGAGGTTGGGGTTTAGATCCCATCTGGGTGTACTGAGGATACTTTTATCTTAAATAGTTTTCCATGCTTGATATACGCAAATGCGGGTACATTTTCTCCAAATTACACCTTACTACATTTATGTAATTAAAAGCTCATATAGCCCTGATAGTTGGTAAGACGCGTTGTGGAAGGGAAAAAGACAATTATAAGATCTCTTGAAGGTACTGGTGCAGCGAACAAATCCCACGCTTTCTGACCCATTTGACCTATCCTTAGAAGTCTAGAACCAGAGGTCGTTTTAACATATCTTCACCCGTCTCGGTGGCGTAGTTAGCTAACGTGCTAGTCGTGTTGAGCTTGACTGCCGAGGACGGGGAGATCGAGGTTCGAATCTAAGTCGGGTGAACTGGGGGTGGATTTTCCTAAATGGTTTTCACTTTTCCTCCACGCAAATGTGGGTTCACTTCCTCTAATTCAACCTTCCCAATTCCTAATCCATTAGCGTAATTAGTACTTAAGCGTATAACCTGAATGGGTAGTAAGACTTGGTACTAAATAAAAAAATAAAACATATCTTCATTTTTATGTCATGAATTAAAAAAAAATATTTTCATATTTAGCATCAAGTCTTACTACCCGCTAGAGTTAAAGCCTACGCATATTTACAAATTACGCTAATGTGCTAGGATGATGCAGTTTGAATTTAGAAGAAGTCTATCCGAATTTGCGTGGAGGGAGAGTGGAAAACATTTAGGTAAAACCACATCGACAGTATATTATATTCTAGTTTATTAAAAGAATGATGCCTTAGACCAGAGGTTGGCTACCTTTTTGATATCGAGGGCTTGAAAAAAATAATGTGCTGATTTGTAAACATATAAATAGATAAAAAAAATTTTTATTAATTAGTAACAGTTGTTTGTTATATTTTTTGCGAGCCAGATATAATTAGTCGGTGAGCCGGATCCGGGCCCTCGGGCCGTAGGTTTGCCTACCGCTGCCTTTAGACCATGCGGCCACCGACGCCGGTGTGTCATCATATAACTTTGGTACATTTATTATGTTCTTTCTTTTCATTGGCCAGGTTGCGACCATAATTACAATTCAAGAATTGTCATCTCAAGCTGAGCCAAGGGGGAGATAAAACTGTGCGTAATAAACCCCCCCTTCTCCCCCGTCATACGAGTTCACGTTTGTGTGAGACGGATGTTGGAGAAAGGTAGGTAGGTAGTTCAAAGCGAATACGTTTTTTTTTTCCTCACGGGAAAATGATGTCCTTGTGATGTGGGACTAAAAGTCTGGTTTGTTAGTCCCACAAGGTAGTCTTGGGTGAAAAACACACACACACACTTCCGTGGTTGTCATCGTTAACTTCTCGTACAAGCAAAGTGCGGATCCTCGAAGCTCGTCATCTTGAATCTCTGCCTTCATCCACACTCGCGAGAGATGGTTTGTCGTCAGGAGCTAATGGTTCAAACACGAGAGGGAGATTACTTAGCGTAGCTGCCTTAACTCCACCTGGAACCGACCGGCCTCGTGGTTGAGTGGTCAGAGTCCGTGGATACTGACCTAGAGGTCCCGTGTTCGGTTTCTGGGGGGGATTTTTTTCTTGAAAGGGGAATAATTATCATGGTCACCAATGTTTGAGGTTAAGCCCGACACCTTAACTCAGTCGGTAACGTGTCTGTCTATTGAGATAAGTGCCCCGGGATCGATTTCCGGCATGGCTGAAATCATTGGTGAAATGTGGGTTTACCCTTTCACGGTGATGAATTAACGGCCGGGGGCTGGGTGTTGTGTCTGTTCTATATTTAAGTTAAATTAATTAGCCGTGTGCTGATCTAATCAATCGGATTGGAAGGTGCACGTTACATATACCTTGGGTAAATTAAATTAGGCTTATGTTATGTTAATATCTTAATTGGCTTCACCCCGTCATACTCACTATCATCATCACCTCATCTCATCAAGACACGGAAATAGCCTCCATGGAATGGATGTACGATTAGTACATTTGGGGTCCCCTGGGCAGCGGTACATCAGTACAGGCTAATCTTTCCACAAACTGGGCTACGAATGATGTAGGCCAGACACGCTATTTTTTACCTAGACGGGGACATTGTTTTGATTTTTTTTCTTTCTTATCTACATCGGTCTGCATCATAGCTTATGTCATTCTCGTGTTATTCTGGCTAATCTGTTATGAGGAGATCAGGGTTTGAAACCAGGTCGGATACAATGAGGGTAGCTTTCCTTTAACGGGTCTACACTCTTCATCCAGAAATTGCGAGTACATTTCTTCTAATATTCTACCTTCCTAATATTTATTCTACTAGTCTAATTATTGTATGCATATATCCCGAACAGGTTATACCATATATATAAATTATTTACTTTTACATACCTATAAAGAAAGTATTGTAATCGTAAACAATTTTGACTTATATACGTTTTTTGTGCTTCTGAACCCCCAAAAATTGGCCTTAAGCTATGATTCAATCTGTCCATGGGGCTACAACTGAATTAAAAAAAAAATTCTTTAAACTTTATATGTAGATCTTATATGTTCAAATCAAGGGGTAGCTATTTTGATTCTTATCCTCAAATTACGGGTAGTTTATTGAAGACTAATGATTAAAACTGGAAATTTTTCGGTATTGTATTCAACTTGATTTAAAAAAAGTATTTGTTGAATGTTTTGTACGACAATTAGGAATGTATTGTAGTTTTTCTAAAAAATAATTTATATGAGATTAGCTTACTGATGACTAGTTAAAAAATATAATTTTTCAAATTTTGTTTTTTAAAAGACATATTTGAAGAGTGTTTGATATGATCATCAAAACAATGGTTGTTTTCTTAGGAAAACTTACTAAAGTGTAGCTAACTGACTATTTATTTAAAAAATATGATGTCCCAAATTATAAAATACAAGGGAATGCCAGGCCTCCACCGTGGTTCGGGTTCCACGTTAAACTGTAGGTCCTTCATTTCATCTCACAATCACCCTACCATTACACACTAGCGTAAGAGCGTATAACCCGAACGGGTAGCAAGACGCGGTGCTAATAATAATAATAATATAAAATACAAGGTGGGGCAGACACAATTAAACAAAAGAGTAATTTGAAAATTATCACTTTAATTGAAAAATAAGTATTCACTAGCTAAACAAAAACAAATGACATACTTGACACTTTCTCACTTTTTGAATATAGTGTCACTCAGGTGATCTCCACCGGACGTCAGACAAACCTCTGCACATTGTCAATCCCTTTCCTCAGCATAGATCGTCTAATTGTTTTACACCCGCCCTGTACTATATAAGAAAGTATTTACGACTGTGTCGTGCCTCTATTTTTAAGGGGTCAGTGTAGTAAATAGAAATAAAATTGCTATGGAGCAACGCACTTTAGGGAGAAAAATAGGAGGAAGAAGGAGGTTTTATCTCCGTCAGACAAAGGTAAAGTGATTGAATAGAGGGTATAACACATGGCCATTCTCAAGGAGGCAGCTGAACCCCCCTCTCCCCTTTTCTGTCAATGTTCAACATGTTTTATTGGTGCAAACGTGTTGATTTACTGACTTCGCCTTGTCTGTTCATCTCTATTTTCGTTAATTATGTTTTCTTTTTGAATGGTACCGTATCTAATTGCTATAATTTAATTTTATAATAAAAACTACCCGCATCGGTGGTCGAATGATATAGGGCGTCACTTTCGAAATATGCTGGATTGGCAGTGATGGCGAGATCGGGGCTCGAATCCGGATAGGGTGTAATGATGGTGAAATATCATAAATGTTTTACAACATTCTTTCCCTGAAAAAAAAGCTGGTTAAATTTCCTTAAATTCCACCTTAATAATATGTACCCTATTAGTGTAAATGTTGGGATGGACTGAATGGCAAGTAAGCAAGCCACTATCAAGTTTTGGTTGTTTTCAAATACATTTTAAAATGTATATTATAAATATTTATTATTATGATTCAAATATACTGTTATATCCACCCGGTGGACTGTGTGGTTTTTGTTAAAAAATCAAGTTAGCTTGTAAAACGTGTACAGATATGTTGTTTTAATAATTGTACCACACAATTCCCCCAACCCACAAATATAAACATATTAAAACCACACCATACGTCATTTGTGGTTATCAACGGCATAGCTACTATCCAGGAGCTATAGTGAGGCATTCGTTAGCTTGGCCTACCGAATTAAATGCTCTGAGTTTAATTACCAGAACGTCCTAAAATGTATTGTTGCTGGATTTAGAAGTAATTATCACAGTTTTTTTCCTTTACAACGCACCGCGTCTTGCTATATGTCTGGGATATCCTCATGTTTACACCAATGGAGTAGAGTTGAAGAAGATATACTATAATACTTAAGGTAAGTTGGAAGGGGACGCAAGAAAAGTTGAGTGTTTTTGAAGTTTTTATAGCAAAACATTTCTTTGTACAAAATAAATAAAATATTGCTCCAGTAAAAACGTTTTAGTTTAATTTTCTTCTCGTGGTGATATCAACAGTTGTTGAATATATTATCAAAGATATCCTAGAATTTAATCACAACCTTTTCTCATCATTTAATAAGTTCCCCATTTAATTCTGTCATGCTCATGATATATATGCAAGAACTGTTGATATCATCGCGTTAAGAAAATTAAACTAAACTTTTCTACCGGAGAAATAATTTATTTATTTTAATCAAACACTGTTTTGCTATAAACATTGTAAAAACATTGACATTTTCTAGCGCCTCCTTTAGTTTTCCAGGCAGTGCGAAAAGCCATTGACCTTGACGGATTTCGAACCCCGAACTGCTGGACTCTAAACAAACCATACAAAACGAGAATGTCCACAGTGATGAAAGCTAGGGGATGATACTGGTTGTTTGTCTGTCCTAGAATTAAGTTACTCTGTAAGCTGTGTAGTGATAAAAAAATAATTTGGTTCATAAAGTTCACCCCTTAAAAAAAACCCACCAACTCTCGTGTTCACTCAAAATGGATATAAGGCCCTTATATCCCGTGCCTGTTGGAGCGTGCACCAAATGGCAGGTCGTGTAGTAAACTAGAAGAACGTAACTAAATCATGCGTCTCAAAGATGTAACGCGTCCCACGCACACCACCCTTCCCCCCCCCTAGAATGCCGACAACAGACTACACGCAGTAAAAGTTAACGTAGTACCCTAGAACTTGTAGACATTACTTAAGTTTCTGGCGCTCAGGGGGGGGGGGGGGGGCTTAGTACCCCTTTTTGACGCTACATTTGGTCGGGTATTTTCATGCGATTGTCATTTACATAAATGAAGTGTTCTTCGGATCCTATTTGCATGTATAAATAGAATCTGAGATTGAAAGACTTGAGTTCTTTAGACACGTATGGAAATATGAGAATAACTGTGTTTGTTATCGCTTAGCTGGTGATTACGAAATCGGAGTAAAATATTGTGGTGGATTGCTAGGTGGATGCAAATTTGGTAAATCGTCAGCAAAAAAGAGGGAGGAATAAATTGTGTGACAAAATGGGAAAAACTATCTCTCATAATCTGAGACCTAACAATCATGGCATTTTATTTCGAAAATATGCTTTAAGTAAACTACCCTTAATGGAGTTTTCTTCATAAAAACAAGTATACCATCTTAATAAACATTATTTATATATACATTTTATTCATCTTGTTCAAACCATTTTAAAAAAATCAAATTTTCAAAAAATCTGTCATTTCTAAACTACCTTGAACGAATTTTTACCCAATAAATAAAACGCAGTGGTATTTGTCAGGTCAAACACTCCCTAGATACCATTTTAAACTAAACGTTTGAGCTATTTTTTTAAAAAAGTTTGGAGTGTTAAAAAATTGTTTATCAGTGAACTACCCCTAATTTAAGTCGACCTCATTACACCCTATCCCAATCTTGAGATAGTTCTATCCAGTCCACCTCATTACGCCTTATCCCAATCTTGAGCTAGTTCTATCCAGTCGACCTCATTACACCCTATCCCTATCTTGAGATAGTTCTATCCAGTCCACCTCATTACACCCTATCCCAATCTTGAGCTAGTTCTATCCAGTCGACCTCATTACACCCTATCCCAATCTTGAGCTAGTTCTATCCAGTCGACCTCATTACACCCAATCCCTATCTTGAGATAGTTCTATCCAGTCCACCTCATTACACCCTATGCCCTTGAGTTGCCATATCACTCTACATACTCACTACTATGTCCTACAAGGTAGAATAAAGTTTAACACAGGAAATAATATACCACCTTTCACAACTCCTGGTCTCCTGGAAGACAAAGCTAAGAATTAAAATACAGTCAGAATGCAAGCTAAAACAAAAATAAATAACCAAAACACTCTGCTTAAAAAAATTTGCTTTTTTTTTTTAACTGATGATAGCACCGCCTTGGTGGCCGCACCTCAAACTAATGGCGGTGGATTCAAAGCCTGATGGATCATGGGAGTTGCCGAACAACAGAATACCGAACTAAAGAGTTTTAACTGTGTACTAATGAGAACGTATGTACGATTCTGTCGTACTATTTATATTAGTATTTTTATAGGATACTAAATTAATTAATAATTTTTATTTGATATATTTCTAATTCTTGTAGAGTTATATGCACATTATTTTAGTTACTGATCGTGTTCTTGTGACTGAAAAAATATTTTTTATCACCTTTGTCTAAGTTTATGATTCTTAAACAATTTGGTTTTCATTAAATCCCGTGAGATTAGAAAAAATAAAATTCCCTGAGAAGTGGTAATTTTCATACTAGTTTCGCGAGGACACAATCACATGCGACCACATTGACTTAACGAGTTACACTCAATGGAAACTGTTGTTTTCTTTTCCTTTGGCTAAAACCACTGTTCCTCCTTTCCCCAGGGAGGGATAGGGAAGAAGAGGGTGATGAGTGGATGGATGAGCGAGAAGGGGAAATTAACGATTCTATTAATAAGCTCAATCACAGTAGGGGGACACTTTCCTCTTTGTAAAACATTAGGGTTAAAAAAAATTGTAGTGGAGCTTTGTTAGGAAAGAAATCTTAGAAAGTAAAAACTTTTTTGTGCTTAAAATTGATAAATATAATGAAGGGAATGTAATTTTACTAACACTATAAGGGCCATTATTAAAAATTTAAAATATATTATCATGGTATGGAAAAATTTAAATAAAACCAATCTAAGACGAAATAATAATAATAAAGAGGAAATATTTAAAAAGTATTATTCACTATTAAATACTCAACTAGTGAAGACGTCCTTAAGTCAATCATAAACTTAAAGTAACAAGTGCCGGGGGTGTCACCTGGATAATTTTCTAATATTTTACTGTTATAATAAGAATTATTAACTATTGTTTAAAACAAACGTTTGATGTTTTGATAAGATCCCACTTTCGCCTCAAATTTGAATTTCTTAAATATATACAAACTTTCCAATTTTTTCCCCCCCTGCCAATCCTGATTTAATTCTCCTTTTCCTACTTCATTTAGGCCATTTAGTATCTGGTGAATCCCATTCACAACAATTATTTAATCCCAGGAAAAAAAATCCTTACTTTGTGGTCCCCTGACGTGTCACATGTCACGGCTCCCAAATGTTTTGAAACGACTTTGTTCATCCCTCCGTGTAAAGCCCCGGCCGCACATATCCCTCAAGGGAAGGATCAAACAGACTCAGCACAATGTTCGCGCGGCTGTTGAAATTGCTCCTAATTATTCAGACGACTGCTTATTGTCCTGTCTCCCTCCCTCCTCTCTATCGCCGCTACCCTATCCTTCCTTCTGACAAACTCCCCCACATTCCTCCCTTGGCGCATTTGCTCTTCAGACCCCCCGCCCCCTCCGCTCGCCCTTAAAAGCATCCAACCCCCTTCCCTATCAGTCCCCTCTCCACCCCTTATCAAGCCATGTAACTATTAGAATAATGCATGTCATTAACAAGAGAGAGAGAGAGAGAGAGAGAGAGAGAGAGAGACTGTCCCACTAATTCACAATGAGTACATGCGTGCGTGTCTGTCATATCACACATATTTGTTCATGTACGATATCATATAAGATACGATACTTTTTTTTTAATATATATATATATATATACACCCACACGCGGTGTGTGTGTGATGTGTTTGTTATTCCCTTCGTTTGAATGATCATTATTCTTGAAAAAAAATTAGCAATTATTGTTTCTTATTATTTAATAATTATTGTAGTCCTTTACGATCTGTTTATAGTGAGGAGTCTAGTTTTTAAAACGAGTCCACTATTAGTTTGTTAGTCACGATTACATACTCGCATACCTACTTATTTGCATATATACTTGCATAATTACATACATACATACATACATACATACATACATACATACATACATACATACATACATACATACATACATACATACATATATATATATACACACATATATACACATATATACACACGCATATATATATACACATATATACATACATGCATACATACATCCACCCACCTACACACATACATGCATACATACACCCACCCACCTACACACATACATGCATACATTCATACACATACGTAACGTCCTACTGGATATGTATACGTTGGAGGAGAAACGATCTGGAAGTTTAACTTTGGACTCTTATGATATTCTTAGAGATAATTTTTTTTTAAATTTGTAACTAAATTTTATCTGCGTATGTGTAAAAATGTGCTTATCTCCAACAGAACTTTATATTAACACACATGGTCACACATTTAATAGGCAAAATAATTTGAGGTAATAAGCGTACACACATTCAAATAAATGTTTGAAATTAACACTTAAACACGAAATGGGACGTAGACACCTCTAGTATTATTATCAGTAGACTGATACAACTCGTCATCTGGACAAGTGGTATTCAACCTGTTTAGTTTGCGTTCAACTTTGTGCTCTCAAAGCTGTTGGTGCATAATGCAAGCTATACATTTTAATTTACATCTAAGATAGCTAGAGAAAAAATGGCTCCTCCAAATCGCATGTCCTTACATCCGGGTCTCTTTGTTATTAACCCTGAATCTGGCCCTGACGGCATCCAATAAGATACTTAGCTGTGTTGAATACCACTGATCTGAAACCTAATATTAAACTCATTGTTTTTAAACTTTTATCTTTGCAAATGTATCTACAATATGGGTTATAAATATTATTATTATTAGCCGTTCGGGTTATACGCACTTACGCTAATGTGTAATGGTAGGGTGATTGTGAGATGAAATGGAGGACCTACAGTTTAACGTGGAATCCGAACCACATTCACAAGTTGTGATTAATACGTCTTGTCAAAGGTGAAGGAAGGGTTTGGCAATCAGATCTGTGCCGGGACCGAGGATTGAACTCCAACTCCCAACACAGAAGTCCGACACCTTACCCCTAGACCACCAGGTCACCAATTGGTTATAAATAAAAATATTATCTATTTGAATAAATGTTGTATACATGTTGTCTACTAGAAGACGTAACAATTATCGCAAATAAAAGGACTCAACTAATAGTTTGTGGATAACCTGGACAGTTAGTAAGACGTGGTGCTAAATAGCTAACTAGCTAACATAATTTTAAAAGTGGTGAACTAAACAAAGAAATATTTTCTGTCAACTCTCTAGAATTTTAAGACAAATCACCGAGATTATAACTATTTTTTTTGCGACTTTACAACCTCTTAGATTTAGTTTGACATAACAGTTTTTACAGCAATTCACACACACACTCACTTAAAAACATTCGTATTTGATAGTCTCACCTTTTCGTACTAATGAGTAAATACTAACACTTTTGTCCGTAAGCTTACTTGTGTGAATTGGGGGTGAAACTATATCTTATTTAAACTTTAATGTCAATCTAAAATAATGTGTCAGTTCAGGTTTAATTCAAAAAGATTGATATCAGTGTGAATTAAATGTGAATACGCTCATTATAACAAGCGTAATAATATGTGCATTGTTAGATTATTCAGTATTAAATAGCCAATATAATAATTCAATGCCTATATAATTGTTACCATCCCAAGATTATTCAGTATTAAATAACCAATATAATAATTTAATGCCTATATAATTGTTACCATCTCAAAATTGTACTTCTTTCCAAACAAATGGGGATTTGTAATAGAAAGTGTATCCATTACAAAGCTTATTACAGTTTAATAAACGAATGTGCATCTACATTTAAAAACAAATTAATCTAAAGAATATCCAACCATATCAAATAGTTTTAATTTAATTTATAGGTTGCAGACGTACAACAATCTAAGCATTTCATTTGTAACTACAATAACTTTAGAACTAAACCTAAACTTTATTACGAAAGGACATATATGACGGCTATAAATAGTTACTGGATTTATTTTTTCCCGTCACGTAATATGTTCTGATGCTGTCACTTTTTATAGATATTATCAATACCTATAAAATAATATAATAACATATTATTAATGTTGGCTGCAAAAAATATGTTTGTATTATCTAAAAGGTCCATTTGCATGAAAATCAATGTACCTATAGTATCTCTAGGCAAAAGCTTGATAACTTACCGCACTAAAGCCATATTACTCAAACATAAAGTGGCAGAGTGATAAGACTCTACCATCGATAATAAATTGAGTGTGTTTAGCAATATTTAAGTATGGAACGACCATATAGCGTCAATAGACGTAGTAAACATAATTTATCACTTTTACCGACAGGCTACAATGTCATAAAACTCGGCAATAACTCATCCATTTGTCCGGCCTGGCATTTACTCCTAAAAAAAAGTTACAATTCATAAGGTTCAAAGCTTTTGTATCGTGACATGTTTGAAGTAATTTAGAATCTGATTTCAAGAATTTATTACATAACTTTAAATAAGTACCATATATACTTATTCAACAAAACTATATGTATTTTGTTATGTTTCATACAAGGTGGCCATAATGTCCCATTTAATATAACTTAACCACTATAGTGGCATTTGTGTGGAGGTATAACAGAAATACATTCAGGAAAATACCTTTAGTACATCCGACTAGGGTTTGAACCCTGATATGACCGTCATAGGTAGTCCAGTCTATTTCGAGAGTGATGCCTTAGAGCAGACCACCGGTTAACAAGTTAGTCCTAAAGAATTGGACTTTATGGCCACCGTGTATAGGCATGTTTTCTTTGGGATTTATTCCCATTTTTTTTGGTGTCATTTAACTTTTTATACTAGCTAATGTCGTCTAAATTATATATAAATATATGTATGATATTTATTTTTATATACAAACTATACCTCCGTCAGTGGGCACGTGGTCTTAGTGTAAATCTCACTTATACTGTTTTTCAGGTGACGAGTATGTTGTGGTTCGACACCCAGATGGATATATTGAGGATGATTTTTCCAACATGGGTTTCTCACTTTCCTCTTCATCAAAAAGACAGGTAAATTCTCTCTAAATTTCAACATTTTCAACCCTACCTCTAGCCCATTTGTGTAATTTAATGCAGATATTTCAGTCGGGAAGACACGCTGAGAAAAAAAAAAACTACTATCATTGTACAAATTTAATCAATCATTTTTAGAGTACAATACATATATCTAAGATCTTAAAGTATCTGTATACTTAACTCAAGTCCTCTGCGTTAGTTCCAAATAGCCGTGCCAACCCTCGTCTACCCGCTCATCCTTTAGTTATTCTAGACGAGCTCTCGAACCAACCAGACAAGGGGAACATATTTCTTTAGCGGTGAACTCTAAGAAATAAAACTAAAATAATATATAACCTTTACAATAAAACATAACAAATGTTCGGATAAGGCAGTACAATGCGACAAAAGGAGGAATGGAATAAAATGAATTGTATACCATTTGGCAGCTACCGATGGAGTAGATTATAAAAATAAATACATAGATGAGAAGGGAAAAAAATAGCCTCCTAAGCAGACTACAGTGCCAAAAAAATAAAAATAAAACGGCAACACAAGCAGTTAGTTATGTGGCCTCAGTATCCTTGTTTAAAAAGGAGACAAATGGATTACGCACAGTGGTAAACATTTATCAATCTTTTTAAGAATGGCAATCATAAAAGTACTTGGGGGTTTACCGCTAAGGTCTAGTGGATTTTATTATGCATTCTGATCCTCCCCTCTGTGACAAAAGATGGAGGGTGGTTTGAAGCTATATTCTCTTAAACTGCTAGGGTGGTAAAAGTTGAAACCCTTACAAGACGATGATTTCCAAAACGTTTCGATGCCTTTTTTTTTTTGTCCACATTCTCTAGAGAATATGAAACTAGTTTGTTTTTATGACGCATCTCGTAGTCTCAATATTTGAACACACTTTCATCCACTCTCTTTATATGCTTTCTTTTTCGATGTGTTTATTCTTTTCTTCTTTGCTATTACAGTTGGTTCTAGAAGCCAGAGCTTTCAGAGATATGAAAGAATTTATAATGGTGGTGAAATTTTAAAATTATGCAGTGATGTTATCAGCACGCATCTATAAAACCGGGGAAACACAGTTAATTTTCTGTGTCTGGATAAAACAGGAAAAAACACAGGAAATCCCATAAAAAAACCTAAAGACAATCTTGATTATTGGGGATTTTGGCACACTAAATTACAAGCGTTAAATACCTACTACACCTTTGCATACGAGAACAAGCGAACTGAATAAATAAGCACTCTTGATTTGAATACATGTCTTACTAACCCCACATAACCCCTCATCACCTTGAAACATAAATTGCCACATGGTGTAGTGGTCAGTTTACCTGGTGGCTACAAGCCTAGGGGTACCAGGCTCCTTTCCCAGCTGGTACCTTGGATACTTTTCCCGAAAGGGGAATTACCCCAAATGTCGCCTGAGTTTGGTTAATTAGGCTTAAGCTAGGTTTAAATGTTTCCACTGGTTTCAAACCTTCATACTCACTATTACCATCATCTTATCTCATTCATCTCATCAGGACATGGAAAAAGTCTCCAAGACAGGATGTACGATTATTACATTCGGGCGTCCTCTGGGTAATGGTGCATTAAATCTTGCTAATCTTTTCTCAAACTGGGCTACGAATGATGTAGCCCAAACTCAAGATATTATATCATTTTCTTGAAACATTAGCGTGGGCAACGACTGCATATTCTTTTAGCCCAATGAGGTCAAACCTTTCTTTTCTATCAATGTAATTATTTAACAAAGTCACTTTTATGATAAATACTATCTCATTCCTCTTTGCTACTTTTTAAAGTGTCTAGAATATGGGAAATCCTTCTGAAAAACCTTGAAAACACAAGGAAATTTTGTATTAATTAGTTACTGATCGTGTTCTTGTGACTGAAAAAATATTTTTTATCATCTTTGTCTAAGTTTATGATTGTTAAACAATTAGGTTTTCATGAATTCCCGTGAGATTAGAATAAGGTGACTATAGGTGTATTCAGTTTTCTGTCGAGTGATTCATCAACAAGCTTTTATGTCGATGGAGACTTTCTATTAAATAACGTTAAAATAATTTAATTAAAGTCCTTGAGAATTCTCATTAAATTCATGAAAATGAGTTTAAGCTGCTCATCAACAGGTTTGGTCTACTTAAAAAAAATACCTAGGTAAATAAACAAAAAAAAGGGTAATATGGAATAATTTACGAATCTGAAGTAGCCGAAGCATTTATATCTAAATTTGTGTCAAACAGCACAGTTACGCTTGTAAATAAAATGACTATTTATTTTAAAATACGCTTCGATAGCTGTGACAGAAATTTCCTCAATTCAGAAGAAATTAAGGTCCGGTTCATCCATACTATAACTCTTTGTCTTTGATTGAATTTCACTGCCATCTGAAATTCGTATATAAATAGCACTTCACATAGTTCTATCTGTATCAAACATGATTCTATTTTAAATAATTTAATGAAAATCTTCATTGTTGTCAGTTGACGGCATGGCTTTTAAAATCCATTTGCAGTTAAAGTCAACCTGCTAATACATAAATTTATATGTATTAATTTAAAAATGTTTATCATGTGCACCACGTCTTACCACCCATTCGGACTGGGATAGAGAGGAGGAAGGTATAACTTATAACTCGGGGTTTCCAACTTGGCGGTTACAACCCCGTTTTAGGTCGCGCCCTGTTTCGGGTGGACATTTAAAATTTGTTTAAACTTATAATGACTAAAGGTAGGTGAAGAATCAATTTAAATTTAAAAGCTTACAACTATAAAAACTGTTAAACTACTGATTGTGCTCATTTTGGTACTCACCTCTTAAAATTATCAACTTCGGTGACAGCGTGGTCTAACGCGCTACTCTAGTGTTAGACTAGACTGCCGATGGTGGGTGTACAAAGGTTTTTCAAAATGGTTTTCCACTATTTCTAAACGCAAATGCGAGTACACTTCATATTAATATAACCATCCTAATCCTTAAACACTCTAACGATATCAGTATATAAGCATATAACCCGAACGGGTAGTAAGGCCTGTGTTAATAATAATAATGATAATAATAATAACTAAACAATTATTATTAAGTATCGTATCAAGGCTCATATACACATATTCTTGAATTCTCTATCATATCAGTCATAAGCTTAGCTAGATCTAATCTTTAAAAGGATATATTTTTTAACACCGCGTCTTATTGCCTGCTCAGGTTATACGCATGTGTACTAATGACTCTAATGGTTTTAAGGATGAAAGATTGAATACTGAGGAAATGTACACGCATTTTCGTGGAGAAAGAGTGGATAGCCGTTTTGTATAAACCATCCTCAATACACCTGACCGGAATTCAAAGCCAATCACATTTTCATCAGCTGTCTAGTCTAACACTAGATTGACGCCTTAGACCATGCGGCCACTGAAGCAGGTGATTTTTTAATTTCTTCACTTATCCTCTTCTTTGCGAACCCTAAGATTAGATATTGCTAATTTAATCCAAACGGGTATCTTAAGAAGGTGTATGATGGCACTCGAATTAAGACCTGTATTTATAGCAAAAAAACATAGTGAATAAATAAAATATTCCTGCAATATAAACGCTATTTTTTAAATTTTTTGCACATGGTAGTTTCAACAGTTCGTGCATATCAGTGTCAATTTGCTAGAAAATTTTTAAATGAAGATAAAATGTGCTGTTCAAATTACTTGATACCCATGGCAAAAAAATAAAATAATTTTAAATACAATTAAAATAAACTCATCACTGAAGCCATATTATATTTATTCCTGCCTAAAGAATATTTGTTGTAAGAACTGTAAAAATATTTAAATTAATGCATGTTTCTTTTCATCTCACTTTTACAAACTTTTTTGAAAAAAAAAAAAAATCTCCAGATTTAAGGGTAGACTGACCTTCAGAATTATCGCGTAATTTCTTTGGAGAATGCTCCAAGGGAGACAATATTTTTATGGTTCAAAGTCTACCATTTTGGAGCCAAAACGTTTCTGTAAATCTTGCTACTACCATAATTTATATATTCAAATAAAAAAGGAAGAGGAATGCACACGGAAACCTTGAAGGTATCCACGTGGCAAATCCGTTCTCCAAAACGAACACTATACTGGTAAATGTTGCGGAAAACAAATTCAAATTTTTATTAAAAAAACAGCTAAAAACATATATATATATATATATATATATATATATATAATAATGCATTTTATTTTACAGAATTATTTCTTCACAATTTTTTATTCATAAAAATCTAGGAAATGAGAAAAGAATTGTATACATTCGTTTGAAAACTGAAAATAAATGGTACGATAAAATTGTACAAACTTTCTCAGTAAATGATTGCTTGAAACAAATTTTTCAAAAATTGTACTTTTATATATTGATCTATCCAGTCAATCTCATTACACCATATCCTTATCTTGAGATAGTTCTATACAGTCCACCTCATTACACCCTCTACCTATTTTCAGCTAACTATATCCAGTACACTTAACTTAACCCTATTTATTTCAGGTATATTCTAATGTTATCCTCGCTTTTGCATTTAGGTCATCCCATTTAGGTCTTCCCATTGGGTTTACCAGTCATTACCCTGAACAAGGTTTTCTAGATTCTCCCATTCTCACTGCATGCGCTGCCCACCGTAATTTACGTGACTTGATTATCCTAACAATGTCTTGTGATGAGTATAGGGTATGTAACTCATAATTTTGTAATCTCCTCCACTCCCCATTATATTAGTCCCATTTTTACCCAAATATCTTCTTAAAAATCTTGTTTTCGAACTTACTAAATTTATTTTCGTCGTCTGAGGTAAGAGACCACGTTTCACACCCATAGTTAATAACCGGTAAACTATTTTTTTGTATATTCTGAGTTTTACATTCCTTGAAAGCGGGCGAGATGACCGAGTCATAACTTGCATTTTTCGACGTTATTCTTTTTATAATTTCCACCATAGTATCTTTATTGAGTTAATTATTTTCAATTCCATTCAATAAAATACAACAAAAACTTTTAAAATATATATTTAAAAATATTGATTACACCATTTAAAAAACTAAGATTTTCAAAATGTATCAACGGGTAAATTAACCTAAAATTATTTATATTAAAAAAATATAAATTAATCATTATTTAGATATTTTTTAAATATATAAATTAATTCATATTTATCGTGAACTTATTTCCAAAATACCCATTTTTAAGTGATTTCTAAGGGTTATTTTTGAAATATTTCAAATTTTCTGATGTGTATCAAAATTAAACTATCCTCAAATCAATTTAGTTTTTAAAAATAAAAAAATAAATATTATTTATCATGTAAAATAGTACTTATTTGGTAATTTTGAACATTAAAGCTGTAGATATTTTCAACTAAATTCAATTTTTTCTAAAACCAGGTATAAGTAAACTAATATGAAACTATTTTTTTAAGAAAACTAATTATATACAATTATTTATAATGTTAAAAATTTACCAGATACCCATTTGAAATTAAATCAGTGTAGCAGTTTTTAAAATATTTCAAATTTTTAAAATATTGTTCATTTTAAACTGCCCTTAAAAGTTCCCTCCCGCCTCCCAAACAAATGTATAGATTTATTTGTAATATTTAACACTCACCAGATATACATTTTGATTAACATTGATACATTATTTTAGAAGAGGTCTTGCAAATATTACTAAAAAATTTCCCTCTTTCTCGAGAAAACTGTTATTTCCAAACGTATGATTTTTCCGCAAGACCTGTCCGGTAGCTAGCGCCAGATAGGATTTCCGTGATACATCTGCTCTTATTGGCGCGGAAGGATACTTTGGTCGGTTGTGAAGCCACGCCACGCCTTTCACCCTCCCGCCCACTGTCCCATAAAATAGGTTTTAGACTTGCACTCGACAGGGCCAAGGGCCTTAAACGAATTTCATACAAAAACCAAGTAGACTATACACTGTTATTTGGAAGGTAAACACTTCTTAGATATCATTATTATTATTATTATTATTATTATATTATTATTATTATTATTATTATATTATTATTATTAGCACCGCGTCTTACTACCCGTTCGGGCTATACGCACTTACGCTAATGTGTAATGGTAGGGTGATTGTGAGATTAAATGGAGGACCTACAGTTTAACGTGGAATCCGAACCACGGTGGAGGCCTGGCATTCCTCACATTCACAAGATGTCTTGTCAAAGGTGAAGGAAGGGTTTGGTAATCAGATAAATCTGTGCCGGGACCGAGGATTGAACCCCGGCCGCCAGAACAGAAGTCTGACACCTTACCCCTAGACCGCCAGGTCACCCTCCTAGATATCCATTTCAAAGAAAATGGTTAGAGACATTTTTGAAAATGTAGATTTAAATAAGAAATCATTCTTCAGTCAACTTACTACCCTTAAATTAAAGGCTATGATGAAAAATTCTTTAGGTATAACACTTAAAAAAGTTTTAATAAAATCTGTCAAATCGTTTCAAATTTGAGGTTAGGGACAGATATACATGGGGATAAGCAAGATTGTAAAAATCCACTTTTTTAGGTTTGAGGGCACATTGCAATTTTTTTCTATCATTAAAATAATTAATATTTAGATGAGCAAGTAAAAACAAAATATTTTTAAGTTTTTATAAACGTGTCTTTATAACTTTAATAAGTTTTACTTTAGATTCTTCAATATTGAAGAATGATTTTGATGACATTTCGTATTCGTTTCTAAATGAATCAAGGGAATTCATAAAAACGTCTGGGAACGTTGAGGGAGGGGGGTGATATAGGTTGAGGGAAGCTCGTGTGATTCTATCTTGTGCTGCGAGAATTTCAGAAATGGAGGCTCTTCCCTTCCCCTCTCTCCGATTTAGTGACGTGTTTGATGAAGAGGTGAAAGGAGAGTTTAAAATCGGTACATTCTTGGCAAATAGTCCCACGTCAAATTTTCAGCCTACATTACTCGACTTAAACAAAAACTGTTTTCAATTAAACAATAATTCGATTAATTAAATCGATATATCTACTTTAGGGAATCCTATTATTATAATGACACATGGGGAAAGAACACATATTAATAATATTGATAACATGATGAGAAGATTGGAGTTTGAATCCCAGTTGGGTGTAATGAGGGTGGTTTTTACTAAATGGTTACGTAAACGGTTTATACTTTCCATCCATACAAACGCAAGTGCACGTTCTTTGAATTCAACCTCTCTCATCCCTAACACATTAGCGTATTAAGTATAGAGACGTACATCCAAAACGGGTAGTAAGACGCGATGCTAAAAAATAAAATAGTAATAATATGGTTTTAATGGCGAAGTTAAGGCTTCCTTTTGGTCCGTCATTTTCTTGTCAAATTTTGTAAAGTTTGCAACTTAACAAATGGTGTAGATACATTAAAAACATATTTTTTTTTTACTACCACGTCTTGCTACCTATTCAGACTACACGCATATTTGATAATTACTCTAATGAGGTAAGGATGAAGAAGCTAGTATGTTAGAAGTATAATGCTCGCATTCGCATGGAAGGAGAGTTGGAAACCATTTGAGGAAAAATACCTTCAGTAGATCTGACCGGACTTCTTACCCCGATCTCCCCAATTTCAGGTCAGTCTAACACACTAGACCTAAGACCATTTGGTAACTGAAGTTGGCTTGGGATCTGTTAAATGGTGTATTCATTTAAAAATTATTATTTTTGGATTTGGTTGTATTGTTTTAAAACGTGGTAAAATTATTTCACTGGTCTCAAATCCACTGTTATCTAAAGGAAACTACAAAAAATATGTATTACCTCCCTAAGTCATGCGCTATCCGTGGGGAAATACGAACTCTTGAAGTGATCAGGGCCGTAGCCAACTTGAGAAAATTCTAAAATACAGCTTTCTCTTAAAAAATAATACTTAATAAAGGGTATCAAGGGAAAAAGGTAAAGGGATGAAAAGTAGGGGCTTCAACACTGCTAAACCAATAAAAAAAATATAATATGATATATAGTTTTAATTTTGTGGGGGCAGATGAAAAAAACCTATAAAAAACACAATAATAAGGATTATCTTAAAGGTGATCCATAGAACTGCTATTATATATCTAAATATCGAAGGATAAACTATCCCCTATACATGATTGACATAATAATGAAAAAAACAACTTGTGGTGGCAAACCATGAAATCATGATACTCTTTGAAAAACATGATGTCTATTAATTTTATTCCCTATGTCTTTCTATTAGTCTATTATTTCATTAATTATTTTATAGCCCTTTTAGATGAATAAAGTGGCAAATTTGGTTATTTCAAATGAGCACAAGATTCCTAGCGAAGACAGGCTTAAACAATAGTATGTATATAAAATTAAGTTTTCCAAGCCATAATAAATTGTGTTTTTTTAATAAAAATTTGAAAATTGAGTTGATTGTTATGCTACAAAGTGTGATGAGATGATATTATTTTTCTCTCTCTTTATGATTCTGCAACAATATATATGATTACATTCCACATAGTATCATAAGAGTTTTAAGTAACTATATCAATTTTTTAGGTAAAGGAGGGAGAAAGTTTGTGCGGTGCACTACACCATTAATTTCTATTTAGTATTTAATTAATCTAATCCTACTTTCCTACCCTGATAACACAATTTTGATATCATTAACAATATTCAAAACATGAACTCCGATTCTATATAATTGGTCCATCCTCAGATACGGCATTAACATAGTTGTGCTTCCAAGTGAATAGAATCTGTACACTAAATTTATAACCACCAACCAGTCAATGTTTCCATTGAATTAAGGTCATCACAGTTGAAAAAGTTATTGTTTGACTACCATTAAACATTTGAAATATTGTTTACGGTCATTAGTTCGACGTTTTAATGTAATATAGAGTTGACATTTCCCACGGGTTTTATATCGTCTGTATTCAAGCAGCGTTGGAATCTATCGGAGACAACGACAAATCAAGTTGAATCGTTGGACAAATAATCCAGAATAACATTTCAATCGGAATGCTATGCGTTCACATTTACGGAATGCGTACAGCTATAAATAATATAGTATCTTGACCGTATAAACCACCAGCTTGCATCGCGTTAACACTAAAGATGCTCCATATTTAGAAAAAAATTATATTTATTTACATATTTATTTCTGATTACCAAACCCTTACTTCACCTCTAACAAGACGTGTATAATCACAACTTGTGAATGTGTGGGTAATGCCAGGCCTCCACTGTGGTTCGGTTTCCACGTTAAACTGTAGGTCCTCCATTTCATCTCACAATCACCCTAACATTACTCATTAGCGTAAGTGCGTATAACCAGAACGGGTAGTAAGACGCGGTGATAATAATAATAATAATACATATTTATTATAGTTCGTGAAATTGCATAGCTTTAATATACAATATATAATTTACAGCCTGATTTTCATATAAAACCGCTTATTTGAAAATGGGTAAACTCATTTTGCCACAAATGTGTAACATAATTATTATAGTTGTACTTACATAATTAGCCCTTATAATTAATGATGTGATTGGCCTCTTGGTAAAGTAGTCAGAGCCCTTGGCTGCTGACCTAGAAGTCTCGGGTTCAATTCTCGGCTGGTACTGGGGGATTTTTATCTTAAAAGGGGAAACAATTCCCAAGATCATCAGGGTTTGATTAACTAGGATTAAGTTAGGTTAGGATCTTCATTGGATACACCCCGTCACATTCACTATAATCATCATCATCATCATCATCTTCTCATCTCACCGGGACATGGAAAGAGCTACCATGGAAAGGATGTAGAATTAGTACATTCGGGAGTCCCCTGGGCAACTGTACTTTATTACTGGTTAATAGTTCCACAGACTGATGTAGCCCAGGTACTGCAGCATTATTTTTAATAGTGTAAAGATAAATTATATTGTTATTCATAAACAAGTATTATAGGAAATTATAGATGGCATTTTAGATTACCTTTTTAGTTAATACGCGCTTTGGTAGCCGCGTGGTCTAACGCGCTACTCTTGTGTTAGACTAGACTGCTCAAGACGGGGAGATTGGGGTTCGATCCTAGTCAGGTGCACTGAGGGTATTTTTTCCTAAATGGTTTCCAAACTCCTTCCACGTAAATGAAGGTGCATTTCCTCTCAATTAACACCTCCCAATACCCAAACCATTAGCGTAATTAGTACATAAGCGTACAAACCGAACGGGTAGTAAGACGCGGTGCTAGAAAAACATATTTAATAAATCAAACACGTAAGATTTTAGAATGCCAAATTTTAGTGACTCATTAAATATTATTATTATTATTATTATTATTATTATTATTATTATTATTATATATTATTATTAGCACTGCGTCTTACTACACCGTTCGGGTTATACGTACTTACGCTAATGTGTAATGGTAGGGTGATTGTGAGATGAAATGAAGGACCTACAGTTTAACGTGGAATCCGAACCACGGTGGAGGCCTGGCATTCCCCACATTCACAAGTTGTCTTGTCAGAGGTGAAGGAAGGGTTTGGTAATCAGATAAATCTGCATTAAATGTTGCTGGTTGAAAGTGGGCTTCCTATGGGGGAAAAAAAAGTTACTAATTATATGCACGGGATGTGTTTTATAATACGTATTATCTACAGTATTTGCAATCTTATGGGGCTTTTAAAACATACAATTTCCAATTCTAAGATCGTTAAATATATTATAAAATCGAAACAATTTGTTTAATTTGTCAACCCAGCCGTGATGATTTTTTTTTCACATTAAATATTTTAAAGATTAAAATATTTTTTGTTTCCCTCTTAATACATCTAATTCGAAAACAATGTCTCTAAAATCTTAAGCTCATCTCTTCTCATAGGATTATTTGGAAATATAAATTTGTTTCTACGGTAAATATTATAATTTAATATAATGGTTGTGGGCCCCACTAAGGAACATTTTAAATACCCTATGGTTTTAATGAAACTTGTTAATGAATAGTAGAAAACGGTAGTTAATTTAAAATTGAAATACACGCTAAAATTATAGAAGAGTTTTTGACGTGGCCAAATTTGTGTTGATGTTTTGTAAACATTCTTTGGAGAGAAAAAAAAATTCCTTTATAATATTGAAAAAAAAAATGTTGTCGTTACTCTTAGTAATATTATTATATATAAAAATATGTATTTTGCAGATATCCTATGGCATGTGATCTTAAAACGGTATAAGTCATATCGATGCTAGTTTAAGCCTAAGCGTATGTGTAGACACACCGTTCAATTTTCATCAGACGGCTAGAAAAGATTATATATTTACTTTTCATTCATTCATTCATTCATACATTGTCATTGGACCTGAAGATGTTGATTTTGATATACATTATCGATTAATAATAAAACAAAACTAATAATTAACTAATGTTTGCCACAAAACTTATATTTGTATATTATAAAAGGTTATTCGTATGAATATTGTACTGCAGTAAAATGAAAAATGTTTAATTGAAACACTACTTTGTTATAATTATTATTGGGTGAATTAGATCCATCAACGGCACGAATGGAAATAAGGATAGTAAAATACAACTAGTACCATAATAATATAGAGATAAAATAAAATTATGGGATGTAATAGGGTAATAAAACGTGGACAAATAAACACTAGCTCTAGGCTAGATATTTATCAAAAGAATATTTTTTCTATGAAACATCATCAAACATACAACAAATTTTTAATCATATCGACAAATAATATTGAAATAATGGTAAATGCACTTGACACAAGTATAAAATATTCCTTTCAGTTAAATTACTGCACGTTATTTGTTACATCAGCAACAAAAACAACTACAATCGACTAAAGTTTTGTCCAGTATAGAATATTAATATCCGCTCATAAATAGCGGGTCCATATCCACGCGTGTGAGATGTTAATTAACCCCTTTGTATTGACGTGTCGAGACGGATTGACGATCCGACGTGAACGTTTTCCAATAGAGCGTGATTTGGTAGTTCATAAATTTAGTTGAATGTCGGGCCATCATATATTCAAAGGTACACGACAGTATTTTATTGATTGTTTTATTATTTGGGGGTGTGCCAGTATATTATTATTATATGGTTTTAACAGCCAAATACCCGCTTCGGTGGTCTAACTCTAAGGAGTCCCTCTCGCAATATGCTGACTGCCGGAGAGATCGGGGTTTGATACCAGTGTGGTGTACCGATGTTTTTTTAAATAAATAGTTTTCCACTCCCTCTGCACGCATATGTGGGCGCCCTTTCTATTAATTAAACCTTACTAATCACTAACACATTAGTGTTATTAGTACATAGGCGTATAAGCTGAACGGGTAGTAAGAAGTGATGAAAAAATAACTCTTTTTATTGTTATGAATTAACGTATAAATATGATTTTGGGAGGGAGGAACGTTAAACAAATAAATATAAACAATTATTTGGTGGTCAAAATTGATAAAATTTATTGTATTATTAGTCATTTTATAGGTATTGATATTATCTACCAAAAGTGACAGTTGTAGATCACACACACAAACTGACGTACAAACATGAAAATATGTTTCAGTAATTCTTATAACTGTTAACAAACTTCCTAGTCACATTGATCTGTAGATCACCCAATCTTAAACTGAATACAAAATTTACTGTTCTTTCTCATTAACACTATAATCAGTTATATATTTAACTAGGTATTACCCGCCTTGGTGGTGTAGTTGGCTAACGCGCTAGTCGTGTTGAGCTAGACTGCTGTGGACGGGGAGATCGAGGTTCGAATCTCGGTCGGGTGAACTGGGGGTAGTTTTTCCTAAATGGTGTTCCACTCTCCCTCCACGCAAATGCGGGTTCACTTCCTCTAATTTAACCTTCCCATTTCCAAATCCATTAGCGTAATTAGTACTTAAAGCGTATAACCCGAACGGGTAGTAAGACACGGTGATAAATTATAATAATATTATACTTGGGATTAGTTTCACTGCCTCTATGCACTAATACAAAATCTGCTAAATAAGTATTATTATTATTATTATTATTATTATTATTATTATTATTATTATTAGCACCGCGTCTTACTAACCGTTCGGGTTATACGCACTTACGCTAATGTGTGATGGTAGGGTGATTGTGAGATGAAATGAAGGACCTACAGTTTAACGTGGAATCCGAACCACGGTGGAGGCCTGGCATTCCCCACATTCACAAGATGTCTTGTCAGAGGTGAAGGAAGGGTTTGGAAATCAGATAAATCTGTGCCGGGACCGAGGATTGAACCCCGGCCGCCAGCACAGAAGTCTGACACCTTACCCCTAGACCACCAGGTCACCCTAAATAAGTAAACACAGATGCTTTAAGATATATATTTTTAGGAACTCGAACCAATTCAGTTGTAGAATATCTGTCATGAGAATATCATCAATGGAACTTTTTAAACGAAGAGAAAAAGTTTCATTAAATTCTAGGACACTCCTTGACATATATTCAAGAAATGTTGATATCAACGTGTGAAGAGAATTAAATTCATTGTTTCTACTGAAGAAATATTTTATTTTAGACTAATAAATGTTTTGCTATAAAAACTGCAATAACCGTGACCTTTATTACGTTCTCCACACTCCCAACTTGATTCAAGATCTAGTGAAACACAGGTAGAGCAGATGTGATACGAAAATTTTTCCACGGAAAAACTTTCAATTAATAAAATTCTCCTTTAGTTTTCAGCTGAGGGGATCGGGGCAAAAACATAAACCTCACGGCTTTAGATAGAATATTTTCACTATTTAAACGCACACAATAAATAAAGGAAATATTCTTAGATTATCCACTATAAAAACAACTTTTATTTCGAGAGGTAAACTACCAGAAATTCATGCTAACAAGATTATTCACTAAATGAGGGTTATCGTGTTTATGCCCCGACCTCCTCAATTGTGTTTTTACTTAAAAAAAATTCAATTGGAATGAATGCGTTTGATATATTCTAAGTTTACACTTCAGTTTAATTTATTTTATAACACCAGAAACATAAAATTATTAACAATAAATCAATAAAATCAATTCCAGTTCTATTCTTACACTCGCGTATCGACTATAGCGTTCGCTGTTTGAATGTTTCCCTAGCTTCGGGTCTGCTGTAGACCATTATAATATTTTAATATTAGAATTAAAGCCTTAACGAATACACCGCTCCTCTTGGGATTCAATGATCTAAATTAAATATAGGAAAATTTTAGTTCTTAATTGTTATTATTCTTTTGAATTTTATTTCCAGTTTATGATCAATAAGACGATGGATTCCAAGATATTATAATTGTTAACTTCGGTTCTATGCACATCTAAATGTTATACTCTTCACATTGAAAAATTATACCTGGACACGGGTATCGAACCAGTGCCTTTTAGCTTGTGCTTACTATGCCAACGGTCATAGACTCGTTTCCCGTGTCCATCTGTCATTTTTTAATTTAAATAATATCAATAAAATGGTTAAATATTTTTCAGGTTGACTTCAGAATTTACTAACAAGTTTTACCTACTTCATCACCTAACACACTATTTGATGACTTCATGTATACATGTAATACACTATAGGGGTCACATAGCTCGTTTTAGCACCTTCACATGCTTAATAAGATGCAAGCCACCAACGCGGAAAATTTTAATCTCCAAGCACAGGTATTTAAGAACCAACCCAATCCAAACCTAGTAAAAACACAAGTTGAAGATTTTTCATCCAAACGACGCCTCATTAATGATACCTTTCCCTTCAGCAGAAACTCAAAATAACACGAAGCTGTTTTATTTTTTCGGAATATTTAAGAGACCATAGTAGCACGAAACTGTTTTTCTTGGACGTGACTGTGCTGAGCCGGATTCAGAGGTAAATGAGGCAAGCAGAGATGTGGTCAGCTGAAAACTGTGCTGATTACTGGACGATGGTTATCTGTGTGTGTGTGTGTGTGTTCGTGCTTAGTTGCGCTAGTCAGCAGTCGATATGGCAACAGCGTAGTGAATCTGTCACCGCGAACATTCATCATCATTCTACTGTGAAAATTAATAGGATCAAGTCTGGGAAACAACCTCGCAATCAAATGTTGGGAATATTATTTTTATTATGAGAAGTGTTTAGGTCCAAGTTAATATATTATTTAACTTAATAAATATCTTGTGTTATTTTATTTTTATAAATTAAGAGTGGAAATCATTGTATGCTGATATATTAGCTACGTTTTGAAAGTGCACAGTAAATATCCGACGTTTAGACATTTAACCAGAAACATTATGAATGAAAGGTAGAAATTCCCTGTCAAATTACGCATTGCTCATAGCAGATATTTAAAAAAATGTTTAGATTAATATAGAAAACTCCTTCAAAAAATATTTTTTATTATTAAAACCGAAAAAAGTAAGGATTTAAATAACATTTTTGTTCATTCCGCCTTAAAGCACCTGCGTTTTTACAACAAAAACTAAACCCGCTTTGGTGTCCGGATTGTCTAAGGCGCTAATCTCGCAGTGGACTATAATGCCGATGATAGGGAGATTGTAAGTGACCTGGTGGTCTAGGGGTAAGGTGTCAGACTTCTGTGCTGACGGCCGGGGTTCAATCCTCGGTCCCGGCACAGATTTATCTGATTACCAAACCCTTCCTCCACCTCTGACAAGACATCTTGTGAATGTGGGGAATGCCAGGCCACCACCGTGGTTCGGATTCCACGTTAAACTGTAGGTCCTTCATTTCATCTCACAACCACCCTACCATTACACATTAGTGTAAGTGCGTATAACCCGAATGGGTAGTAAGACGCGGTGCTAATAATAATAATAATAATAATAATAATAATAATAATAATGATAGGGAGATTGAGGTTTGAATCTCGGTTGGGTGTACTGGATTTTTAGAAGATTTTCTACTCTCCAAATTTGAGTACACTTCGTCTAGATATAACCTTCTCCATCCTTAAAACCATTAGAGTAATTAGTACATAAGCGTTAGCCTGAACGTGTAGTAAGCCGCGGGGTTGAAGAAAGAAATACATGAAGGCACTTTATGGGACTTAGGACCGGTTCATGTTTTTATCGTTTTTTTAAATCACGTCTTAAAACCGGTTTGGGTCGTATTCTTAGGTACTAATTACGCTAATGATTTTAGGGATTAGGGAGGTTATTTCAATATGAAGTGTATCCTCATTTGCGTGTAAAGAAAGTGAAAAACAATTTTGAAAAGACAACCCTAGTGCATCCGATCGAGATTCGAACCGTCATCGGCAGTCTAGTCTACCGTGAGAATAGCGCGTTAGACCACGTTGCTACTGAAGCGGGTTTCATATGCTTCGACTGGCTTAAGGTGCTTAACAGCTTTAAAAAAAATGAAATAGTAAAATGGATATATTGTTCACAGACTCGATTTAAACTTTTATACACTTCTAATGATCATATTCTGGAAATTGAAAAATGACACCTCGACATGGGAATCGAAACCTGGAGCTTTGACTTAGTACGCCAATGCTCTGAACACTGAGCTATCCAGGAATCGTCCCGTGCCCTAGGTCATTCTTCAATCATATTTTAAGGTAGTCTATGATGGACTTCTAATAATACTGCATACTACGAAATGACTACTTGTTAATGTACTTAAGCTTTTTTTTCCCCCTTAATATTTTCTTAGTGCCATATGTTATATATAGACTTACAGAAAAACAAACTATATCATATCTCATATATGTGCACTTCTAGAATGTAGGTTTATAAATTATTATTATCTCATAATACTCGATTACATAGTTTAAAGTCTGTATTAAATGCAAATGTTTGGCACAAGCTGACAAGCACTAAGTGCTTATTTGGACCATGTATCCTGTATGTACATGATTTATTCCTAGCAAACAAAAGACTATAACTATTATAGTGACTATTAAGGACATACTAGTAATATGGTTTTTACCCAAACAGTCTATATTGATTTTAATTCTTTCCGATAAAAAAGTTGTTTGAAAAAATGATAAATATGCCTATTCCTCATTTCATTTTAAAATCTAATCTTTCTACTTTGCTGAGTTTTACCAGCCATTATAAAAAAAAAAATACACACACAGCAATCAATTAATGTCAAACGCTATATTTAGAAAGACAATTTCAATACCATTTCAACAAATTTTCTAAAAAAAGCAGAACATTATTAATGACACTACAAAACTCTTTAATAATATTTGTAAAAAAAAAAACACGTACCGGCAGGCATACAAACTGAAATAGTGGTGGGGTGGTAGGGAACGCGAGAATAGGCCACTGTTTTATCAGTTTTTATGGCAAAACATATTTTTTGTTAAAATAAATAACATATTACTCCAGTACAATTATATAGTTTAATTTTCTTCATGTGTTGACATCAACATTTCCTAAATATCTGTCATGAGCATAACGGCGTTAGATTATCAATTTTTTAAATGAAGAGAAAAAGTTATCATTCAATTTCAGGACAATATTGACAGATATTCATAAAATTTTGGTGTCACCATGTGAAGAAAATTAAATTCTATATTTATACTGGAGTAATATTTCATTTATTTTGGCCAAAAAAATAGTTTTGCCATTAAAACTTCGCAAATATTGGCTTTTTCTCTCATCCCCTTCCATTCCACCTTAACATTTATTTTTAAAGTTAAATAATAAATAACTAGGGGAATTTAGTTTCAAGTCTATTCTTATTCTAGTTTGTTCAGTGTTATTTTCTCCACAAAATAATATTACAAGTGAGCTATGCCGGCCGAGCGGCCGCCGCCGTTATCGATGATAGTGCCAACATTTGAAAATAGAGGGTGTCATGTTGCCTGCTCATTGAGTCCTTTGGCCGTTAATCTCAGTTTACTAAATATGAGCTGCTACTTTTTATTCAAGTAGCTCCACATTTTTCTTCACGAGAATGAGTTTAACCACATCCCAGACCCATCGTTTTACAGATAAATTTTGAAAGCGGTGGGGATCAAGCCCGGGACTCTGTGTTATATATATATATATATCCAGGAATTCTGACCACCAGACCATAGAGGCAGTCTTGCCTTCCTAATAACTACATGTTATTCCCCGCTCCATCTTTCATAAATACATTTATTAAAAACTTTCTCTTAGAATATTTTTTAATTTAAAATCATGGTTTTCCGGTGATAGATCTAGGCAGTGTTTTTATTTATGGAATTTCCACTTTCTACGTTAAAATGTGGGTACACTCAATCTTTAAGCCTACCTTTCTATGTTATTCCTTGTTAGAAGTATGTGGATTTCTCGAACGGGTAGTAAGACGTGAAGCACGGAGAAATGTATATAATAAATTAATAATACTTAAATATTGTATCAAGTTTATAACCAATTTGTACCTATTAATTCCTAAAGTTGATCTTATTTTCTTCAGAATTATCTTTGAATTCATTAATTTATTGTATTTAGCTCTCTGTGATGTTTCGTAGCGTGATCAAACGTAATATTCAAAGCAAACACTGAAAGTTTTAACCTCCCCCTCCCCTCCTCCCGTTTATCCCCTTCATGTAGACTTAATAAGCTCCTCTCCACGGCCATTTCCTATAAAATATTACTCCGGAGTCGACGCTATTTCCTGGCCGTGTCAGAAAACAAAAGTTTACTGACAACTTCGTAATGTTCGCTGTTAATACTTACTTGCTAAAGGGAAAAACCTCAAGTGCCCTCCCTGCGTGATAAATTCATACAAGACTGCCATTTTTGTTAACTGAACTTACAACTTTATAACTGTCTAGTACATAATATTTGTGTACAGTCTGACACAAAAAATAAATATATCACTTGGGAGCTTGAATAGTCAATATATAAAGTATGTATTTTGTGTATTTTTAAATAACTTTTATCTTTTCTTTGATCTCACCCCAAGTTCGATGAAGTATAGTTCTCTTCAGATACGATTATTTACCTTATCTTAAATAAATCGGTTCGAGTCCTATCGAGGTAGAATATTTAATTCTTATCTGTGGTTAAATCACAAATAGAATAAAAGTGATTTGGAGCTCACTAAAATTTACTATAAATAATGTTTTATCCATGGTTAATAAAGCTGGTTTGAGCAATTGTAAGGTAACAATTTAAAAAGTACCCTGTTCTAAAAACGCCTTGTTATAAAGAAATAACATTTCACTAAAATATCACATTTATATAAACCCAACCCACACCAGTGGGAACTTAGCCAAATATATCAGTCTCGTCTTATCTAGTTATACAGTGATGAGAGGTCTGGGTTCAAATACCGGTCAGGTGTACTTAAATTGTTTATTTTAACAAATTTTCCACCTTTTCCCATTAAAATGTTGGTTCACATCCTTTAATTACTTTACCTTCTTCATCTCTGTTCTACTGGATCCGGATGAGTCATAAAGACGCGAAGCACCAAGCAAAGAAATAAACATTTCTCATGGAAATAAGATTATTTGTTTGACTTTGATCGTGTTTTGTTTAGCACCGCGTCTTACTACCCGTTCGGGTTGTACACTTAAGTACTAATTACACTAATGTATTAGGAATTGGGAAGGTTGAATTTAGAGGAAGTGACACCGCATTTGCGTGGAGGGAGAATGGTAAACCATTTAGGAAAAACTACCCCCAGTTCACCCGACCGAGATTCGAACCTTGATATCCCGTCTTCGGAAGTCGAGCTCAACACGAAACTAGCGCGTTAGCTAACTACGCCAGCGAGGCGGGTTACAGATAGTTATATTTACCTATTAACATGTATGGGAAATAGTAGATACGCGTGTTATAATATATAATTAAATAAGTATAGCTGTATAGAAACCAAGCACAAATAAAAGTAAAAACTTAATTGCTTTATGGCAATAGGAACTCGAGAGCTCATTCATTGCCTCACTTACAAAAGTACGTCATTTATCCCTATCTTTAGATAGTTCTGTCCAGTCCCCCTCATTACAACCTACCCCTAACTATAGCTAGTTCTATCTAATCAACCTAATAGCGGCCTATCTCTTTCAGATCCATTCTAATTTTATTCTCCCATCGGTGTCTAGGTCTTTTCAATGGCCTCTTCCCATTGGGTGTAACAAAAAGTGAAAACGCTTCGATATTTCACTGAAACAATTCAACTCCCTCAAGAAGGAGTATAATTTCCTGTTCAGTTTACTACCTCGTGAGTAAGATACCATTCAAAATCGAAATATTGAAGTGTGTGTATTTTTTTACGTGCACTTTTTAAACCGACATATTATATCAGCATACGAGTATTTTCTATGAGAGAAAGCGGAAGGGCCAACCAATTTTTGCCAGGAAGGGTATTTTCGCATACTTTCCAGGGTTATTTTACATGTCCCAATCAACATTGGACCGATGGATTTACTTCCCCTCCGAAGGAAGTTATGCTACGGACTTTTATAGCTCAAGAACAACCCGTCAACACCTGCTGGTTTTGAACCCACGAACATCTTTTCTATGTGCCTCGTTTTTCACTTATTTTATTTATTTATTGAGATGTTTTTCTACATCATAAGCTCAAAATTACCACAGTAGACAACGTTATCTAGGACCACTGAACTCCTAAATTGAAACGAAACCAGCCAAACTTGGGATCAGTCTACATAGCTCAGTCGGTCCACAATAATTTTCTATAACAAACTAGAAAAATACCTAGCGATGCCCGGGTGGGGAGAGGGGGCGGGGGGTGAATGACACTTTTATTTGCTTCAAACAGACAAAAAAAGAAATCTCTTCAATTTATTTATTCTGACCCAATTTTTAACACATTAAAAAAAAAATCTTTATAAAAATTAAAATTCCATCTTCTAGGTGCAAATGTTTGTAAATAGGGGCTATTAATTTTTAAAATTTTAGCACCTTGCATACGGTAGATTTCACACAATTCTCATGGCAGACATACAAACAAACTCTTTCACTTTATTAATAATAGATTATATCCCAAAACTATTCTTCAAAGATTTTATTTCCGAAGCATGGAACCCAGCTCATCTTTCTCAACATGTACTACATATTTCATGAATTATACCCTTGAAGTTAAGTCCTATTTCCTTAAGAGCGAACATTTTTTCACTCATTCCCGTGTCTGATCCACATCATACGTCTCAGTCTTCATTTATTCCTTTTCCTCTCCCTTTTCACCACATTTCCCCTTTCTCCCTCCATCCTGTTGGTAAATAACTTCACATCAATCGTATAAATCTTTTGGAAGTTTTCTTTTACTTTGCTTCTTACTATTTTATTCTGCCACCCGGCACCTTTCAACCCCGCCACTTAACCTCCCACCATCGTCAAATTCCTTTATTTCATATTATTTACCTTGATATGATGCTGCCTGCATCTGTGGTACACTCCGTTCCAGACAGCTTTGGTTTTATTTATGACAGAAGGGTTATTAAAATACAAATATCTTCACGCCCAAAAAACATTTTGCCACTTTTATAGGCGGTATAAATTGAACTGACCTATATGGCTATGGCAAAAGGAATTGTTATTAGTAAATTTTTGGTGGAAATCGAAGGTAAAATTTGTGAACGGATTAAACATTTTAATACATAGGCTACAAATATATTAGTTATTAAAGGTAGAGTGCTTCTAAAATTCTACTTGGGTCGGTTAGTTTTGATTCAATTACTTTGGTTTGATATTTAAAATGCTACATAATCACGCACAATAATCTTAAACCACTTGGTCTTTACCAAAATATGTATACATACTTTTACGAACTAGTCTAATTTTCATAGGATTGCTAAAAAAAAGTGATTTTTCACCTATTAATACTTCAGATCATGTTTAATGCAGCTGTCACCTTATAAATATGTCAATTATATGTAGTTACTTGCTAGTATTCTTTAACTTTGGAACGTTTTTTAACTTTATTAACTAAAGAAAAAAATGAACTGTTTCTGTTCTTTAGTGAAAAATCTTCTGAATTCGGGTATGTATC
Organism: Timema cristinae; assembly: GCA_039000515.1. Lineage (NCBI taxonomy): Eukaryota > Metazoa > Arthropoda > Insecta > Phasmatodea > Timematidae > Timema > Timema cristinae. Next base: position 44,082,935 of record JBCFYV010000024.1, read on the forward strand.
TCTAACTCAAACTCACCATTTATTGTTTAGATATCTTATTTGATCTTTCACAACTCATTTATTATCAATGGACCAACAATTATTGTTCAACTATAGATATTAGTATTACTAATAGGTGACCTGGTGGTCTAGGGGTAAGGTGTCGGACTGCTGTTCTGGGAATCCGGGATTCAATCTTTGGTGCTGGCACAGATTTATCTGATCGCCAAACCCTTCCTTCATCTCTGACAAGACATGTATTGATCACAACTTGTGAATGTGAGGAATGCCAGGCCTCCACCGTGGTTCGTATCCCACGTTAAACTGTAGGTCCTCCATTTCATCTCACAATCACCCTACCATTACACATTAGCGTATGTTCTTATAATCCGAACGGGTAGTAAGACGCGGTGCTAATAATAACAACATAATAGTAGTATTATTCCTAACCATTAGGTCTATGTAATAAAATAAATGTTACGGTGCACCTCACAGACTTTTTTCTCGCTTTTAACTTAAAATATACATTTACTAAAAACTCGTAAGATTTGTGAAAAAAATAATAGGTATCTACATTTTTGTAGAAACATTACACCAAAGATCATAAGTGAAATAAATACATTATTACCTAATCTATGGAACTAGGAACACTGTTATAGGAAAATCGAGAAAAGAGAAACATCTTTGTCCATCAAAGGACATAAGAATCAAATTAATTTTCAAAGACCTGAATTTAATAGTATATATTTGACTATAGTTAAGAAATTATTGGTTTTATAAAAATATATTTCAAATAAAAGATTATCTTTATTAGTACTACAACTCTGCAGTGACAATTTATTTGGTATTTGGTATTTGGTAATGAGAAAGTGAGACTTGCTATCTTGTTCACAATGCTAAACAGTGTCTAGATATTAAACTTAATAAAAATTGTTAGAGCCAATTCAGAGTAAATCGATATATTCTCTTTCTTCTTTTCAGTAAACTACCCTCAAAGTAAGGGTTGAATATTAATACCAAAAACCCCTCGGGAGGACCTTATGAAAAACCTAGCTACCGAGTTTTATAATAATCGGTAAAATAGTTTATTCTCCAGCCCGAGTTACAAACACATACACAGACAGACAGACAGACAGACAGATGGCATTGGGAAAACTATTTTTTGTTTATTTCAGGGAATCATGAAACATCAACATTTATTAAAATCTTGAGTTCAAATTTTATTTTTTACGATACAAATACTTTCTTTCTGAGGTGTCGAAAGAAAGTAAAAATTGGGTAATTTCTATTTCGTTGTTGTTTAGCAATTTTTTTTCAACAAGCTAGTCAAAGAAATTAGCTAATCAATATTCTTAAGATTTGATTGTTATTTGACATTCATTCCCAAAATTCAGAGGTCTACAAACATTAGCGAACTTTAACCACAGAATTGCTTATTATTACTTGACCTAGAGAATAATATGGAATGTTTCTGGATTGAAATCCCAACATTTGACCGCCAAAAACTGTTAATTGAGAACATATATCTTGCTCCCCAAATAACAGTCGAAGCATTTAAGAACTACTTTACATTTCTTGAAGGTTCTTTGGCTAACTATCCCTATCGAATAATACTATTAGGTGATTTTAACTGCCCCAAAATTGATTGGAAATATCATCATGCTTAAAACATTTCCCATTTCTACATCAAATTAAAAGCTACTCAACTTCTTGTTTCAACTAACATAATAGGATTAGAACAACTTAATGAAGCTGATAATGACACTAACCTCCTTGACCTTGTTTTTTCCTAACTTCATCCACCCCTTAGTAACTCATAGCTCTCAATCACTAGTAAATATTGATTTAGCATATCCGCCCTTATTGATTTCACATGATGTACCTATTGCTACTAAAATTAATGACAGCACCAACACATATATTAACTATGCACGTGGTGATTACCTTAATCTTTACAATGACCTGGCCACTTCTGATTGGTCTTGTGTTTATTATACTACGGATGTTAATTTGGCTGTAGATAATTTTACCGATTTAGTCCAAAGGAAAATCAAATATCATATTCCTCAAATTACCATTCTTAATTCATCCAGACATCAAAATTGGTTTTCTTCTACTCTTAAATACTATATTAGGAAAAAAAAGCAATTTAAAAAAAAAGTTTAAACAAACAAATAATGGTGTATTCTATTCACATTTTTCTCACTTTCGTAAATTAGTTAAAACTACTTTTATTATAGACAGAGCCAATTGGATGAACTCATTTGAAAATAGTATTAAATGCAAACCCAAGGAATTTTGGAAATTTGTTAAAAACAATCGTGTGAATAAAGTTCCCCGTCTAACTTAGAAATTAAGGGCAGGATTATTGCTGATCCTGTATTATTTGCTAATGAATTTGGGAGCTACTTTCATTCCGTTTATAATTCAGCCTTCCTGTCTTACCCTGCCCCGTTATTGAAACGAGCGCGCCCTTGTATCTTAGCCACATTACACCCTTGGACGTTGCTAGTGCTATAAAAAATTGAGTTCTTTAGATGTGCCGGGACAGATGGAATTCCAAGTTTTATTGTTAAAGGCAGTGCCAGCATTTTTAGCCCTTTGTTAGCCTATATCTTTTACATTAGCCTGTCAAATGAAACTTTTTCTCTTACATGGAAACAATCTGTAGTCATACCTATTTATAAAAAAGGGGCAAAAACAAAAACTTCTAATTATAGACCAATTTTCCTCTTAAACACTTTCTCCAAAGTATTCGAGAAAATCATACATGAGCATACGTTCCACCACTTTAAAAATAAATTTTAAGATAATCAACATGGCTTTATTAAAAATAAATCTACTGTCACTAATTTAGTAGAATTTCTTGGGCATGTTCCCCTCAATTCTCTACCCAAGGTCAGGTTGATGCTATTTATTTTGACCTAAGTAAGGCATTTGACATATGTCAGCATAGTATTATTCTCTCTAAGCTTGGTAATTTCAGCCTTTATGAATCATATGTAAATTGGTTCAGCAGTTATTTGCATGAAAGATCATTCACAATTAAAATTGATTCACACACCTCAAATACATTTTTATCCCCCTGTAGCATATCACAGGGTTATATTAATTATCTTGGTGTTCTTCTTGATAACAAACTTTTTTTCCACTATCATGTTGAACATGTAATTTCCACTCATTGAAATTACTTGTACTTAATAAATTTACTATTTCATAATTAAAGAAAGTTGTCTTTTTTTATGTCTGTACTACGCCCTGGTTAGATCTAAGTTAGAATACGCTACTGTTGCTTGGAATTCCATCACCTTAACTGACTCTCTTAGGTTTGAAAACGTTCAAAGAAAATTTGTCGCTGCGTGCTATGATAAATACTTTAGTAACCGGATTTATTATTATTATTATGACAGAATTCGAAACCTCTTAGGGCTCCAAACTCTTTTCTCGCGTAGGCTTTATTGTGATGCCCTTTTTGATTTTAATATATTCAATAGCAATATTTATTGAAAATTTGCCCTTGATCATGTAGGCATTCATATCCCTTCTCGGGCTTCTCGTAATCCAAAATTATTTTTTCTCAATAGCTCTGATAAGATAAACCCTATAGGTCGTTGTGTCCATAGCGCCAATTCTAGATTTGTCGAATTCGACTTTTATCATAAAAGAAAAGCTAAACTCAGATAGATATTTAAGGAAATACCTTATAAATAATTTATCATTAAGAGGTTCTGCCTATAATATCCAAATTTTACAATATTCTGATTTATTTTTTGCATATTGTTACTGCTTTTAACCACTCTTTAGTTTTTAGTAATTATTGCAATTTTTTATTATTATCATTATTCATTACTTATTTTATAATTATTAATCATTATATAACATTATTTAGCTATTATTGTTTATCTTATTTTCTCGTGTAAATATATGTATTTTTAAGGTACTTGTGTACTTTCAGTGCTGGCCTGTTATAGGTCCTACGACTGTTGGCCAGCACAGTAATAAAGGAAATTATTATTATTATTATTATTAGCACCGCGTCTTACTACTCGTTCGAGCTATACGCACTAACGCTAATGTGTAATGGTAGAATGATTATGAGATGAAATGGAGGACCTACAGTTTAACGTGGGATCCGAACCACGATGGAGGTCTGGCATTCCACACATTCACAAGTTGTGATTAATACACGACTTGTCGGAGGTGAAGGAAAGATTTCGCAATCAGATAAGTCTGTGTCAGGACCGAGGATTGAACCCCAGACCCCCCAGCACATAAGTCCGACACCTTTCCCTAGACCACCAGGTCACCCTCACTGAATAGTTAACAAACCAATCTCGAGCATCTATATATAGTCTGCACCTCTTTTTAAGTTTCTTGAGCTTCTCTCGACAAAACAAAAACTACGTTTTATCGTGAGCGTAACAAATTAATTCGTCCGTTCGTTTCATCTCAAAAGCAATCCATTACCCTCAAGTCTTAGCTTCCGCTGCCACGCTTCCCCTTCCCCCCTTCTCTTCCCCTCTAACCCCATCACATCATATCACTACATCACTGCATTTCAACTCGTCTACAAATATGATAATATCTTTCCTTAAAATAAAGATACTACATTTTTACTGCCATAAAACAATATTCATCAAAATCATTGAAAAAAACAACACAATGTTGCCTTTATTTATTTAATTCTTAGAGAATTAAATTTATGTTTTTATATTTTATAGTTTTTTATAGCATGCTTATGAATAGATCCGAATTTTGAGAGTATATATTTGTATATATATATATTAATAAAAGGAAGTGTTTGTCTGTGTGTTTGTATGCAATGCCCAGCCAAATCTACGGCACGCAGAGATCTGAAATCCTTAACATAGGTGGACGGAAGGGGGTCCGAATGCACCTTAAGGCCGGATTTTTAAATTTTTAATTAGCTTTTTGATCAGGTTATTTTGAACAAATTTTTGAAGAAAATATTTTTAATTTGGCTTGGATTACGTTTCAGAGATAATGTTTCAAAATTAAATCAGGCACCATGGTGGTTTGGGGGGGGGGGTCTAAGGGCTTATATAATTCCTATACCACAATGGGTCACGGGCAGCGCCGTGCGGGATTGCTAGTTAACAAATATAATTACATTTTTTTCTCACTTGTTCTTACGACTCGTTTGGGTTGTACAAATCTATATGTAATTTACCCTAATCTTTTACTGTATGGATTTTTATAATTCGATTCTATATACCTTCAGCTTCCTTTCAACATAATTTCTGTTGTTATATAAACACTTGTCATATCATAAGAAAAGTTTTTGTAGACCCTCGTCATAGAAGTCTGCCGTCAGCGAGGAAAGACATTCCCTAATCGCCGTTTTCACTTCGTCGTTGGTGTGGAAATTCTTGCCGCCTTTTCAGATGCAGGAAAAGACGGTAGTCACAAGGTGCAAGGTTAGGGCTGAAGAGAAGGGGGAGGGGGGTGATCCAATTGTTGCTAGCCAAAAGATTCGATGAGAGCTTGCGTTTGAGTAACAGAGTAGTGCCTCCCTCCTATTGTCATGAAACAACAGCACTTCGGCAGACAGCAGGTAGGCTGCGGCGTTTATTCTGGATTGAGCGGTGAAGTTTCAACTTCAGACGATACGCAGCTGAGTTTATTGTTGTCAGTGCACAATGCACATGCATGAAAGAACGGACGGGCGGGGTTTAAAAAGATATGGGCAAGCATTTTCACGCCGACGTCGAAGTGAAAATGGTGGTTCAGGAATTGCTTTCCTCTTCGGTGGCAGACTTCTATGACGAAGGTCTACAAAAACTTCTCACGATACTACAAATGTGTAAATAACAACGTAAACTATGTTGAAAAGTAGCTGAAGGTATGTAAAATAGGATTTAAAAAAATATCCAAAAATATTTACCAGTTCCTATTTTATTTCAAAATGGCCCTTACTTAAAAAAATAACATCCCTGGTGTATTTTACTTATGTTCTTTGGTTAAAGGAAATACATTTCTTAAACTGACTTTTTTTGTTTATTGGAATGTTGTTATCCTTATTTCGCATTTAAATTATCAAAATTAACCACAAATTTCATTTAAAAGGTTAATTTTCAAATATAACCAAAATATTTTACTTCGGTTCATTTAGCACGTTTTATAAATTCAAAATACTACTAGCTTTAAACATATTTTGAGAGCCATTTAAATATTCTTGGTAAAAATTCGTGAAAACACGTTTCACGAGATTTGTGTGTCACTACTTGTCACTATATAGCATAACAAAGACTCCTTTCCTAGCTACCCATCCACACAAATGGCAAATATCACCATGAGGATTTACTTACAGACGCACTATATTGCTGCTTCAGTGACATCTTTTGAAAATTGATGGCTTTTACCTTATTATCATCGTTATCATAAACATTCACCGCCTTTTAGCACTAAACTACCTTCAACCCTTCCATCTCGGTAAGATCCAGACTCGCTATACATGCGTCAAAATGAGGGTTTTAATCTAATGAAACAACATACCCAGGCGCACACATACACACTTATATTTCCTTTGTTCTTGCCATGACTTTTAAAACGGCATTTTATTTAACTTTCCTCCCTCTCCGACAAAAGAGGAACAAAATTACAAATTTTAATGAAGAGAAAGACGTTTTGTTGTACGGTTGCGTGCCCTAGAACTACTTAGCATTCAAATGAAAGTGTAGACAGAGCTCCTCCCCCTACCTCTCCCCACCCTACTACTGCCCACACCCCCACCCTTTTTAAATCCTCCTGGCCTAGCTGCAAACTAGACCTGGACCTTTTACTACTACTCCCTTGACAGGGGGGGAAAAAATGAAAAGAAAGAAAATAATCACCTTTGCTCTAAATGTTGTATTTGACTGCATGTGTTTAAACACGTAATTAATTTAGTTATGTGATAAATTACAAATGGATGGAGAACATCAAAAGCGCACAAGAGGAAGAAACCTCGTATCAAAAGCTCGTGAAGCTATGGATCAAAATCTCACCCAGACCTTGTAACGGTACATAGCGATTGGGCCACGGGAACCCCTTGTTCCAAAAGTTAATAGCTTAGTTGGGCCACGATCACTGACCAGGAGGACTATAACAGATAACAGGCCTGCGGATGTATAGGGATTCAGCCTCACCAATATTTTTGCCTTATATTAGGTTAAGTTTGTTTAGGTTGAGTTTGTTTAGGTTAGGTTTGTTTAGGTTAGGTTTGTTTAGGTTAGGCTTGTTTAGGTTAGGTTGGACTAGAGAAGGTTAGGCAAGGTTAGGTTAGCTTAGTATTCGGTTGTGTCTTGCTATCCATCACATGCTGTTTTTCACCCAGCTTGAGAAAACATCTAAACAACCGCCCTAAATGGAGCGCCACAACAACCGGGTCTGAGTTAGTACACCAGTACGCCTTGTTTACAATTCCCAAGAAGGAACTCGTGGCCCAACTGTAATGTGGGACTAACGATACCCTTTTAAACGAAAGTCATAACAGGTATACGTAGCCCAACTGTACAACTCCCGCAAAAACATAATCTACTGTATAACCTGGCAATATGGCAAACACATATTGTAAACAACCCCTATATTTTTTACAATAATTACAGTAAAATGATAAAACTACAGGTCTGGGTTAGGTTACATTACATTAGGTTAGGCTAAGTGTTTCCATATGGGTCTAAGAGACTACAAACAATGATGCGCTTTTGAATCTACCTTTTGCGCGTGGTATAATCCAAAGCAGGTATAAATATTCGGCTAGTGTGATTTCAGTACGTAAAAACATAGAGACCCGCAACAGTGGTCACGCGGACAGTGGCGTAAGTATCGACTGTTTTTTTTTCTTTTGGTAAGTAACGATGATGTGTACTGATGTTTTTTTTCCATAAATGGCATCCCACTATCCTTCCCCGCCTACGCTTGTACATTTACTTTAGAGTTATACCTGTTTTATATCGACACCATCAGTACACATATGAGGATATCCCGGACAGGTTGTAATACGCGGTGCACGACGTTGGGCATGCGCACTGAAAGTTGAGGTGGGAGTGTAAGGGATGCTGTAAAAGGAAAGGCTTTCACAGTTTTTATATCAAAACAATATTTTGGTCAAAATAAATCAAATAATTATCCAGTAATAGAAACTTAAAGAGTTTAATCTTTCTCACACATGGTGATATCAACATTCAAGGATGTCCTAAAATTTAATGACAACACTTCTCTTCTAATGCTGCTAGACTTATGGCATATATTCAAGAACTGTTGATATTACCACGTGAATAAAATTAAGCTCTATGTTTCTACTGGGGTAATATTTGGTTTATTTTGACCAAAACAATGTTTTGCTATAAAAACTAAAAAATCCGCCCTTAACTCGTGTTCCCTAACATCCCACCTTAATTTTTCAGCACCTGGGTTTGTTGACGGGGAGGTCCGAATTCAAATCTAGGCTGGGTATCCTGAGATTTTTTTCCTTAATTTTTGTAACTATTCTTCCGCCACGCAAACGCAGGAATATATTACATATTCCACATTCCTTATCCCTATGCCATTAGTGTAACCAAAGGTGGTTGGTTAGCCTGGGCGGATAATCTTAAGCAGTGCAAAATAACAAAGGGAAAAACATACTAGGTATACCTTGGGAATCAATCTACAGTCCAATTTTCTTAGGAATTATAATATTTGACAAACAGAAACGGTACCAAAACTATTTTCACGTAATCATACGGCAAGAAATTATATCTACAACTGTCCCTTTTAACAGTTACTGTCAGTCCATACCTATACATAATATTAGTAACATGTAAAACATTTTTTTTTCTGCAAAAAACAAGTTTGTATTTTCTAAAATAACCTTCCTATGGGTGACCCGGTGGTCTAGGGGTTAGGTGTCAGACTTCTATGCTGGCGGCCGGGGTTCAATCCTCGGTCCCGGCACAGATTTATCTGATTTCCAAACCCTTCCTACACCTCTGACAAGACATCTTGTGAATGTGTGGAATGCCAGGCCGCCACCGTGGTTCGGATTCCACGTTAAACTGTAGGTCCTTCATTTCATCTCACAATCACCCTACCATTACACATTAGCGTAAGTGCGTATAACCCGAACGGGTAGTAAGACGCGTTGCTAATAATAATGTAACTGAAAAATAAGTTTATTTATATGACTAGACGAATATGTATTGTTATTTTTTTATGCAAGTACTCTAGTAGCACTTAACAGCACGAGAGGAACAGGTAAATTTATTATATTTTAATTTTATATGATCACTTATTTGTCAAAATAAGTCAAGCTGTTACACAAATGTGCACCACGTAACATAAAATATTGTTCTCTCGAGATACTAAAACTGTTTATCTTTTAGACATTTCTCGCTCTACGAAGCATATTTTGTAATTTATATTACTTTTCGAGATGAAAATTGTGTACACATTCCCTCATTGTTTAAAAATAGCTTCAAGTCACACACAAAGAATATAATTATAAATATTTTATTATGATAGAATGTATTTTATAAAGAACAATTAGAGCGTTGGTTATTAAATTTGGCTTAGAAATAATCAACGATTTAAAAATAGATTAATATTATGACCTAAACTAGACTGAAACACAACAAATATTTGATATTTTGATGTCAATTTTAGATACACACACACAAAACTATGATGTTACACACGATATGTAAATCCTATAACACTGAACGGATATACAAACACCAAAACATAACCTAAATAAATATTAAATGTGGAATATTTTTATGATTTATTGTGATGATTTATTGCAAATAGCTTAACATGTTTTATACGCATTTTATCATGTTAATTGGTTTCAATCGTTAGCACACCACTTTAAAATGACTCGGGTTCAATTACCACTTTGGATATATTTTTATTCTTGATGGAGTGGCAATAAACAAATAGTCCAGACCTCACTGGATGTTATAATCTTTTGACTTGCACTAGATAACCTGTGATAAGATTAATATAAATTATTGATTTTAATTCCCTCTGAATAAGTTGTTCGAATTTATTATTAACAATATGATATCGTAATTCGCTATTTCATTTTTGAACCCCAATATTTACAATCGGTGACTTAAAATTTATAATTCAATGAAAAATGACGATTGCATTGAAGTTAATGGAAATTAACCAGCATTAATATGGACTAAGGATGAAATAAGTTTTAAAAAATGACCACATTATTTTGTGTATCCTCCATAGCAAGATAGCTTGCTTAACCTGAACGGATAATTAATATAAATGTATATACATTTTATTTATGTGTCTTTAAACACTAAATAAATAACACAAGCTATCGATTGATGCTAATTTAAATAAACTTGGTTGTGAAATATAGAATTTGAAAAATGTTTAGAATTAATACACTTTTTTAAAATCTATTAATAGATTTCAGCTTAATATTTGAGAAAAATTAATTTTTTACATGAAACATACTTAATAGATTTAGTTAGAAATTGACACTAAAAATTCTGAAATCAAAATGTAACAAAATTTGATTATTTGTTAAATTTTAAAATATCTGAACAAACACATCATTTTAACATTTAAAACAAACATAATAGTAAAATATACTTAAACCTAAGCATTTAATAAGTAATTTGTAATAAAAAACTTCATCAGTCCGAAATTTCATATTGAAAACCAAAACGGCGTTACTAACAAATTTGTAATCCTAGATTGTAAGTATTAAAGAAATTATTTGTGTTTATACTTATGAATAAAATTATAAATATTTTTATTGATAAACTAAGCATGTATTTATTTTAAGATAACCACCAATAAAATTTGTATTTTTACACTTGAATAAAAATAAATGATGATTTTTTTTGATTACTGTAAAAGGTCTTAAATCACACGCATATGCAGGCAATCGTATTATTTCTTATGGTTGACTCAACTTGTGGTGGTTACAAGTGATTATGAGATGAAATGGAGGACCTACAGTTTAACGTGGAATCCGAACCACGGTGGAGGCCTGGCATTCCCCACATTCACAAGATGTCTTGTCAGAGGTGAAGGAAGGGTTTGGTAATCAGTTAAATCTGTGCCGGGACGAGGATTGAACCCCGGCCGCCAGCACAGAAGTCCGACACCTTACCCCTAGACCGCCAGGTCACCACCTAATTATTATATTAACTCACCGACAGTTAATTTTATTTCAAGCTTCTTCCTACCTTTGAGGCCATTTTCATGAAACTAATTGAAATTTTGCTACAAATTTCCTACAATTTATTAGCAGTTTATAGAGCTATAGTAAATTAATAATATTAGGAACAAATAGCTTCGGTGTAATGATTTGATTGGTTGAATATACCTTTGTACTAGCGCATCCATTATTAAATCATTCAAACAAATATTTATAAAACTTCTCTTACGTTGGTTTGGACATGTTGAGAGAATGAGTGAGGATCGAGTGACGAATCGAATATATGAAGGTAGAGTGTGTGGATCAACAGAAGGAGGTAGGCCATGTGAGACGTGGATAAATGTTGCAGACGAATTTGTGAAAAAAAAGAAACATTAAGCGTTTAAAAAATAAAAGAGCATGTATTACTCGGTGTATGGATGTTGTTGAAGTGAAGTGAGTATGCAAGGTTAGGGAAATTTGGAGAAAGTTAGTGAGGATGGATAAAGCACATTAAAAAAATATATATATTCACAGTTTATTGCCTACCCGTAAGGTAACTGCGTTATAAGTTATGTAGTTATGTAGTTATGTAATGTATGTTATGTATTATCTGCGTGATTTTCTTATGAATTTTGAAAAATTTTCGTCTCTTCATCCTGTTACTTTAGAATATTTAGTTAAAGTCACTTATTATTACTAAAACAATAAACATTAATTTTAACCCGCATCACTGAACGTTCTGACTAAAAGCTAAGAACATATAGTCTGATCTACCACTGAACTGGAGGTCGGGGTTCAAAAACCGACCGGGTGTATTAAATATATTTTTTCCCTTAATGGTTCCCCAATCTTCCTCCATGAAAATGCGGGCACATCTATTCTAATTTATTACCTCCTCATTCCTACCTCATAAATGTGCGAGTAGTTCCATACTGGTAGTAAGACGCATCCTCTCTATCTTTACACTCTCTTTATTCTTCCTCACTCCTCTCATTGGTCTTTCCTTGCTCTCCGTGTCGATCTTGTGTTCTCTGGATCTCTCTACAGCACGCACAACTATTTCATCATCATTACGCACTCCATACATACGTGAGAAGCACTCCCCCTGTATGAACCACCCACAAACACCGCGCTGGAAAGACATACATTACATTATTTCACTCTCTTTCTATCTCTCTCTCACTCCCACACACGCAGCTATAGAGAGCAGTGAATCAATATTCCATTAACCCCGGACCTACAGAGCATCATTGGATGGGGCGCGTGTAAAAACGGCCTAAGTGCGCTCTATCTCTCTATCTCTCTCTCGTAATATGGTACCAGGTGGGAGCTGCAACAAATAACGGGTTTGGACATGCTACCTTGGTGGAGCAATTTTCATTTATTTTTCTAGAGTTAAATTTGTAGTTGGAGAAAAATATCGTTAAATTATTTTTTATTTTATTTTTAGAAAAGTCGTGCAATATTACTATTGTAAACATTTAATACGTACAGTATAAATATCGTGAAATATAAACAGTACGAGAAAACAATTTGTTTGGACTTTTATTTAAAAATGACCCGCACCAGTGGGCACGTGGTAAAAGGCGACAATCCTTTCTTGTCTTGTTTGCCTTGACGGGGAGGTCGGGACTGGAATCCCGAATGGGTGTACTAAGATAATTTGTTTCTTCTTCCTGAATGAATTCTACCCTCGCTATACGCAAATTTTGGTTCACTTACTTTAAATTATACCTGTTTGATCCTTGCCCCATTAGTGTAAATATGCGGAGAAATGCCCTGAGCAAAATTTATTTTAAATATTTAAAATATATTCCAAATAAATCTCACAAAGTAATACTGTAATATTAAGTAGGAATAAACTCGTATCCCTTTAGGACAGAGGTTCCTAAATATTCTCAGTTCACGGCACCCTTAGTGCCTTAGTAATTTTTCCATGGCGCCCACGGGTAAAAAAAATATTCAACCAGTTCTGTTAGGTCCAAGTATATTTATTTGTCCTAGCAGCTCAGTAGCCGTTTAAACAATACTATACATAGTTTTAAAAAAAGTATTTTTATCTCATTACCAAACGACCACAATTACTTATTAAAACGGCTGTTGGTCACTGCGAATTATTCATTTAAAATATCTTGCGACGCCCCAGGTTGCCGCGGATCACAATTTGGGAACTGCTGCCTTGGGGCGTTACTTCATACTGGTCTTGTAATTCTATTTAATTTGTTAAATACAAACCCGAATTGTGTGGCATACGCTCTAAACGTCAATTTCCTCTATTATTGCTAGCCACTGATGGTGGTCGTAGTTAGAGGCCCAAACTGTGATACTAATGGTAGTTTTTTTCTAAATAGTTTTTCATTATCCCTACACATAACTGTTGGTACATTTATTATACATTATACCTTTTCTTTTCTTAAACTATTAACGTAGTTAAAATGTGTATAGCCCAGACGTGTAGTACGAATAGGAACAATAAGACTAATATCACAAGGGAAAATTAAAATTGAGAATTAGTCTGTAAAATTATTATTCATAAACGGATAACAATAAAAATACGTTATACAATTTAAATACACAATGAAACACTAGATCTCAGAAAAATAATTAAATGGTGTCTTCTATCTCTTGGGTAAGATCTGGTAAATCTTTAAATAACCTTTATTGATAAGTTCTTCAATAGTTATGTCATATATTGTCTAAAAATGTAAAAGTTGGTCAAGTATTGGTTTAATAATACATATTTTTATATCGTAGCTTCAGCTATTACAAATTTTTTAAAATTAACTACTGGTAAATTAATTGTAATTTTCCGATAATAGCCTCATAATTGGCGGTTACTTTACTTGAATTTATTAGAACGAAGAAAAGCAATGTCGATTCATGTTTTTGAATTAATTTTTAAAAAACATTTGTTTGTGCTGATTAAATTTTATCCAAACCAATAAATAAAAACGAGGAGTTTGATAGTGTATAATTTAAATTGATAAACAAATCAATTATTTGCTTACTCATTGAACTCTCTTAGCTAATGTAGAGAGTTTCAACATGCGTTCTAAATTTGATTATAAATGTTTAGTAGTTAATTTATCAACTCAAATGTGTCATATATTTAAACACCATTTAAATAGTTTAAAATGTTATATTAAAATAAAAAAGTCTTTTAGTCGGAAAGCTCAGATAAAACCTCTTTAATCTTGTGTGAACCACATATTTCTATTTTTTTTTTTCATTCCCAGATGTTGGCATCCATTCCAGTATCTCCACTTGAGATAAATGGCCAAGTCTTCTTAATTCGAAACTTAACAACTTTTCAAAGGAAACATCTCTAGAACACAAGAATGAATAAAAGAATAATCTTTGGTAATTGAAGTGCTTCCCATTTTGTAAAAAAAAAAGTTCTCAAGATGGTGGGGCTAGAGGGGACAGCTAAAGAAATGTATTATAGGAAGAAAAAAAATAAACATACAAGAGTAAGTTATCAAAGGATGACACTCTAAGGCTCTTTGAGGCATTTTTGCATGAAATATATATATATATAAAAAAAAAAGTAGTTGAAAACGAAAGTAACATCCGTGTTAAGAAATACGAAGGGTATAAAAATATAAAGACTAAATAGAGAAAAAAAATGCGGAAAAGAAATTGTTGGTTCAAAAATGCAAAGACAGAGAGAAAACATCTACTAATGCTGCGCAAGCCGAATCTTTTACACTTTCCTATGTAAAGTATAGGAGTTTGAATTTTTCATCATTCAAAAGTGTGATTATCATAACAAAAATATGTCAAGACTGAGATTTTTATAGTATCTTATTTTTTTTAGCAGCGTGATTTGCTACTCGTTCGGGTTATTCGGGTTATTTACTAATTACGCTAATGTGTTAAGGATCAGGAAGGTTGTATTTTTAGGAAGTGTACCCACATTTGCATTTGGGGAGAATGGTAAACCATTTAGGAAAAAAACACACCTCAGAACCTCAATCCGGGATTCAACCCTAATCTCTCCGTCATAGATAGTAACATTTATTGCGAGAGTATCTCCTTAGATCATGCGGAAACCTAAGAGGTTGAGAATTGTTATTTAGATCTAGTATATTGAAGAGGTAATATTTGATAGAAGACTTATTCATCTATTTGTCATACGTCTAAACTTTGATACTGACTGTAAATTGAAATCATTGTTTTATTTATAATCTATTTACTAAACTGGAACCCGTAAACATATTATTCAAAGATGTATTTATAAATATCCACAAATAATATGAAATGAACATTAAAAAAAAGTTTATTAGTTAAATATGAGATTAATCCTATTGCCCGTTTCTGTGGGCGCGTGGTCTAACGCGCTAATCTTATGTTGGACTAGATTGCTAAAGATGGAGAGATCGGCGTTCTGTGCCGGTCTGGTGCACTGAAAGGGTTTTTTCATAAATGGCTTTCCATTCTCTCTCCACGCAAATGAGGGTGCACTTACTCTTATTTAAGCCTTCTTAATCCCAAACTCATTAGTGTGATTAGTATATAGGCGTACAACCCGGAGTGGTAGTAAGACGCGGTTCTAAAAAAATATAACAAAAATGGTGACTTTTAGTTAATGTATTATTTTCTCATAATGTCTCTAATTTCTCATATAAAAGATTAATTTACTTTCAAAATGAAATAATCCCAAAGAAAATACCGTAGCATAAAATTCACAAGATTCTTGTTAAATTATTTAATTGTTGAACTTAAAATTTCATAACGTTACAATTCTGCCTCAATTCATGATATTAAATTACGAAGAAATTCCTTAGTGGTTCAAGAAACAATGGCGATTAATGAGTTTTAAAGAAGAAGTTTAACATGTTCTGCTTGACTAATGCAATTTATTTGAGAGCATTCTTTCTTATTCGTGAAGATTTCTTAAAGTCTATAAAGCAAAACCTTTCTCAAAATAATAAGGAAGGAATATTTTTATGTATACAAAAAAAAGTAACACGATATGGAAATTATAACAAAGTAACGAAGGATAGAAATCGTTAGACGTTTACGCGTCGTTCAAACAAAGATAAGTATATTCTATAGGATTTTATTCGGTGGTTGGACGGTAATTGTTACGTCATCTTGTCTGTTAAAAATATTAATAATTATCGAGGTAGCTTTTAGGTATAATATTGAGACCGTGAGAAATAAAGATAGACTTCCGTAATTATTTTGATAATATTTCTCAAATTATTTGTCTGGATTTAATTTAAGAATAAAATAAAATATTATGCATCTTTAAAGACGGTATTTTCTAATCTTGGTTAAACTTATAACGGATTTTATGCACAGTATTGTTTTATTTAACTTCCTAGCATACATTTATACATCAGTAATATCCAATATAGTTAATATTATTAATAAATCATGACAAATTAGGTTTTTCTTTAAATATATTATCTTGCACATTGTGTTACTTATTTTATTTTGATTCAATTGACCAAAGAAGTTATACCAATCAATTTAAGTAATTGTAACATCAAAGTACGTTCCTTATATTATAAATACATTAATACGTTTTATTTTCTTTATTTAAATTCCTTAGGCTAAAACTATTTTTATAATTCATAGTTATTACAATCATGTAAGTTAAACGTGACTCGCATAGGTGGCCGCGTGGTCTAAGGAACTACTCTCGCAGTGGTCTAGACTGCCGATGACGGGGATATTGAGGTTCGAATCTCAGTCGGGTGTACTAAGGGCGGTTTTACAAAATGGTTTTCCTCTCTTCCTCTACGCAAATGCGGGTACACTTTCTATTATTAATTAAACTACTTAATACATCATACCATTAGCGTAATTAGTATACAAGTGTATAACCCGAATGGGTAGTAAGATGCGGTGTTATAAAAGTACTTGGACGTGACAATATTGATGTATAAAAAACTATTTTAGTAACCATTATCTTAAAGAGAAATTAAGATTAGTGAACCCAAACCATCATATATTTCTCAAGCTACTTGTTAAGTAGTCAATGCTGACTTATTAATATATTCACGTGTATTATAAAGTTTCTCTTAAGTGAACTACTCCATTCCAAGGAGAGCTCATAATTTAAACCCACCCAACCCTCTTTACCCACCATCAACCTCAAATAAGCTTGTGGGCTTAGTTTCAGTTAAACATTGAAATTTACCCCCAAAGGTGCATCCATGTTTACGGTCATAAACGTAGTACATGATTTTAGAAATATATACAATAATTTATCTTTATAACAATTCTAAGTATCTTTTGGATAAATATAAATATAACATTTATCTTTACTTGTAATTATAAAATCGCAATCTTATTTTAATGCGGTGAAACAATCCAGATATATTTGGTGTATACAATTTTCAACTTTGAGATATAGAATTTAATAAATGTGCTGATAGTAATAATGATTTATTTAACTAAGGTTATCGTGGTTTCTTTACGATATCAATCGTATATAAATAGTAAATTGAGAAATGTGAATGTTTCCTCTAAAATTAGTATACGATATTGTTCATATTTTAAAAGTATTTAAAAGTATTTTAAAAGATTAGAATGAGTTTTGTTTCATTGAATAACTATGCTTACTGAAATATTATGTTATGTTTTGGAAACTATATTTTAGAATCCGTGTTTTTGTCAATTATATATATAATATATATATAATATATATATATATATATATATATAATATATATATATATATATAATTAATTTAATACCATTGTAACATCAATGCAGGCAGACATTCGAATAAACATTTGCATAACCAAGAGAATTTTAAATACACCGCGCCCCCCCCCCCCTCTCCTATTCTGACCTCTGGGGATACAGGATCCAGTGAAAACCATGTTACTATTTTTCCCCCTTTCCCCATTTTATCAGCTTTGATTTAAAACAAAATAAAAAAAAAACACACGCAATACAGTAGTAGATACGTGAAATACTACAATACGTATTGGTAGGAAGCAGAAATAAATTCCATCCCCCCCTCTCTATTTCCCTTCCAACCCTCTTCCTTCCCCCTATTTCCCGTCAAAAGAGTTAATGGTGGATATTGCGGACCAGGCGTTCTCTATTTCTTTTGCTATACATTTCAAAGAACACGCACATGAAATAGGAGAACAATTTCTTCCAAACACAAGTTTTAAAGGAGTATGAACACATATAAATTATAATAACATTGATTTAAACTTAATTAAAATGTATAAAAGTAGAATATATGCCTAATATATTATTTGAGAAATATCAAAATATCTTTACCTAAAATATTTTGGGCCTTGTAAAAACGTTTAAATTATTATTAACATCGCGTCTTACTACCCGTTCGGGTTATACTCACACTGATGTGTAAGGTGATTGTGAGATGAAATGAAGGACCTACAGCTTCACGTGGGATCCGAACCACGGTGGAGGCCTGGCATTCCACACATTCACAAGTTGTGATTAATAACTTCTTGTTGGAAGTGAAGGAAGGGTTTGGGCAATTAGATAAATCTGTGCTGAAACCAAGGATTGAACCCCGGACCCCCAACACAGAAGTGCGTCACCTTACCCCCAACAGGTCACCAATTAAATTATTTATATTATATTTAAGTTTATTTTTAGCACCGCAACTTATTGCCTGTTCTGTTTGTGAATATACGTACTAATTAAGATAATATGTTATGCATGAGTAAGGTTGAGTTGAAATCAAATGTACTCGCATTTGCATCTAGGTTGAGTGTATATAAATGTAGAAAAAATACCCTCAAAACACCGAACTGGGATTTGAACCTCAACTTCCCGTCATCGACAGTCTAGTGTATGGCGAGAGTAACGCCTTAGACCATGCGGCCACTGAATCGGGTCATTATTTTAGATGCTTTAATTTTTTGCTTTGTAATTTAAACCAATAATGTATTTCTTAAAATAAATTATATCGTTTAAAAATTAAATCTGAACATGGTAATCGATCTTGGTACCGTAGGCCAAGCACTCCAATGCTTCTACCAATGAACTATTCAGGAGTAATCACGTGCTCAGTCATTCTTCATTCAAAGTTTAAATCAAAGCCTGTGGATGCCTTGCGAATTCATCAGCTCCTATATTTGAATCACAGTCAACGACGACTGGGGTAAGCCTTTATTCCATCGTTCGTACAAGATTAACTGTACATAGTCGACGACATACATTAAGATGGAAATTAATTTAAATTACAGAAACAGTCGTCTCTGGGTACATATTTCAAAATTAGATATAGTTAGACCCTAATTTGGGAAAATAAAAATTTGTACGTTGATAACATATTTATTTTTGAATAAAAATGGTTACAAATCAACTCTTACTAAAGTGATATAGTGCGACAAATATAAAAATCACTGATACAATTCGAATACACTGACTGAACAATCCAATACAGGTGTTTAAGAATATATCGTTTAGTTTGCTTAGACATTGGTTTTATTTTTCTTCTTATTTCGTTTTTCTCACAATATGACCGTTGTAATAGCCGATTTAAACACAGTACCGCGCACCTAATTACTTTGCAACTTATTGTACACGCATGCTTGAACAGCTTTGCTCTCCCGGCGCTGTACGCCAAAACTTTGAATACAATTGAATGTTATTAGCAAAGTTTGCCGGATATACCGGTTCAAAGAAACTATATGTGCAGTTTGGGCAATTAGTTTCCGAACAGCCTGTATAGTAGATAGATACATTACACCAGGACACGAGATTGATGAATTAGATGATTATTGGATAGCTCAGTGGTTGAACATTAGCCCGTGAAGCCTATTATTATCATCATCCATGGGTTCGATTTCCGTGTCCACGTATGATCGTTCATTTATATTTAAACTGATTAAATATGCATCTACGGAATTCGTGGACAAATTTAATTTATATCTTCATAAAAATTTGGGTTATAAAAATAAACACAAACTATTTTAAAGAAAGATAGCCTAAATTGTATTTTGTCCCAAGTATGAAAAAAATATCTAAAAGTAATATACAGCTTTTATTATATAAATAAAAAAATTAATAAAGCCTACTTTTAAATACTTTTTTTAGCACCCCATATATCCATTCGGGTTTTACAACTATATACCAATCAAGCCAATGTGTTAAGAGATTAGCAAGGCTAAATTCAGAGTATGTGTACCCGAATTTGCGTGTAGATGAAGAGTGAAAAACCACTTAGAAAACACCAGCCTCAATACACCCGACCGGAACTTGAAACACGGATTTCCCTTCCTATAAATTGCGAGATTGATGCCTTAGACCATGTCACCATAAAATTGGGCCATACATAATTTCTTATAAAATATTATGCTTCAAAATTGAAATATACTTGATTTAAAATCTGCTTGTAATGTTATTTTTTCAATCAACATGCTATATAACCCGTTTCAGTGGCCGAATGGTCTAAGATGTCACTATCGTGCTAGACTGAGCTGCTGAAGTTTGGGAGATCGGTGGTTTAATCCCGTTAGGGTATACACGGGGTGGTTTTTACTAAACTGGTTTCCACTCTATTTCCACGCAGATTCGGATACAAGTCCTCTAAAATATTTTATTACTCATCCTTACCATATTAAAGTAATTATTATATATACGGATAACTTGAAAAGGTAGTAAGACATGTTGATAAAAATAAACATGCTTTTTTTTAAATAGATATATTGTAGACCTATACAAAAATTTTACATCAGTTTGACGTTAACACGCTTTGCCTTGAATACCTCTACCTATTTATCTTGTACAGAAGAGGAATGCGTCTGTGTGCTCCTATTCCCAATATTTAAAGTATACTCCTCCGTGTTCATTTTCCAGGCCAACGTTTTTAGAATTGCATGGGAAGCTTTGCTTGATTGATGATACCATCCATAGGAAGTATACAGCACGTCTCTATTGAACACATTTATACGAGAGACTTGTATTTTATGCAAAAATAAAAAAAAAAGAATAAAATGAGTAGGCGATAAAAATAAACTTTTTTTTATCGCTCCCCATCGTTCCCTAGTGGAAAACTTTTGCGCATGCGCACTGGCTAAGAATCGTTGAGAGGAATGATTCGCGAAACGAGGAGCAATAAATATGAATGAGTCCATCAAAAAACGTTGTATATTTTGATGCATTTAAAGTGTGTAGGGGAAAATGATGAAATGGAATGAATTCCCATAGCGATGATCTTCAAATACAAAATAACTAAGCAAGATATTAAACAACATTCCTTGCGTTGAACACTTGGGAGCTGGGCGCATTGCTTTCTGTATTGTTCACGATATCGAACAACTATCTTTATAAAGATTAATAACAACTGTATGCTATATATTTTCTATGAATAATATCTGGAATACATGATAGTATTATTCTGAATTTAGTAGGTTTATAATACTTTTAACGTTTTAAAATTATTTTGCAATCTTCCTCCACGCAAAGCGAGTACACCTATTTTATACGAGACCTTAATGGTCCTTAGAGTATTAGCGTTGTTACTGGATACCTAATGTTCACTAAATGATACGTTGCACTTAAAAGAATATATTACGTAATACTTTATTTTTAGATCCATTACTGTTTTTCGCCTGTGGTCTGGGTCAGTTTTTTATTCAAGCCATTTATTTTTCCCCTTCCGGCTTGCTAGGCCTGTCGTAGCTTCATATTATAAACCTAGGACAGACACAACACACAGCCTCCATCCGTTAATTCATCATTGTGAAAGGGTAAACCCAAATTTCACCAATGATAAATTTTTCAGCCATGCCGTGAATTGAACCCGGGACCCTTAGCTCAGTAGACAGACACGATATCGACTGAACAAATGTGTCAGACATGATATATTATACTATATTATTAAGACTATATTATGTAATACTTTTAAAGTATTTTACTGGTTTATATTTCATTAATTGAGTGTATTATTAATATACACTAATTTTAAGGCCTATAGTAGCAGCATCTTGTGAATGTGAGGAATGCCAGGCCTCCACCGTGGTTCGGATTCCACGTTAAACTGTAGGTCCTTCATTTCATCTCACAATCATCCTACCATTACACATTAGCGTAGGTGCGTATAACCCGAACGGTTAGTAAGACGCGGTGCTAATAATAATAATAATAATAATAATAATAATAATAATAATATAGTAGCAAACTTATGTGTTCTAGTGGTCAGAGTTTCTGTCTATAGATCCAGAGGTCTTGGGTGCGATCCCCACAGCTTCCAGATTATTTGTGGAACTCAGCGTCACAAAGACAAATGAGGATCTAAATGAATTCAAACGTAGCAGTTCCGGTATAGAAAATTGAGATTAATTAATAGAGGATTCGTTGTTCTGACCGCATGACACCCTCTTCTGCATAAGTAGAGATTATCTTCGCCAAAATATGGCATCCACTTGATTTGAATGTCTCGAAAACGGGTTGATGCCATGGAGTTTTATATATAGTGTTTTAACTAATATTAAAATAGTTTTACCACTTTGGTTAGCACGTGGACTAATTGTAAGGCTTTTCTATTCAGATTTAACATTGATTGCAACGGTGAGTTAATATACCGGCCAGGCTTAGTGAAATTATATTTTCCTTAACGATTCCTCATCCTCCTTCAATGCAAATGCGTTTACATATACTTTAAATTCTATCTCCCTCATCCCTATATCATTAAATAGCTAAATGCGGATAGCATTAGTGGATGGTAAGACGCGGTGAAAAACAAATAAATTAAATATTTATTTTAGTTCCGATACCCAATTTTTTACAGTTATAAACAATATATTAAAGCATAGCATTGGGCAAAAATTTAATTTTCAAAAAACCTTAAATCAACATATTATTTGAATATTTATAAGTTTCGGAATTTTTTAAATATTATCTTAGGAAAATAACGAACGTTAGGCTTACTATGAATTAATGTACATACAAAAGCTTAGCGCTATAATTAAGAATTTGTCTTTTGATATATTATTAGAATCCAAATTTCTATTTTAAAATGAATACACTTATTTATGTTTTATATTTCTACTTTTATTAACTTGAATTCCCTTGTGACTTAAAAGCACATTTATGTGTGTTGTAGAAAACCACGATATAAATTTTTCAATTATTTAAGCTCCTTCTAATCTTTCTTTTTTTCTCCTACACGAAGCCCCTTGTATCTCTGAAGACACCACCTGTCAAACAGGAAAGTTGGACAAGTTGCCCACCCTAGTCACGTGCAGAGGCTAAATGATTCGGGATTACATCCCTTCAGGCGGCGGTGCGGACGGACGCCGTTGATTAAAAGGAGACTTCATCTCACTTGGTGCACCCGTTTTTTTTAAACCTGTTTTGTTGCTGACGCTAGAAGTAAATGGATATTTTAAGTAGAATACGAGTTCCGTGCAAACACTACAACGTATTATTGCTTAAATGTGAGAATGCATTTTGTTAATTTAATTTACTGTGAATTAAATACACTTTTATTTAATTAAGCATGACATATTTTCTTTAAAAAAGTTGTAACATATTTTTTATTTATCATTTAAAAATTTTTAAATATATATTTAGCACCGTGTTTTTTGTCCATTTGGGTAAATGCATTTCTAATAATCACACTAATATGATAGAAATGAGGAGGTTTGAACTTAGAGGAAGTGTATCCGTATTATTTTGGAGGTAGAGTGGAAAACCATTTAGGGAAATCCTCGACTGGGAATAATTCCATGAGATCTCCGTCATTGGCAGTCCAGTCTATTGCAAGAGTGACACCTTAGACCATTCGTCCACCTAAGCGGGTATGTGAATACAAATTATATTAACTGGTACTAAAATTAATAATTATCAAAGTTTGATGGTAGAGTCCCGGAAACTTGACACTCGATAACTCGACATTCCGTGTAACTCAACATCCGCACGTGCACACAGTTGTTGGCGCCAGTCCTCACAACTCAAAGCCATCCAACTGTATAACCTCTCTGTTTGTGTAACTTGAGTGGAACAGTCGTGCTGTAGTGTTTTTACAAGTAATGTGTTATTCAAATCAATACAATATTATATGTACAGTACTGCACTGCATTTCTGTATATTACAGGTATGTATGTACACCATTATATTAACACGTAATATATTGTACTGTACATATATTACTGTTATTGTACCATACAATACTACAGAACAGAACAACTGTACCTATAATATTCGATACTGCACTGTGATTCAATCCTTGTTTAGTAGACACGCATCTTATGCAAGTTCATTCGTAAAACTCGACATTTCAATAACTCGACACCCTTTCAGTCCACGTTAGGTAGAGTTTCCGAGACTCTACTTCCATTAGAAAACACAACATACATAATAATACAACCACTACTATTCTTCTTACAGCAGTCCATTTTATTTTGAGTTTACAAACATAGATAAAGTACTCGTTCAGTAAAGAGTAGGGGCTCAGAATGTATGGGATTTTCTGGATGCATTATTTAACTTTTTGTTTCCACGTTTTAACATTCGTCTGGGGTGTATTTAATTATGATAGCGAGAAGTGAATAGGAAGGTAGAATAAATATCTACCATACCCACATTCGCGTGGAGGTAGATTGAAAAACCATTTAGGAAAAAAAAATATCTTAGAACACCCGGCCCGGTTCTAGAAATCTTACTTTCCCTTAACTGGTAAACCATAATAGATGATCCATTCATTTAACCCGCGTGCCCACCGATATCAATCAAACCAAACATGTAGGCCCTAATGTCTTCGTTAAATATTCCATATTCTCGTTTATTTCTATGACGTGATTAACACGTAGTTTTAAATTACAAAATCCAGGTAAGCTTTGTTGTGTTAACTTATTTGTATTTTGACCCACTTTGAGGCCGCATGGTCTAAGGCGTCACTCTCGCAATAGTATAGACTTCCAATATCGGGATTAGAATATTGGTCGGGTCTACTGAGGGTGGTTTTTCCTAAATGTTTTTTCACTCTCTCCCCACGCAACGGGGGGAACACTTACCCTAAATTTAACTTGGCCTAATTCCTATACACATTTAAATAATAGTAGGCCTACAAATGTATACAAACCGAACGGGTAGTAAGACGTGGTACAAAATATCTACTTTTAGGGCTCAACATTTTATATATTTTGTAATTTTTTTAAAATCTATTTGTGAAAATTAGTTTACTAAACAGTAGGCCTAGTCATCTATTAATACAAAATTTTCTTATCTTAATTATGAAAAGACACTTTCTATATTGTATTATTTCTAATATATTTTTTAATATTAAAGAGTTTTTATATTTAAAAATAAAAAGATAAGATACTATTACTAAAAAACTACGATGTAGATTTTTTTCTGCTTGACACTGATAAGATCTCTAACTGTCTTCGTCTCATTATCTTCTCATCCAAAACTCCCGCACTTCACTCCATTTTCTCCCCTATTCACACTTCCCCCAATATCCTTACTCTCATTAATCATTCACGGCTTCAAGACTTCAGGCCTTTCCCTATACTATAGCACTTTTTATTAAACAGTTTTCAAGATGACGTCCATGACACAATCTAAACAATATTTGAAATTCCATAAATTGATATGCTTATGTTTTTTTAACACTTTATTCATTTACTGAAATGGTAAAATTTTAATTAATTATCAAACAGTGAAGCGCTAATCGTCAGTGGAACTTTAAGGTTAGACTATTTATTAATACTTGTATTTTTATAGTGTAGTATTTAATAAGGTGACAAAATTTTATCAGCGTTAAATTAAAATTTATTATTTAATATTAATTTTAAGTACCGCTGTACATTTGCTCATTATTAACAATCTACATTTAGATTGAAAAATATTCACACATTTTATGTTTAACGTTATAAACATATTTTAAAAATGTTGACAACGCTTCAGTAAATTTTTAAATTACACCCCGACTTAAAATGGTAATTATCTCAATTATTATTTTGCATGATCATCATAGAATAATAAATTATAACATATATGCTATTATAATATTACTATTATTTAAGGATTTATTTTGTACAATGTAACGTTGTATAAATACCATTTGCAAACTAACTTTATGCTACCACCCTCAATACTCTAAAACTATTTAATCTAAAATAATATATGTTGGTATACATTTAATTTATGTATAAACATAGAAGAGAGAGAGAGAGTAAAGGGAGGTGGATGAGTGTGGATCTAAAGGTAAGCGTAGGCCATATAAGACGTGGCTAAATATGGCAGAAGAATGTGTGAAAAAGAGAAACTTAGTAAAAGAGCGTGCATGACTTGGTGTATGGATGTTGTTGAAGCGAAGAGAGTTTGCAAGGATAAGTGACTGTGGAGAAAGTTAGTGAGGATGGATTAAGTACAAAGTTTTTTGTTTGTTTTAGCACCGCGTCTTACTACCCGTTCTGGTTGTACGCTCTTACGCTAATGTGTAATGGTAGGGTGATTGTGAGATGAAATGGAGTACCTACAGTTAATGCGGAATCCGAACCACGGTGGAGACCTGGCATTTCACACTTTCACAAGTTGTGATTAATACACATCTTGTCGGAGGTGAAGGAAGGGTTTGGTAATCAGATAAATCTGTGCGGGACCGAGGATCGAACCCTGGATTCCCGGCATCAAAGTCCTACACCTTACCCCTAGACCGCCTGGTCACCACGTTTGTATTATGTATGTTATTTGTGTATGTTATGTATGTATGTAAATTATATATTTATGTTATATTATGTATTTACGTTATGTTATGTATGTATGTATGTATGTTGTGTAGTATTTTTCGTACTAAATATAGGAGCACCATCATTTCGGTATTCGTATTTTTATTTATTTTTTGGTAGGTGACCTAGTGGTCTAGAGGTAAGGTGTCAGACTTTGTGCTGGCGGCCGGGTTCAATCCTCGGTCCCAGCACAAATTTATCTGATTACCAAACCCTTCCTTCACCTCTGACAAGACATCTTGTGAATGTGGGAAATGCCAGGCCTCCACCGTGGTTCGGATTCCACGTTAAACTGTAGGTCCTCCATTTCATCTCACAATCACCCTACCATTACACATTAGCGTAAGTGCGTATAACCCGAACGGGTAGTAAGACGCGGTGCTAATAATAAAAAATAATAATTTATTTTTTGTCAAAGCGTCCGCGTGGTGGACAAATCACCACCGTGGGCTGGATTCGGCCGTGAACCGTAGCTTGGTGACCACTGCCTTAAATCATGTGGCCACCGAAGCAGGTAAATTCAATCTGTTTTAATTGAATTATTCAAGTGTTTAACCGATTTTAATAGATTTGGCCTATTGACAATATATGTGTATCAAATCTCATAACCCGTCCAATATATCCACATACTTACACTAATGAGGGTGGCATGAGGAAGGTGGAATTTAATAGAAGTGTACCTGAGTTTGCTTGCTATGGAGATTGAGGAACAATTAAGAACACTTAATAGGCATACATCCGGCCAGGATTTGAAACATGAATTCTTCCGCAAGAAACCAGACCTATATAAAGTTTTGACAACTAACCTCACGTGATCGCATATGTGAGAAATTTATGCTCTTAATAACAAAACGAGGATAATTTTAATTCATACTAAGCTAATCGTCACATTTTTCTTTATTTATTTCGATAAATTGTAATGTATTTTTCCTTTAGATTTTGAAATGTATAAAAATATTAACTTCATACTTTGTTATGAAAATGAATAAATGTTAACAATTTTTATATTTTTGAAAAACATTCTAATAACTTAACAAGGAACATAATAAGAGCATTTAAAAATATATACATCGATATTTTCACAAACCTTACGTGAGAATCACCTTTTGCTATTTCACTAGACCTGAGGATTATTCCGGCGCGCCTCTACTGTAAGTTATTCAGAAATAATTGTGCAGTGAAATCAGCCATTAACAAGGAACAACACCCGCTTCTGAGACGTCACTCTAGCGAAAGACTAGACTGCCGATGACTGGGAGATCGGGGCTCGAATTCCGGTCGGGTGTACCGAGTGTGAATTTTCCTAAAGCCGCGTTGACACGGTCCAAGTATACTTGGATCACAACTTGGACCAAGTGTTCTTGTACAAGTATACTTGGTCCAAGTTAGTTGCCACGGTTATTTACTTGGACAGACAAGAAGACATCAAAAAGATGGCGGATTTGGTTTTGGAGGGTATCGGAGCGGTCACGGATATGCTCATACAGGAAGTTGAAATTCTTAAAAAACGTTCAGAAAAAAGAAAAAGGAGAGTCTGGACCCGGAACTGGATACTTAGACGTGAGGCTCTTGGAGCGTCCACAAATTTCCTTCGTGAAGTAGCGGTTGAGGATGAAGACACTTTCAAGAACCATCTACGATTAACTACTGTGCAATTCGATGAATTACTAGGACTCGTAAAACCAAAAATTCAAAAACTTGACACTAACATGAGAGCTGCATTACCTGCAAGATTGAAATTGCAAATTACTCTTCGTTACTTGGCAAGTGGTTGTTGTTTCCGAACGCTAGAAAGTTTGTATCGAGTGCCGATATCTTCTATATCGAAGTTCCTACCATTAGTGCTGGATTCAATTTATGAAGCATTGGAAAATTACATTCGGGTAAGTTGAACATCTTTATTTTAAATATGTTATTTTTTTACTAACTTGTTTATTTTAAATGGTACATTTTTAAATACAGTAATAATTGTTATAGGAGTCAAAAAATATTATTTTAGATTATTGAAAATATATAAACTGGGTCCTATACTGTCTAATCATGTTCGAAACCACCAATACTGCGGATAGCCACATTCAAAAGAGAGTTTTCATCAGCAGAATTTTCTGTTGGCAAATGATGGGTGCTATGGAGTACCTCATTGTATTCAGGCCCTGGTGTCAGATGTGTCACTAATGGACTAGAAGATGGAGTGTTTGATGGACTGGGTGACATTGAGGTGTGAATGTTGTCAAATCTCTGGTAATATGCGTCTTCCAATGGACTGGATGGCACATGATAAGGCTGATTACGACGCATGATGCTCAATCGTTTTTGTTGAATTATTCTCATTATTTCGAACTGGCACTCCAAAGCGTCAGCAAGTGGAATTTGTCTTAGTTGGCATGCAATATTCTGTGCAAAGTGTGAAAATTCATCAGCCACCTCTCTTCTTTGCACATCGTCTTTCAAAGATTTCAGAGTATCTATTGTTCGTTCAATGTGTTCTGGGATATCACTTTTTTTTTTTTTTTACTTCTAACAAAAGAGGATTTTGGAGTCTTGAAACCGATACATCCTGGCTTTGGGGGTCCATCCTTTTCAATTGCAGTATGAGGTGTGATGTTGTTACCAGAATCGTCAATAGGCTCTCTTGAACTTTCAGTCACAGTGATTGGACAAGATGATTCAGCATTGAGTGATATGACATCAAAGTCCATAGTGTGAGAGTTGCTAGTATCATCTTCTGTTTTGGATTCTTTCTGGTTCTGGTTCATTTCATCTTCCCGCTCTGTGTGTCTGACCTACAACAAAAACATTAACTGTAATTATAAAATTTAATTTACACACATATATATATATATATTTATAAAGACATTATCTAATTAATTTAATTGAATTTTGTGTGTGTCTTTCTTGGTTTCAGGTGCCAAAGAGTGCTGCAGAGTGGTCTTCTGTTGCAAGAGGGTTTGAAGAGCACTGGAACTTTCCAGGGTGTTGTGGGGCATTGGATGGGAAGCACGTCAACATTCAACAGCCTCATGACAGTGGAAGTGACTTTATAATTATAAGGGATTCTTTAGTACTGTTCTCCTGGCTCTTGTGGATAGTAATTACAGTTTCATCTTCATAGACGTAGGGACTCAGGGAAGAATGAACGATAGTACAATATTTAACAACTCTACACTAAAGGAAATGATAGAGGACAGATCTCTGAACTTCCCAAACTGGGGTGTTATATTGGGTGATGAAGGGTTTGCCCTTAAACAGTACCTCATGAAACCCTTTTCTCGAAAAATGCCTTTGAAAGAGGAAGAAAAAATTTTCAATTACCGTCTCTCTCGGGCTAGACGGATAGTTGAAAACGCATTTGGAATAATGGCAATGAGATTTCGAATCTATCGCACACCTATCTACTTGAACCCTGAGAAAGTTGACAAAATTGTGAAAGCTACGTGTGTGCTTCATAACTGGCTGATGAAGACTTCTCGTCCTTATTATGCACCCCCGGGTATTATTGACACTGAAGATGCTAATGGACAGGTAAGGCCTGGCTCGTGGAGAATGGAAGCAACATCCACCAACTTGTCAAGCATAACAAAACAACAGGGCAGCAACAACTACTCTCTGCTTGCAGATCGTCGAAGGCAGAAATACATGAGTTATTTCTTAGCCGATGGTGCTGTCCCGTGGCAAAATATGATTATACACTAGCTGAAGCAATAATAAATATGACAAGAAAAAAGACATTCATTTAAATTTCTTGGCAAACAGCCAGTTGACATACCAGGTTCTCTGTATTTGTAATTTTAAAATAAATACATTAATATAGGTGTTGTATTGAATTATAAATTAATCCTTTTTAAATTATGCACCTTCTCACCTAGAGGAAGAATATCTTCAATAAAAGGGATCAAAAATCTTATCAATTTCTTCTAGATACGTATGTTCTCTTTCTTAACCAATAAAAACCAATAAAAACAATATTAAATACAGGAGTTAAGCTCAAAGTGGAGTATACCTTTGTTAAGACCAAATTGCTTGTATGACACGGTGTAAAATTATGTACAAAAATGTATACAAAATATTATATTCAAAATTATATGCCGTTCTAGGGCCTAAGTTGAAAAATATTAATTTTTTATTCTGAAGACCTGTGTACAAGCTTTAATTTCGTTAACTGCGAAACAGTATATTTTTCTCTGTGTGTATATATGCATATATGTTTATATGTATGCATAATATACATTATATATTTATAGCTATGTACTATGTATATATGTGTATATTATTAATAATTCTTATATACTATTTTATTCTATTTAAGATTTTACATCATATCATACAGGCTTCATAAAAAATAATATGAACAAACGTTATGTATAAAACTAGGAAAACTTACCAAATTTGTGAATTTGCTGTTTCTTATGCTCATCACACCACGTAGAAATCTGTCGGCTATTTCATACCACACAACATTTGGAACATAAACATCTTCAGTAGCTGTGCCTGTTGTATTCGTTGCTTTTACTTTATCAGCTTCTTGTTTATAGGTCGTTCTCATGGTGTTAATTTTTTTCAGAACGTCACTAGCACAAAAATCAGGAATGTTCATGTTTTTGGCTATTCTTTCTACAGCCGAGTTCCGCGCATCCTTATTTTTATAGTCTGCTAACCTCACATTCCACAACACTCCCTCTGCCTCATAAAGTTCCATGAACCTTACATTTTGCCTATCCGTCCATTTGATAATTTTTATAAGTTTTCTTTTACGGATTTCCCCCTCCGTGTTTTGAGTTGACGCCATTTTGTGTCTCATCAAAGTTCGACTTGGATCCAAGTAAGTTGGTCACCGTCCTACTCAACTTGGATATAACCTTCCCATCCAAGTGGGCTGGGATGAATAGTTGACACGATCCAAGTAGTGTCCAAGTGATGCGCGCGCAGCGTCCAAGTTTTCTTTGTCCAAGTATACTTGGGTCGTGTCAACGGGGCTTAAGGGACCACTCTCCTTCCACGCAAATGTGGGTACACTTACTCTAAATTCCGCCTTCATCATCCTTACCTCATTATCATAATTAGTACAGATGTGTATAACCTGAACAGCTAGTAAGACGTTATGCTAAAAATAATAATGACAAGGAATAAGGGAATAAAAAGGAGTTAAGGAAAAATATTAATAATGCTAAAAATCATATTTAAAAAAAAAATTTTACTTAAAAGAAATCTAAATACCTTTTCTCCCTCTCCTCACTTTAAACGTAGATAAATATATATTCTTCCATAATCTAACAATGACTTAATATCCTTTTTTTGTGTACATTGAGTCTAATTTTTTTCCTTTTTTTACTTTAACGTCTAATATTTGCTTGCGTTAAATTATATTAAAATGTATTTTAACATGTCTAAAAATAAACTCCTTAATTGTTTACATATTTCAATTTTATTTCAATTTTTAAAATCTAATTCTTTTGTCTTGCCAGACATTATTATATAGTTAAGTAAGGTCTACCTTATTTATCACTCAAAACTGTTTCACACATTGTATACCAATAAAATATTATTTATTTTCAATTATAGATATGTTTAGTTAAATTTATAACTAAATATATTTTCTTATCCATTAATAAAGTTTTATATAGTTTAAAAAAATTACAGTTTATATAATGTTAATTCATTCATGATTATTATTTATTTTTGGTACATTTTAATTTGAGTCGAGTCAGGCACCTTAGCTCTGTTGGTAACGTGTCTGTATACTGAGTCCAAGGGTCCCGGATTCGATTCCTGGAATGGCCGAAAAATGTATCAAGCTTCAAATGACTGTTTACCCTTTCACAGTGATGAATTAACGGTCGGGGACTGGATGTTGTGTCTGTTCTATATTTAATTTAGGTTATAAGTCGTGTGCTGATACAACCATTCGGTTCAGAAATATCACGTTAAATACCTCAAATAAATGAAAACAAAATATTATTTGTTTTAAGTTTATTAACAACAAGCATAAATTTGGTTTTCTCGTAATACAAAAGAAAGCTTCAAGGTTTATTGGATAGTTGGAAAACATCATCAATTTTATTTTAACCACGTCTTAATACTCTTTCTAGTTGTATTTACTTATGAGAGTGACTAAGGACAAAAAAAAAAGGTTGAATTTAGAGAAACTATACTAATATAAAGGATAAAGATTTAACTAAAAAACATAGGTTAAGTTATTTATCTAAGTAATAGCGCCTGATATTAAATCACATCTAGAGAAAAGAACTGTATGTATACATTAGGATACTTGAAACGGATAGTAATGTATCAATATTAAAACACTTTAACACATTTATGTAACCTTTCTTCTCACAAAGATGATGTAAAATTTGATTTCCTAATTGAATTCTGTAGACAGGGTTTAATATGGAAATTACGTCTGTTCTTATCAACTCCATTGAGTGACAAAAGTAGGGTTTAACAAGTTTAGCCGTTTAAAAGCTACGAATACTTCATGAACAATTACAGTTTGATCTTTTATAATCCAATCACTCTTGTCAGTCTGGGGAATTTTAAATGGAGTTGGTTAAAAAATAAAAGGTTCGACATTGTAAAAAGGTTTCAAGATGAAATAAACCTTAAGGGAAATCTGAGATAATACTTTTTAATATTTAATTTTGTTGGCTTGATTCATGGTATTCCATTGTGAAAGTAAATAACTGTTATATTTATTTATAAAATTCTTACTCTTTAGGTTCAAACATATTTTGACACACTTTACTTAACCATTTCTATAATAAATCTAATTCTAAAATTATAATATAAACATTTAGAGGTATTTTTTGCACAGCAGTTTCATTAAAAAAATTCATTTAAAAACTGTTCTTGCATTGTAAAAGCGACAAAGTATTTAATCACGGGTGATTAATTCCCTAGTAACTATTTTCTTAGTCAAAAGATTTTATTTATTTTTTAAGTACTTAAAGTAATTTTTCTATATTATTTAGTCTTAAAATTGTTTGAAAGAAGTACTTTAATAGAAAACTAAATGTTTGTTAAGGTTAAATAACTGGCAGTTGCTAAAAAATTTTTACCACCGCGTTTTACTATCCGTTCGGGTTATACGTTCAATCACTATTAGTTGTAGACCCAATGGGAACGAATTTAGTAGATGTTTACATATTTGTTTTCGTTTTTAGGTTGTTCACAGTACATCCGCTGAATCTAAAACTGTCTAACTCACTATTTCACGAATTTGAAATTTTCTTCTACTTAAAAATCCTTAACATCTGAAGAAAATAAAATGATAAAAAAGAGGAAATAGAAATAGTAGCTGCTAACATTATTGTAATGCATTTATTAGATTATGTATTATACATTCAGTTAAATGCTAAATCTATGATATGGGGTGTAGATATTAGGCTTAATGAAGCATGGGATGAACCACCACTAATCAGTATTAAAACTTAGAACAGATTACAATGGAATTTTAAAATAAATACATTATTTTCTCGAATTGGATATAATCTTTCTAGAATCTTCCATTATTCTTGTGATGATATCTATGGGTCGTTCATTTTCATCGATCGTCGTCGTCACTTGGTCCATCATCATCTCCCCATACATCGTCGTCGTGCACTGTCATCATCTCATCTCATCATCATCATTCGTCGTCCGTCCACTGTCATCATATCATCATCATCGTCATTGTCATTCATCGTCATTGTTCATCTATCGGTATGTCATCTCATCATCATCATTCGTCGCCGGGTTCGTCTTCACATGTCTTTCATCATCTTTCCCATCCATAAAATTTCGTCGTCGTCATATTGCCCCATCATCATCTCCGTCGTCGTCCGTCATTGTCATCATCATCTGTCTTCAATCATCGGTCGTTAATCACCTTAATCGTTAAAATAGTCGTTCAGTTGGTCTTGTTTCAAGCTTTTACCAGACGTAAGAAAACTGTCCGAAAGTCGTTTTAACGTTGTATCAAGTATTATTTTACCCCAGAGTTGGTATTTAAAACACATTTTTGGGATAACTTGTAGCGATTTGGTTTGTAATTTTTCACATTTTCTAAAGTTGGTGTAACATGAAGTATATTATCTCATTCTTTTATTATCCATCAATGTTCATCCCGCTGTTTACTAAAAAAAAAAAAAAAAAAATCACTCTTAGGAAGATGTAAAAGAAATACTTGGAGAGCTTTGAAATGTGGTGCTGGGGAAGACTTGAAAAGCTCGGGTGATCAGCCAGGAGTACAAATGAATAAGTCCTAAGAAGAATGGAAGAGAAGAAAACAATTTTGGATGTGGTTCTTTAGGTACAAAGCTAACTGGATCAGACACATACCTTAGGAGGAACTGTCTTCTGCACGACGTCATAGAAGGAAAGATTGAGGGATAGAGGAGTTATGAGGAAGGAGGATTCAAATATTATTTGACTTGAAGGAAAGAAGAAAATTCTGGGAGCTGAAGGAGGAGCAGAGGACAGGGTGCATTGTCTGTCTGAGTTAACTGTCAAACCGGTAGCAAGACAGAACACCTAATAATAGTAATAATAATAATCTAAGTTAATCCATTTTTGTGTTTCCTAAATGAGTCCATATTTTGCAGCACACTATAAAAGTTTTACGTCCTAATACCTTAATTATCTTCTACTTCCATTGTTGGTTTTGAATACCTTGAATACCTTGACTAGAATCCGAAAGATTTGAGATGCGTAAAAATCTCATAGGGCTACCTAGAATACACTTATGAAATCCTTGACTTGAAATCACAAATTTAAGCAATTGTTAACAGTTATTTTATAGGCTTGTGTAGCCTAATTGGTAAAATAAGAAAATCACAAAAAATGACAAAATTGTATTAATTATATTAATTTACTTTAGTTTTTTATTATGTAAGAGACGTGACAAAATAGCATTTGTCAGTGATATTAGGTCCTAAACAATTTTTTTTTCAAAATTAAGTTTACAATTTTAATATTCATATATTTAAATACAGGATTAAATAAAGGATTAGAATTTGGATTTGAGATTCAAAAGAAAATTTATGATTATGATTCAAGAAATAGCATATAAGATTTGACCCATCTCTAAATTAAACCTAGATTTTCTATCAATTTAGTAACTTTGCTTTAACATCTTTTTCGCCCTTAATGATACATGGTATCTAAGATAATAGAACATGTTTTTTTGTTTTAGAATTTTACTCTCAATTTAAATTTTGCTGCACACCGATTTCTGTCTTAAAAGACTCGTCTTGGTTATTTATCCAAAGAATTATGATATTTTTGCGATTTATTAGCGTGTTCTTTGGTGTGTACACTCCATTCAACAAAACATCCTCCTTTCAATAGTACTGAATGATTAATTAGTGCGCTCTAGCTTACATATAATTATTTCACTCTTGGCACTGGTCTTGGATGTCTCTTGGACTAAAGCCGAATTCAGACTACTACGCTGACGTTTCGTGTACACACGTGTTATGACGGTTTAGTGAAAAAAATCATCCCGATAAATTATATTGAAGTGGGGTGACCTGGCGGTCTAGGGGTAAGGTTTCGGACTTCTATGCTGGCGGCCGGGGTTCAATCCTCGGTTCCGGCACAGATTTATCTGATTTCCAAACCCTTCCTTCACCTCTGACAAGATATCTTGTGAATGTGGGGAATGCCAGGCATCCACCGTGGTTCGGATTCCACGTTAAACTGTAGGTCCTTCATTTCATCTCACAATCACCCTACCATTACACATTAGCGTAAGTGCGTACAACCCGAACGGGTAGTAAGACGCGGTGCTAATAATAATAATAATAATAATAATATATATTGAAGTGCTCATACTTCCGTGATGTGTTGTGTTATCTGACGTCGGAACGCGTGTTAACATGTCGTTATACGCATCAGCCCAAGAAATGGACATCCAGATTTTCGTTAGAAGGGTTGAAGTACGTGACACTTGAGTTTTTTTCGATTTAATTTATTTTTTGGTTGATATATTGAAGGTTATAAAACTCCTTTATTGATATCCTAGTATACATTTAGAAACACTCTTCATCTTTCAAAAGTTCAGGTCATAATTTATGTAACTCACCAAACTCCCCCATCCCTCCTCTCGGCGTTAATGGGATGTATCCACTATCTCGTGTGTTCAAGTGCAAATAACAAACATACTAATAGCGGCTACTATCTCCTCCTCCTCCTCATCAAGTTCAGCTAATAGTCTTTCATCCATTTAAGTACTGTCCCCTTGAAAATTTGATAAAACAAATCGTACAAAAAATGATGTGGTCTGATCAGAATAAAGAAGTCAACTGAGCACAACAATTCATGTCCAAACGACACAATATACCACATACATCAGAGCAGTGCAATCACTTGAAGTTGATGTGTTGTGTTGAGATATGTTGACACGTGTAAACACGAAACGTCAGCGTAGTCTGAATTCGGCTTAAGAGTGGTTAGGTTAAGTGGTTATACCGTTAAGTTAAAGGTTCGGGATTTGAATCACTACAGCAGGTATAGGCAACCTTTATAAGTCCAGATCCACTTATAAATATATCCAAGACCCATTGTTTCACCTCTTTACTTTAGCTTAAAAAAATAGTAGATACATCTTATATTTCTTTAATTAAATGTTTTATCAAATACTTAGCTCTTTATCTTTATAGAAAAAATATAAAATAAATAAAATGTTAGTTTTTATATTAATCTATTTAATTTTCCTATCACATTACTGATTATGACCGATTAAGGTAATTTTGGTGAAACTTAATTTTTTTTAATGGGATTACTTCATATATTTGAGAATTTAAAGGACTCAAAGATTGTCTTTTAATGACAATGTAGTTTTCTTATAAGATCGACTGAAAATTACCTAGTAAAAATAAAATGCTTTATGTCTCCACATATATTTAATGTACAAATATATAGGCCTAAATGCAAACGCACATAAACTCTACCAAACACACACACTGCTTAAATGGAGAATATATTATTTAGAAAAAGTGTTTTTAGTAAAAAAAATGTATCTCTTAATTATTTTTAAAACATAAATGAATCTATAGGTCTGCATAGAGCTTACATAGTTGAGACACCAACTTTCCGGCCATACTTCAAGCATGGTTTTGCCACAGAGAAATGTAGTGGTGATCGCAAATGTGACCTTGAGCTACCAAATCTAGGTCTGAGTTCCCCTTTTACCCCTCATCCAGAATGGATATAACGGGCCACATCCCTTGAATTATCAATGAGGCCAATACGTCGCGTCTCCATACCATCCAGCACGTAGTAACATCATTTCATCCCGGGAAGGCAGAAGTGATGATAGGACGTTATACGTCCTGAAAACCAATGATTCTGGCAAGGAGATGAAAAAAACACATCTATATTGACACCACCATTTTTTTTATAGAGTTTCTGAGATTTCCTTTGGATTCGCTGATGGATTTTCTCAATTTTTAACTCATATTTATAAATAATTACTTATATACGTTTACTTAGCATCCCTCCCAATATTTTATTGCAGTTATTAGTTCACTCTAGGACTAAAACAATTTAAAAAAATAATCCTTCTTGGATTATTACTCTATAAATGATAAGCCTGTAGATGACAGCTGAACTATACTTAAATAATTAGGATGCAACACAATTATATGTGAAATCAAGACTGATATAGTATGGACATGTAATGAGGATGAAGAAAATACCAAAGGAAATGATGTATGTAGGAAAAAGATCGTAATGGAGGTCAAGAAAGATATGGCAGGAGCAGATAACAGAAAGTGTGCAAGGGAGAAGAGTGGAAGTGATTAATGAAGGAAGAATCATGGAAGGACAGAGGAAGATGGAGGTATTTTACTAAACTGACCCGGCAACAGGCTGGAAACAGTTGATGATGATGATGATGCAACGTGATATGGTCTCTTAACTTACGTGACAAAAAAGTAATTTAGGATGTTCGAAAACAAGGTGCTTGGGAAGCGCGAATGGGAGAATCTAGAACCGTGTTCAGGTAGTGACTGACAAACCCAATGGTAAAATACCATTTGAAATATATTAAATGTTTTCTTCTTTCTTCGAAATGTTTCGAGAATACGAAGGGTATTTTGGGTGTTGAAGTCAAAATGGAGATTTGACCTTCAATTCGACATTGACATTTTGAAGCTTCACTCACACTTATTAAAATATAATAAATTTATGAAAATAAAAAAAGTTAAATGTAATACGTTCTTCTGGTTATGGGTGCTAGTTAAATATATCGAATTTTATGTA
This sequence comes from Timema cristinae, assembly GCA_039000515.1. Taxonomy (NCBI): domain Eukaryota; kingdom Metazoa; phylum Arthropoda; class Insecta; order Phasmatodea; family Timematidae; genus Timema; species Timema cristinae. Next base: position 44,121,986 of record JBCFYV010000024.1, read on the forward strand.
AAGTTTGTTATAAGAATATCAAGCTTCGTCAAAATCTTTTGGAATTTATTTTTCCTTCTAAATAAGTTGATTTTTTTTCTGGCCTAAATTATGGTTTGGACTATACAGTACACAATTTCAACCTTTTTGTTTTCTAGTACCATAGCATTTTAGTAGCCTAACAGTTTTGGTAATTGATGACTATCAATTTAATTTTAAATATTTTCAACCACACGCATAGGGGTTGTTTTTATAGATGTTGACCACAATTAGCGCGGCTATGTTTAAACTCGTGAACGAAATAAATTTATAATTAGCCATGATGCCCACAAGGTAGGCCTCTGTGTAGGCCTAAATGTTGAAACTGAGGTAAAACAAATTTTATAAATTCAAACTCTACTTCAGTTGTACTAACCAATTAATTATTTAAATATTACATTTATTTAAAAAATCTAAACAAAAATACCCACACTTTATCTGTATGTAAATAAAAATATGTTGTTCAAACATCTCGTAATAATTTCGATGACCGACTCAAAACATTTCTAATAACTTAAAAGGAATTAAAATATGAGCGTAAACATTAATTTAAACATCACCTACTTGTGATTCCCTCCCCCTTACACCATAACCAAAACTGGAATGGGACTAGAGGAAAAAAAAGATGGGGTAGGGGGGTAACCTTAGGTTAAAATCCTCTTGAAACATAAAACAAGTGAAACGCGTAACACGATCTAGACTCCTTTTCACAACACATTAAAACTTCCCTAAAACATATTCCTAAGCAACATCCCGTTGCGTTGAAAGCTCTCTTTGCTTACCACCCCCATCCTTTCTCCCCATATGCCCCCGTGATTTCTATTACGTCATCATTTTAACCCCCTTCGGTCCTCCAACACCCCACTACTGCTCCCCCCCCCCTCATTTACCCCCTACCCTACCACATAGACCTACCCTTGAGGGTTTAGGAGAGCATGGTAAAGTAGATGGGTTTGAACATAGTAGTGCATGTGTGTAAGTATTGTGTGTATGTGGATAGAGAGAGAGCTACATGTATTAGCTATCTCTCTCTTTCTTGATGACTTGCCTGCTATACCATAGGGGCTGTCTGTCTCTCTTATACTGTGTTTACACTCCTATCCATTGCTGAGAAGTGGGAAGCAAACACACTGTACACTACACTCGGCACGTGGTGTGTGTGTGTGTGTGTGTGTGTGGACAGCTTTTCAAAGCACTCAACGCTCTCTGGTGGAGCCAACTAGGGGGTACAGTCTTCGACAAGACAATGTCACCCATATTTTCCGGGTTAACGGTGATAAGCACCAACTTATATTTGATAAAGTGTGTTATTTTAGGCTATTTTCATGTTTAAAACTTTCTCTCTCAACCATTAATCCGCCCCTCCCCCCACTTCACTTTAAAATATGCATTTATTATCAAAATAATGTCGGTAGGAGAAGAAAGAATACCTAATATTAAAGAATAACTTTTTTGTGTGTGTTTGTGTGTGTTACTACCCGTCTGAAATATGGTACGCATTTAATCACACTGATGGGGTGGGGATGAGTCAGATAGGAATTCGCGTAAATATAGATGTATTTGCCTGGAGAGAGGTTGGCAAACTATTTTTCGTAAATATAAAATCTTCAGTACGCCAGCTGGGGCCTAAAACCCAGCCTCCCCATTACCAAGACACAAAACTAGATTTGTTTATTTTAATTAGCACCGCGTCTTACTACCCGTTCGGTTTATAAGCCTAAATACTAATTACGCTAATGGGTTAGGGATTGGGAAGTTTGAATTTAGAGGAAGTTAAACCACATTTGCGTGGAGGGAGAGTGGAAAATCACTTAGGGAAAACCTCTCCCAGTTCACCCGACCTTGATTCGAACCTCAATCTCCCCATCATCGGCAGTCCAGATCAACACAAAACTAGTGCGTTAGATAACAACACCACCAGGGTGAGACAAACTAGATGAACTTGACATTTAGCCCACGTGTCCACCAATCCAGATAGTAACTACAGTATATAAATCAGTATTTAAATGAATTTGGATTAAAATAATATTTATATTTCTCGTCTAAGTGTATACTAACATCTTAAAATTAATAAATACAGATTAATCTAATAATCTAGTCTGCTCTAATAATATATACGATTGCTGGTAGTGGGCAGACCAGGGTTTGAGATACTTAGGGTAGTTTTTTTTTAAATTCATTTCCCATAAACTTTCTCTTTTTCCACGCAAATTCTGATATATTTCCTATAGAACTATACCTTTCTCATCTCTACCCATTATTAAATGGCTGTCTGCGCTTCATCAACCTGTAGCCCAGTTTTCGGAAAGACTAGCCCGTTCTAATGTACCGTTGCCCAGGGGACGCCCGAATGTATTAACCGCACTCCCTTTCCATTTCCCGATGAGATGCGAGGATGATGATAGTGAATATAATTGGGTGAAACCAATGAAGATCTTAACGTAACTTAATCCTTATCACGTAAACCCTGGTGACCATGGGGATAATTCCCCATTTTAAGAAAAATCCCCCAGTACCAGCCGGGAATATAACCCGGGACCTCTAAATCAGCATCAAGAGCCTCTGATCACTTTACTAAGAGGCCGGTTTACCCTATTAGTGTAAATACCTGGATAATCCAGACGGGTAGTAAGACGTGGTGGACAATTCTTTTTAATTAAGATAGTAATACTATTACACTACATAACCGGACGATGCAAATAGAGCTAAGGGTTCCAACAAACCAATTAACCTAACTAGGCACTGTTTTTAACCAGGGATTGTAAAACTATAAAATATACAGGAGGGATTGAAATGATCTTAAGGTGTGGCAGAAGGGAGCGCGAGTAATTTTACAGTTCTTATAGCATTAAATTTTTGTTGGCCAAAATAAAGCAAATATTTCTCCAGTAGCAACATAGAGTTTAGTTTTCTGCACATACTAATATCAACAGATCTTGAATATTGGTCAAGGGTGTGCTGGAATTTTGTCAAACCTTTTTCTATTTATTTAAAAAGTTTTGACAAAATTCCAGGACACCTTTGACAGATATTCAAGATCTGTTGATATTAGCATGTGCAAAAAACTAAACTCTATGTTGCTATTGGAGAAATACTTGATTTATTTTGGCCAACAAAACGCAATGCTACAAAAACTGTAAAATTACTCACGCTACCTTCTACCGCACCTTAAACAATTTATGTTAAACTATACATCCTACAATTAAATAATTACCCGCTGCAGTGGTTGAATGGCCTAAGGCGTCACTCTTCTGTTGAACTGGCCTGCAGATGACGGGGAGATAGGGGTTGGAACCCTGGTCTGGTCAACTGAGGGTAGTATTTTCTAAACGGTTTCCCATTCTTCCTCCACTCAAATGCGGGTAGATTACCTCTTAAATGCTTAAGTCCTCATCTTTACCCCTTTAGAGTAATTATTAGATTGGCGTATAACCTGAACAGGTAGTAAGACGCGGTGATTACAAAAACCTAAATAACACATAGAAATATCAATCAAGAAAATGTAGACAGAAAACCCAAATTGGTTTTATATTAAAGTGATGAGATTACAAACGTTCAAAATGAACACAAATAGTGATTCGCTAATCATCCTGGGACATGAACAGTACATGTAGACTCTATACAGATAATTTTCAGGCATTCTATACTTTTGTAGAATTCTGGTAGGACAATAATTTTAGGTAGTTAAAACTTTTTTTTTATACTCCATTATGATAACCTTTTATTTTATTATTAATTATTATAGTTTCATAGGCATTCATACTATCTATAAAACGAATTACGTTAGCAGTTTACATATGTAAAAATAATTGATGTGACTCTTGAATACCCAAACTCTTGAATACGTCAAATCTTTGACGACATTATAAGATTCTATAAAATATCGGTATTTGCTACAAAAATAAGTCCCCCCCTCCCCCTAAAACTTTTGGTTAAAATTGGTCTAAAACTCAAATACTATTTATTGTTCGTTTATCCCCAACATAATTATAGGAAAAACTTAAATTAATGATATGGTGTCTAGTGTATTTTATCATTTAACTGAATTTAATGAATGTTATAATGAATGCATTATAACAAAATACTTTAACATTTAATTACTATTTCTATTTTCTCCCACGTTAAATTTTCTCTCTTAACACGATTTGAATTTGAATTCGAGATCTGTGATTGGTCGGTAAAATTAAGATTAAAACTCTAGTTTAAGAACTTATGAACAGTTCTTTGGATTAAGAGGTTGGATAGAAGTGACATATTTTCTAGGAAATAAATACTAATGATAAAAATTCGTTGGAGGAAAGAAACGGACGGCTATATTACCTCAATCCATAATAAATATCACTTATAAAGTAATTTCAGGGAACTCAATTTTTCGGTTCACTTGAACGCCCTTAAGTTATTTTTTAAGATCCAGGTTGATATGTGTCTTTAAAAAATGCCTTTATATACCTTAATATAAAAGTGAAATTACTCATCCATCATCATCATCATAATCATCATCATCATGAACTGTTTCCAGCCTGTGACCAGGTCCGTTTAGTAAAATGCCTCCTACAAATAAATCTTATTTAAAATAAAGATAAAATGGGTACTGGTTATAAACATTTAAAAAAGTATATTTTTATAAACTTTGATACATTGTTCAACTTTATCAAAATTTGGCAAATTTTCAGTGGAATACTACTGGCAACATTAAAGCCTTAAAAACCATTTCTAGAAATATCGCCAAATATAAATTCCTGGCTTACATAGAATATCTGGAACAAGATTACTCAGAGAAGTACAGACTCGATAAGAGTCGTGCCAGAATTATCATCAAAATAAAACTCTGAGCAGGGTGTATCTTGCCAGAAGTTTTTTTGGTCCATTTATAACTTCTCGTGTATTGGAGATAAGCATGTGAAACTCTGGAAGAAAGGAGAGATAAAATGAAAGTGTATCTAGAGATGAATTATTATTATTATTATTACTATTCGAAAATAAATTAATGGTGATTCGTTGCTTCAAGTGTTGAAAGCCTTTTCGTGTGATAATGGATCAAAACGAGATTGTAGAAACAATTGAAGATAAGACCTTAACTCAATCTTAGTTTTTATTTATATTTAAGGACCTATGTTACTTGTTAATAAAATATATAGTATGATTTTCTACACATGTAATGAGACAAATCCCCTTTTATTAGAATCAGAATTTTAATTTGGCCTACAAATATTGAATCTTGAATTCGAATCTTAGAAAAAATAACGAGTATAATTGTTAAACTTTTCTACATTGGTATACTTTTTTATTTATTTCTGATTTTGGCCCACATTAAGTGCTATCTTAAATTAATGGACAGTATCTATATACAATTATATCGGTCTAAACCACCATTATACCTCATAATAACGGTAAAAATAATTAGTACTAAATATTATATGTATTTTTTTCATTTTCAAATCTTGAATATTAACTTTTTTCTAATATCTTAATTTTGAATATTCGTAAGGTTTCGTGATCCCAACCCTGACAAGTTTAAAATGGTAAAATACTGTATATTGTCTATCAATTCCTAATTATTTAAAAAGAAACTTACATATTAATTGATTCGTTTTATTTACGATGCATGTTTGATTTAGCTACGTAATTACTAGGTTGGGTATCCGAATGGTCTGAGAGAAGCGGTGGTCAGCAACCAATGGCCCAAGAGTCGATCAGGCCCGCCGATTGATTTTATTTGGCCCACTAATGATTTAGTGAACTAACAATTATTGTGTTCATAAAAATAGACTATTAACTAATTACTATATAAGAAATATGTTGACATTTTTTGCTCGTTATGTTTTCCAAGCTGCCCCCACGGCACGCGATATAAAAAAGGTTACCAATTCCTGATATAAGGCTTTACTCTCTAAATAGATTGGACTGCCAATGACAGGGAGATCGGGATTTGAATCCTGGTCAGATCTACTAAGGGTGGCTCTTACTTAATGGGACTGAACACCTATTTTTTTAAAGTTAACTAATGATTGGAAATAACATTTGAATAACGTAAATCATATATTGGCCCATGACAAGTCGGAATGCCTCATAGTAGATGCTGGACGTGCTCACCGCCAGCGTCCAAACACATATTCACCCGACGCTCAATATTGATGATGGTGCAATGTAGCATAGTGATGTAGATATCAACAATTATACGTGAAGTCTGGTGTTGTAATTTAGTTCCTCGATCGACCTTGGATTGTTGGAATAAACCGCGCCTTTTAAAAGTATTCAGAGAAATACATCTGAGGGGTGTCAGGTTGGGAGACCTAGGTGACCACAAGTCTTTGGAAATAATCCTGTCCTGGAAAAAGCTTCGAATTTCTGCCATGCTCTCATTGGAGGTGTGGCAAGTTGCACCGCCCTGTTGGAAGAAACCATCCGCAAGTTCCTGATCATCCAGCTGGTTTACAAACTCAGTAAAAATCTCAAAGTATAGGTTGCTATTTACCGTGTCTTCAAAATTGATAGGCCCAATGATACGGTTACGGGACACCGCGCACCAAACACCAATTTTCGCTGGAGGCAGTGGCTCTTCATGGATGACGTGGGATTATCACTGTCCCACACCCGTGTATTTTGCGAGTTTATATAGATGGATAAATTGAACGCTTCGCCAGTAAACCATACTCTGTCCAACCGGGTGAGGTTTTTGGTGAGAAATTGGGAAAATCATTGACAACACGCCAGTTTCTTTGCAATATCAGTTGTCTGTAACTCGTGCACACCCATGATATGGTACTGCTTAATATTTGCCTGCATTGCTGCTCTTCGACAGGTTGAATACGATCATCCAGTCTCTTGAGATAGCCTCCGAAGAGATTTCCGTGGGGATGCCAATAACCGCTGCTTCACATCCTGTATTGTGTCCTCCGTCATTTTGGGCCATCACCTCTTATGCGGATCCACCAAGTTTCTTGTTCTCTCCAGCTTCTTCGCAAAGTTCAAAATGGTGGCTCTGGTGGGTGGTCTACGCCCGCCAAATCTATTCAGGAACTTCCTCTGATATTTTTTAAAGGAACCGGTCACCCAGTAATGATGCACAATGAACACACATTCTTCAATTGAGCACACATCTTTCTTCTACCGACTTGCTTACATTGTCCTACAAGACAGAGTCCTCAACTAATATCGAGGCAGATGGCGCGTCAATACGACTCTCAGCTGGCGGTCAGACATGTTTTCTCCAAGTCAACTGTTCCGTCATGAAATAAAGAACTGTTCTGTTTGTGTTTCACGCTCATCTTATACTCCTCATAATGAGTGTTCAGTCTCGAGGGAATCATCCTGTATTTATGTAATAGTAGTTCTGTAAACAGTAAAACTTCTTCTCTCCATGTTATTATCGTTAATACAATCTTAATATTTCTCTTAGGGCTTTAAGTTGTGATATTTCTTATAGTGTCTACGGATTTGAATTTGATACTTTTCCTAGGTGATCAAGTTGGATAGGAAACAAATTAATACTATATTCAATAGTACGTTATATTTATAGAATATACTGTTGTTCACATGAATTTAAAAGTCAGTCTCAATATATGCCAAAGTTAATAAATATACATCCTAGGCACTCGATTGGTTGCTTGGAATTTAAAATATAAATCACCTGCCTCAGTGGCCGGTAATCTAAGGCACTAATCTTGCAGTAGACTAGACCGCCAATAACTGGGAGATTGAGGTTCGAATCTCGGTCAGGGGAGCTGAGGCTGGTTTTCCAAAATGGTTTTCCACTCTATCTTCCGCGCAAATGTGGATACACTTCTTTTTAATTTAATCTTCCTCATCCCTAACCTATTAGCGTAATTAGTACATATGCCTATAGCATGAACAGGTAATAAGACGTGGTGCTAAAAAAAATCACTTGAGTTTAACTATTAATCTTAAAAAACTTTTGAGCAGCCGCCATATTGAAACAGATAACCAGATCGATAAACCATGAATATAACTTGTTTTGCCTAGGAACAAAGAATGTTCTGACCATATTTGGTTAAAATTAGTTCAAGAATTTGATAGATACATCGGAACAAATATTCAGGCAAAGTTAAAACCGAGCCTCTCTATACTCGGTCAACAAAATTTAATTAGACCATTAAATTGATTTGTTTAGGAAAGATTGCAACTAAATATATATTTAAATCAAGAATATTAAATTTTAATTAACTAACGATAGTGTTATTATACAACATTCTGTCTCAGGTGCTCTTGTATCAAAGTGATCTACATGGCCTCTTTTATTTAAGGTGACATTCTTACCTCAACAATAAAGGACGTCACCCTCATTAAGTCATCCGAAAGTATCGACGGGAACGTCGGTTTACAACTAACTCTAGGTTGCCGCGACGTGAAACCAAACAGTGGAGCAAGCTTTCTTAAAGATAAGTTCATTTCCCTTAGCTCTCTGTCTTTATCCCACGCACTCTAGCGAGATGGTGGCAAGAGGCAATGTTCGTCGCAAGACATTTCCACTAATTTGGAGATCTCGCTTTGGCGGACGGAAGTGGGAGAAGGGGTTTTTGGAGGAGTCAAAGGGGGAAGAGAGAGGGGGGGGGGTAATGGTGGCCCCTCTTCCCTTTTATGTTACGTCCTCTTCTCGCGTTGAGATATCAAGCCAATGTGAAGGGACATTAATTATTTTGGCGTAATTGCCTCCTAGGGAATCATTAACTACTGTGTAAGACATAGGTTCTGAAGGGGGCACCAGAGATATAGTTAGAGTCAACGAGAAAATGGAATCCTAAGTAGGATGATATAGGCCTGGTCAATAAGAGAAGGAATTATGCACATACATTTTATACAATGTTTTTTATTTTTTTATTTTGGAAGTCAGACTTATTGGTAATTAGATGTATATGGACTAAATTATGTAATTAGTTTGGCTGAGAATAAATACAATTATTTTACTAAATATAAAATGTTCAGTTTAAGACATGTTTAAATTTTTTGTGTACCACTGAACCCAAAACAGTGGATTTTACAATTCGGTAAGTCTCTTTTCTATCCATGGGCATAGTTCTGAAATAATTTTCTAAGAATTTTGTTCAAATTTGATATTAATATGTTATAGGACAATGCCTTAGTTAATTTTTTTTATGTTTCAATCCTAGCACTAAAATCATTGTAATTTACTGATGAATGTTCTTTCCAACCCCAAATTTTTTCAAAATGCCTCTAACGATTTTGTTTAAAATTGATATCTAAGAGTTTTTAACCCTAAAAATATTACAGTAAGCTCCGTTTTTGTGTAAGAACTCTTTTAAGGATGGTTTACTCTTGATTGATTTAGGAAAGTTCCCAACTTTACAAAAATGGTCTTAACGATTCGATTTAAAATTGATAGATATGTGGGGAGTGTTTGATATGACCAAACTGTTTACGTTTCTCATTGGAAAATTCGTTTAAGGGTTGCTTATTGAAACCTTTTAATAAATTTGAATATTTTAAAAATGGCCGTAGCGATTTGGTTCAAAATAAGTTGAGTTATTATATTATACATAATTTTATAAATATATTTGGTTTTATTTAAAAAAAATTAATGGTGGTTTACTTAACTCTGATTTTTAAAAAAATTGAGATTTTTTGAAAATAGTGCTATGTCATTTTGTTCAAAATTGGTATTTGTAGACTATTTTACATGATAAATAATAATAATATGTGATGATTTTTCTAGAATAAATTAATTTAAGTCTTGTTTACTAAGGCAAATATGAGGAAATTTGAATTTTTTCTAAAATGACAGTGCCAATTTATTTTTAAATGGGGAATATGGAATTTCTTATAGCACATTTAAAAAATATTAATTGTAACAAAAATAAATAATTCATATACCATGAAGTGTGTATTGTGATTTATAAGATTATATGTTTGACTTTCTGGAAAAAGCGTAATTAGGGGTGTTTTCGTGAAAATATATTTATCAAACTCTTGTTCTAAGCTTAATAAACTGTATATGAGAAAGTTTGTACGATTGAGTCTTACCATTTATTTTATGTCTTTAACTGAATTAAAAACTAAATTACGTGCTAATTATGAAAGACAAAACGATAAATTCTAAATAATATTGTGTACGCACATGTGCTATATATTTATTTCAAATGAATTATAGGTGTGGACATCAAAATCATGTCTTGAAATAATAATATTAGGAGGATAATGTCTATTGCCTCATAGATTGTTTATTTTTCTATAATTCAATATATAAAACAAATACATATTTGAAAATACTCCGTAGTTAATATGTTTCTATTTATTAGATAATTTTTGAAAAGGATAATTGAATCTCAAACCTGCTTTCAGCTATCATAGTTTAAGTAAAGATAACCCTTCATTGACTTAACGGGAAATTAATCTATAATCTAGCAGTTCATAATTATCTCGTCATTAAATCAGATTATTTGATTATAATATGATAGTGGAAAATACAACAGTATCATTTATTTTCAAATAACTAAGCTAGTTAAAATTTCTATAATAAATAGACTAATGGTATATGTTAGACTCGAAATAATTAAATGATATTTTTAAAATCATTATGTAATAACAAGTTTTGTTTTTGTTTTTAGCACCACGTCTTACTACCCGTTCGGGTTATACGCTTTAAGTACTAATTACGCTAATGATGGAATTGGGAAGGTTGAATTAGAGGAAGTGAACCCGCATTTGCGTGGAGGTAGAGTGGAAAGCCATTTAGGAAAATCCACCCCCAGTTCACCCGACCGAGATTCGAACCTCAATCTCCCCGTCCTCAGAAGTGGAGCTCAACACAAGCGCGTTAGCCAACTACGCCACCGGGGCGTGGCAACAAGTTATAAATGCGATGAATATTAGTCGACTTTTGTATGAACCACAGCTATTTACTATATATTTATACTCGTATTTCTAATCTCTAAATAATATTATTATAACACATGTATGATTGTTTGCATGTATACTTTTATACGATATATATATATATATATTATATAGTATAAAAGTATACACGCAAACAATCATACATGTGTTATAATAATATTATTTAGAGATTTATATTATATATTATATATATATATATATATGCGTACCTGGTAGTTTTACTTATGATCTAAATATATGCTCATATAAATACTTACATGGTAGTTTTGCATATTATATATATTTGTATATTAATACATACGTGATAGTTTTACATATTATTTAGATTCTAAACGTATTTATAAACGGGTGATGATTATTTATTAATATGGCCGATAGGATATAAAACATCATAGTATGCTTTTTAAGTGACTATCCACACTATATTTAATGTCAAATACTTATAAACATTTGAAAAATAATAATAATAAAGTCCTTTATATGCTATTTAAATATTTCTAGCTATTTATTAAATGTAGGGCCTACTATTGTTCTTTTAAATGAACGAGATTTTTTTTACCGCCAACTATAAAACAGTTCCATTGTTTTATTTTTGCAGAGTTTATGCATTACCATATAAATTGCATCTTAGATAAAGGAAAAAAAGGAACTTTAAACTTTAAGAAAATGAAGACAAACTTATACCATATATTTCTTCTTTTCTACGTGTGACTTTTGTGGCACATTCGGGAAACTTGCTAAAACATTGCAATAACTTTGATATATATATATACTGTATTATTTAAAATCTAGTTCAAATATTACAACATTTTCTAAACAATACTACCTGTATATGATTTTATAAACACATATAATTCTTTACAATAGTATAATTGGTTTTACTCTCTCATCTAGGGAAAGAATAATTATAATCGTGAACAATTTCTTCCTTGCGATTATGTGTTCCTGGACTAAAAAAGTGGGTCTTGACAATTCTGCTTTTCTGTATGTTTGTCTCCACCTGGAGCTGCAAATCAATCAAATTTCGATCAAACTTGATAAAACATTATTAATTTTTAGAAAATGTATCTAATAATTTTGTTCAAAATTATTATTTGTGGATAATTTTATGTTATAAACAACACTGTATACTTTTATGGGTGTATACACTTGTTGAAAACTTAATTATTATAAAAAAAAGATGTTATAATTTTTCAAATATATATAAATTTTTCCAAAGGGGTGTTTGGGGATTGTTTAACACTGTAGGCAGATTATATTTGTTATTTTAGATATATATTATATAAGGGTGGTTTACTAAAAACGTGAGTTTTGAATTTTTTTATTTTTTCGAATATTGTATCAACGATTTTGTTCGAATAGTTTATTTAGGAGTACTTCGAATAACACCTAAAATTGAATTTCCATTTACTAAAAGCAGTTTAAACAATAAATGATTACCAAACTCTATCAAGCGATGTTTTGATACAATTTGTTTAGGTTATCTAATAATGTGAGTCACTTTTTACTTCGTCACCTTTTACAGGAAAACTCATCTTTATAATAATTGTCTCTAACAAAAGTTGAAATTTATTTTTTTATTTTTCAATTTTTTTTCTAAGTGTGACGTTTATTATAATTAAGAAACTATCATTATAAATTAATGAATTATAACTATAAATAATGAAACTCAAGTATTTTAAATATATACCCCAATTAAAAAATCAACAATTAAGTTTAAAAAATTGTTCCGTTATAAGAGAAATTTTATCTACAAATTTACAAATAATTGATATAATTTATAATGTATAAACATTAATTTTTTTAAATATTGATTCAAATATCTAAACAAGTCTTAATTAAACACATTTAAAATATCTTATAAACATGTTCTTCTATTTTAAGAATTTGGTTAAATTATCCACAAATATATTATGTTTATGATATTAAAATAGTATTAATTTTTAATTCATTACACAAAAATTATATAAAAATTAATACATAAATAAAAAACATTTTATAGGAAGATGAATGAATTAAGGTGGGGATGTAGGACATTTAAGTAAAGGCTAGTGTTTTTGCAGTTTTTATAGCAAAACATTTTATTTGTCAAATAATATAAAATATTGCTTCTACAAAACATTGGGTTTAATTTTCTTCATAGGGTGACACAAACCGTTATTGAATATATGTCATAAGCATAGGGATATTTGTTGAGAAACTTTTTAAATGAAAATAAAAGTTTTCATTAAATCCTAGGACACCTTTGAAAGATATTCAAGAACTGTTGAGATTACGATGGGAAGAAAATTAAACTCTTATGTTTCTACTGGAGTAATATTTGATTTATTTTGTTCAAAAAGAGTTTTGCTGTAAAAATATTAAAAAAACTGACATTTTCTCGCGTCCGTTACATTCCCACCTTAATATAATTTGACTTACACATTACTTCTATAATTAAATAAACTTCCTTTACACTTGCATCATATTTACTAGCTACTCTCAAGTAAGGTAAACTTTTAAAACTATACTCCCTAAAGTTTGTTCGACATAAAGGGAAGAGTCCACAAATTCGACCGTGTCAAGTTCGAATCTCGTAAGAGTAAAGTGTCAACTTATAACTCTGCTATATTGTATGTTTCAATCTTGATAGCGCCCTGGGTGCAACTCTTCTCTCTACACTTGTAAATGTTGGTTAGAAACTCACTTTGAACTTCATCACCCTCCGAAACTGTGACTTTGCTCGTTACAAGATGTTTCCTGTTCACACCTTGACTCCCTATCAAATAGAGTTGTCACTTAAAATAGGGATAGAATGAGATGTGACGTCAACAAATCAGTTTGGTTCCCCTTTCTAAACAACCTCGTCGCTCATAAGGTACTCATAAGCTAATTAAAATTAACCTTTATAATACCTTGATACACAAATCTGTCATACGACCAATTTACCTAATGAGGGGATTTCACGTAACCAAAATAATTGTTGACAACTTTTCTTAGACAGCCCCAAAACTGTGACAACACAGTTTTAATCCTCTTACGTATAACACCTTCCAACTATTTAAGAAGTGTCTCACTTTAGATTGATTGTTATTGAAGTCTATGTAACGCTTAATTAGTAGGCGGTGTGTGATACTATGAAATTTCAAAGTTGAACGTAAAATCTCCTTAGCTTCTACTTGACATGTATTAAATATGTACTTATTAGAAAATCTTCCAAAAGGTTTTGTAACACCAATTACTGATTCAATTATATCTACAACGTAACGTAGGCATGGGTAAATTTAGATATGTTAGTATATTATGTTAAGCTTTTTCATATCATTTTATTTAACTGCACATAATTGATAATTTAAATATTAATAATGAGCGTTTGTTCGAGATCATTTGTAGCCCAGTTTGTGGAAAGATTAGCCTGTACTGATGTACCGTTCGTTGCCCAGGGGACTCCTGAATGTACTAATCATACATTCTTTCCGTGGATTCTCTTGACATGTCCCGATAATATGAGGTGATGGTGATGGTGATAGTGAGTGTGATTATGTGGAATCAGTAGAAACTCTTAAACCTAGCTTAAACCTAACTAACCAATCCTGATAAATCTTAGGGTAGTTCCCCTTTCGGTAAAAATACCCAAGGTACCAGCCGGGAATCGAACCTGGGAACCCTAAGCTCATAGTCAGGTGCACTGGTCACTACACTATGGTGCCGATTAATTTAAATATTAAAAATAGTATTATCTTCGACCATGATTTGTATGTTTAGAGCTTCTATTCTTATTTAAAAAGTAATTTTCACATACTCTTAAAAATTATTAATTCTAAACAGGGCTGTTAAATCACTAAACTAAAAAAACTTAACAAAAAAAAAAAAAAAAAAAGGATAGCAAGACGCGGTGTTAAAAATAAAAATAAAATAAACCTCAACAAATTAACAGAAAGTGTCCTAACTACGTATTTTATTCTTGCGAAAGCGTTATAGTCATTTTCATAAAAATTCGTATCTATATTTAAATTCACGGTTGCTCTTTGTGTCGTGTTCCTCTAGAATAATTGCGTAATTACAATGCGATGTTCCCTCACAGCTGGTTTGCCCTTCCTGCCCCATTATAATGCAAATATGTGTATTTCTACTCTCGTAAATTACAACTGAGCAAATAACTATTTTCGTTTTAGAACCCATAGTGGCGGTAATAGTTGTTAATAGTTGTTTAACTACTAACAAAAATCATCAGCGTTCACTTAAATGCACACTTAACATTTTAACGGTTTTGTTTTGTTTTAATATGTTTATAGATACTGGCTAAATAATATAAACATGTATTTAGTTTTTTTTTATCACCGCGTCTTATTACTTTTTCAGGTTTTAAGCATATAATTAAGATAATCATTTTAACGGGGTAAGGATGTGGAAGGAAGCATTTTAGAGGTTATCTACCTACATTTGCGTGGGAGGAGAGTTGGAAACCATTTAAGAAATACCACTCTTGGTAAACCCGGCAAGTATTCGAACCCCGACTTGGCCAGCGTAACAGTAGAGTGACAACTTAGACCATTCGACCACCGAAGTGGGTTTTAGGACTATTAAGCTGCAATAAAGTAAAAAAACCTCAAATACATATAAATATTAGTATTAAATTTATCTCTTTTTAATAATTTATAGGGTGACCTGGTGGTCTAGGGATAAGGTGTCGGACTTCTGTGTAGGGGGTCCGGGTTCAATCCTTGGTCCCGGCACAGATTTATCTGATTGCCAAACCCTTCCTTCACCTTTGACAAGACGTGTATTAATCACAACTTGTGAATGTGGGAAATGCCAGGCCTTCACCGTGGTTCGGATTCCACGTTAAACTGTAGGTCCTCCATTTAATCTCACAATCAGCCTGCCATTACACATTAGCGCAAGTGCGTATAACCCGAACGGGTAGTAAGACGTGGTGATAATAATAATAGTAATAATAACACAGATAAACACACGCGAATTTAATTTTAAATACCTCCATAAGATTCAGTCCTGCCACTAGAGAAAAAATTAAACGTAGTTTCTCAAAATAGCATTTACTTAAAACAGATTGAAAATCAAGGTTTATTAACGCCATATTTTCAATGAAAAGTAAAAAGGAAATGATTATACAATGGAGAACAAATACCTCTTATGCCTGAAGAACAGATGAAAAAACTATTTGAAAATGTAAATGTTAAAAAAACACCTCCAATTCACCCTTCTGACATTCCAACAACTTACCTCCCAGGTCATATTTGAAAACCATTATATTGTACAGGCTTATATTTTTTTAAGTCAAACAATAAAAATACATTTTTCAACCTGCTTCTATGCTCTATACCAAACATTTCAAGCGTATGCTAATTATATTTTAATAGTTATATCACGGGGATTTAAACATATAACATGTTTAGGGGATAATGTTCACATGAAAGGGAACGAATTTTTTATAGGGGATTTAAAAACTATATCTCTTGGGAATACATTTTCCCATTATTGTAAACTATATAAGCCCATTTCTACAAATAGATTATAAAACTTCTAACAATATAATTCATATAACTTATTGGGCATGGTTCTATGAGGCTTTTAAAGAACCATTATTAATATTAATTTGGTGAAATATATGTTTACATCTCAATATTAGAAAGTCAACCATTTTTCTCGTAGACATTAAAGCAACTTGCGAAATTATTATTATTACATAGATATTGAATCTATATGTCGAATTTGATAGCAGTATAGTAATGTTATGACCTATGAATACATTAGGGTAGAACTAGTAACTTTCGTAAGTGCCGTAGTTTTATTTTATGACAGTAAATATACACTAAAAGTAATCAAATACATATTCACACCCACTTCGGTGGCTGCATGGTCTGACGCGCTACTCTCACAGAAGACTAGACCGTCGATGACGGTAAGATCGAGGTTCGAATCTTGATCGGATGTATTGAGGCTATTTTTTCCAAAGAGTTTTCCTCTTTTCAAGCAAATGAGGGTACATTCTATATAATATATATATATATATATATATATATATATATATATATATAAAACCAACCTCCTTAATCCCTGAAAACAATAGCATATTTAGTACGTAAACGTATAATCCTAACGGTTAGTAAGATGCGGTGCTAAAAATAATAAAATAAATCAAATATACACATTAAAAAGTATGTACAAGGGATTATCAAAAATAATATTCAAAACACTTAAAACACTACTTCCTAAAAGAAACACTGTATATTTATAGGAATTTTTAACTTCAATGAAGCGTACGTTAAATATATTTTTCCGAATTGTGTTAGCAAGACAGACTGCAACCAGAATATTTGTAACTATTTTATTCCTTAGCCTTCCTCTTTGAACCTTTACTTCCTACTAAACTTCGCTCCGCTGCGCGCTCTGCTGCGCACTCCGCTAGTGTTTCATGCGTAGGACGCAAGACAAGCCAAGAGTACATACTGAAAAGGACCGTAACTGATTAAAGTACTCTTGCAAACAATGGAAGAAAATGAATAGTGATTTAAGAGTGACAAACATCAACTTTTTTTTTTAATGGCTTAATCTAACTCTTTGGCTTAGTCGGTAGCCTGTCTGCCTATTGATCTAAGGGACCCGGGATTGATTTCTGGCAGGGCTGAGAAATCTATCATGGGGTAAATGGGGGTTTCCTACTTCACATTGATTAATTAACGGCCGGGGGACTTTCTGTTGTATCTGTTATAGATTTAAGTTAGCTTATAAGTCATGTACTGATAGAATCAGTTGATTGTAGCTCAAATAAAAACATAAAACATACCTAAATCAATTTTTCCAAGTTTGTTAACTTTACATCATGTATCTGTTTGGATTATACGGATATATATTATATATAAAATAGTCAAGGGCTATGGAGGAGGCAGGTAGAATTTAGATAAAATATACCCAAACTTGCATGGAAGGAGTAGGGGAAACAATTTAGGGGAGTACCCAATCTTATAATGTCACGTTATTCTATTCGTTAGGGTTTAACATATTGTTAAGAGTTAATGACTGACACTTTTGATTTTACAATGCTCGGTTAGCGTTAACTTCCTCGTAAAAAGTGCTTGTAAATCCAAAGCAAACTCTTAACTCTTGGCTAGAATATATAACGACCACATTATCTTAATAACATTCCGCCATATTTTTTATATGACGATTGTTATTATTCAAGTAAGATTACATTTTTATCTTTGAAATTAATTAACGATTATTTATGAATTCTCTTGGTTTTTAATTTTGTCCACCTCTGATTAAAAAAGTGGTTCATAATGTTTACATCTACTTCGGTGGCCGCATGGTCCAAGGCGCTACTCTTGTACTATATTAGACCGTCGAAGATGGGTAGATACGAGGGTGGATTTCCTAAATGGTTTACACTCTTACCCTGAAAATGTGGATAAACTTCTTCTAAATTCAACCTGCTCATACATAATTATATTGTAATTAGGCGAATAACCCAGATGGGTAGTAAGACGAGCCGGTAAAAAAAAAGTTTGAGTTGTTATTTATTTAAAATAAAGTTCATGGTCAACTCGTTAGTTCTAGATTTTTTTTATTCCTAGGCTTGTGATATTGGCTGCATGGATAGCATGCTTGACACTAATTAAGAAACCCATTGAAACGTTACTCTATTTTCTATGATCTTGTTTAGACTTTTGTTTGTAAGCAAATGGTGGTGCATTCCATTTTACTCATATCACCCTTGTCCTTGACACATTATTGTAATTGAAATTCTAGACGGGCAATAAATAAGAAGTTGTGCAAACAAAGTTGCTATTATATTATTACTCATTTCCTTGTTCTCCCTTTTCTTATACATCTTTATTAAAAACTGTAGGTTTAAAGTTTATAATATATGTTTACGTTTAATTTGTACTACTGTTATTATATCATTACAGTATAAGTATGATTTTAAATAGTTTTATTTCATCCCAAACTTTACCATTATATGGTTTCATATTTAAATTTAAATGTATCGCTTGGAGTTAGAACCAAGGACACCTTTAACTGTAAGACAAACAGTAGAAAGTTGGATCCAAAAAATAAATAATATACTTATTCTATGGCATCAGGAACTCAAAAGTTCATTACTCCACTTACAAAATACGCCATCTATCCTTATCTGAAGTTAGTTCTATCCAGTCCACCTCATTATACCCTATCCCTATCTTGAGCTAGTTCTATCCAAACCACCCCATTACATCATATCTCTATCTTAAGCTAGTTATATCCAGTCCACCTCATCACACCCTATCCCTGCTAGTTCTATCCAATACACCTCATTACACTCTATCCCTATATTGAGATAGTTCTATTCAGCCCACCCCATTACAACCTATCCAGATATTTAGATAATTCTATCCAGTCCACCTCATTATATTTTATCGCTTTCAGGTTCATTTTAATGTTATCATATAATGCTGTCATTATCTAAAATATGTAACTAGATTATTATTAAAACAGAAATGATACTAATTTTCAAAGTGATAATCTTATATCATCTGATTTGTTGTATGAATATATGAAAGTATATTTTGTGATTATCAGTTATAGTAAAACTACTGTATGATCTTTTAACTTTGTGTGTGTGTGTGTGTGTGGGTTAACATTGGTATTTAATGATTTATTTGATCTAAATATGTTTTTAGTTATTTATACTGTTTAGCAAAATTGGCTCCTGTAGTTAACACGGCTTCACATATAGATGTGTGAAAGTAGTTTTAGTAACTATTGCAACTGTCAAATACTGTTCTTCCTACCACGTTCATAATAATATACCCAACGTCTAATGGCAGGCACCAATACCATACGTGTGCCTCTCCAAATAGGGTGTATTATGTCACGTATTTTATCAAACGCTCAACAGGGTGCCCAGTAGTTTTTAAGTACTCTCTCTTTCTTTCGCTCTACCCCTCCTGACTCGTGACACAGGAGGCCTTAGCTCAAATACTTGTCGGGTGAAATGCATGGAATTTCTGGATTCTTGTTAAAACTAAATCATTGACGTTGCTTACTTAAGGCTTCTCAAACGAGATTATCATAAAAGGAAAGCATATAATCCTAAGAATCAATAATAGAGGCCGCAGTAGAAATTAATCTAAAGGGGAGAAGAAAAGGGTTCTTATAACATGGAGGTGATATACTCACAAGGACAGTTTTAGAGATAAATTATATTTGGAAAATCACTCCCAAAGTATCCTGTCAAGATTTGAAATTTGAACTACCCGTCAGAGGTAATCGTGCTGTTGTTTAATTTTTAAACTCTGTTGGTTGGTTTATAAGTCTTGTTTGTTAATTTGTAAATCTTTTATTTTTGAAAAGTGCTCGCTATAAATACTCAAACAAACAAAATCAAAGTGAAAACAGAAAAAAACACACACCATAAACATTAAAACCTTAACTCTTGTAAGCCATAATATCTTCATAGTCTTTCTTGAACCGCCTTTCCCTTACGTTTTCATCTAAAAACGCTCTTAAGGTCGTTTTGACAGTTTGAGGAGCTCTTATGATTCACGGCAGACCTTATGATATACTCTTGGAACACTTAACAGAAACTTGCTCCTTCTCTGAATGAGGTCATTTAAAACACTCGGAGCGTCACATTATTATCATAAATAATATACTACTTTAAAGAGATGTATGATATAGTACGTCATTTTAAATACGCTTCTTTTGCCTACATAAGTCTATGACAGTGTTTTATTTTATCATTTAAAAACACTTTAAGGTAATAAAAAGGTTATATATATATAATATTATATAAAAAACCTTTTTAAAGTCATCGTTCATTTTTGTATACATATAATTCTTAAGCTTATTTGATTCATATATATATATATATATATATATATATATATATATATATATATATATATATATATATACACACACACACACACACACATTTCCCATACTTTCGGTAGAGAGGTAAATCTATATACTGGAAGCCTGGGTGTTGTATATATAATTATATATATATTTATTCCAGAATATATTTTTTTAATAAATGTGTTTTAAGTGCTAATAAACTTCACAGTTCACACTATGCAAATATTTCACGTTTCTACATTTATAGAACTTGTTCAGAAACAAAAAAAAAGTTCATTTGTTTTAATTCACTTGTTGATTATTTTAACAATATGTAGGTATTTTACCATATAAGTGGAAAGTTGTTTGATTGGCTTGTTGATTATTGCACATAAAAATAGCTTAAAATATTTTGATGTAAATAGTAAAACATAAAATAGTAAAAAGCGACCAAGTTTAAAAACGGTGTTGAATAAAATAAGTGCTGTGGTATTTAACATGATTGTCATTCTATGTATAAATACTATTTGTTAGTAATAACAACAAACTATGCTAATCGAATCGGTGGATTCTTGGAATAAACGTAAGGCTCATCAAGTCTGGGAGGTCGGGGTTAGAAATCCCGGCAGGCTGTATGTACTGAGTGTAGCTATTACTAAAATGTCTCAAATTCTCTTTTTCCACCCAAATGCGTTACACTTCCTTTATACCCTACTTTACTATATCCTACTTAACCAACGTAAATAATATGCATGCATATATATCAACTTCGACCATCTCTCTGGTTTGAGTCACTGGCTACAGATCTTGAGGTCCCGGGTTCAATCCCTGGCGCTTACAGATTTTTATGTGAATCTGAAATGGGGTCAACTCAGAAATGTGAGAACAAATGTTGAGCTACTTGAATGAAAATAGTAGTGGCTCCCGTCTAGAAAAATGAGATTAACGGACGTGGGGTTCATTATGCTGACCATATTACGCCATTTATCCCCAGAAGTTGGCACTATCGTCGCCAACAGACGGTGCCCACTCATTCGGTATGTCTTTGTTGGCGGGCTGACATATTTTTTTAATATACCAGCGTCGGTGGTCGAATTGTTTAGGTCGTCACTCTCTTAATATACTGGATATCCGGTGCCGGGGAGAACTGTCCCGGCGAAGTGTATTTAGGGTGGTTTTTCCCTAAATTAGTCATCTTCATGGTAGAGTGGTCAGAGCCCCTGGATAATTACTAAGAGTACTGGGAGATTTTTTCTCGAAAGGGGGATGGTTCCCAAGGTTACCAGGGTTTTGTTAGTTAGGCTTAATTTGGGTTAGGATCACCATCGGGATATTAAAGAGCCTCCGCGGAAAGGAAGTACGATTAGCACATTCAGACGTATCCTGGACAATGGTACGTTAGTACCGGATAATATTTCCACAAACTGGGCTCTACGAGTGATGTAACCCAGATCCTATATTATTATTATTAATTACTAAATTATTTTTCCACCCTACTGCCATGCAAATGCTGGTACACTTTCTTTAGATTCAACTGTACTCATCCTTACCACATTAACCTCTAATGATTGCGTAGTTAGTACATTTGCCTACGATCCAAACGTGTAGTAAAACGTGGAGCAAAAATTAATCCGTCTATACCGAATGGACAACGAGACTAAAAGCAAATAAAACTATAGAGTAAGGTTTTAAATTTTTTTTATATACCTAATAGTAATTTGTATGTGAATATGTTTTACCCAATATTTTTTAGAAAATTGAACATAACCCCTTTTACCAACAAGTTAACGGTCTATATTTATTCTATCCATCTATTGTTTAGAGGATGAAGGGTTGAATAAAAAGTTCCAAGTCCGTTAATTAGCCGTGTATTTAAGTTCATCCCTCTTGAGAACTCGAGTATCATCCATTTGTGTTGCAATTTTTTTTTCATATAAAGGTAGACTTTGAATTAGAGAAGGTCTAGAAGGGGGATTTAAGTCGAGGAAAGGAAATATGTGTATACGTTTACAGGGTAATATAACTTATCAGTATACTTGTTTATTTGGGGGCAATTCGTTAAAGGATTGTTTGTTTAAAGATGAGTGATTTTTGAATGTTATAAAAAAATGGCTCTAACAGTTTTGTTTAATATGTATATCTCTGGGAATTATTTGACATGGAAAATAAAACTGTATAGTTTATTTTTGGGGAAACATTTGTGTAAGGGTACTTTACTGATGCCTGATTTTGGTAAAATTTGAATTGTTTTGAAAATAGCTCTAATTATATGATCAATAATAATGTATCTTTAATTTTCTAAAATGAATTAATTTAATGGTAGTTTACTTACGGCAAATTATAAAAAATTTGAAAGTTTTTAAAATTGGCCTTGAAAATTGAGTTCAAAAAGGTATCTAGGAATAGTTAATATGTTAAATAAAAATGTTTTTATTCTTACAAATTACAAGTAATTATAGTGTAGTTAACGTATAATTTATTTAAAAAATTTTAAACGTGTTAAATTAAAATTGTTAAAATATTTTTGAGGTTTACACGTAAAGAGTGTTTATTTTGACTATGGATATGATGTGTTTGTTTTTACGAGTAAAACCTACTTACGAGTAATTAATTGAAAACACATTTTTTTAAATTTTCATCGAACTTGTAATACTAAATATGAAAAAGTTTGTGTGATTGGGTTGTATCATTTATTTAATAATATACTCCATTGGTCATTCAGCTATCATCTACAAAACTTTTCTTTTAAATTATTGTTTGATTTAATTCCGTATAAATAAACACTATATGTTTAAGAACCTAGAAAAACGTATAACTTATAATATGGATTACATTATGATTGTATGTACTGAACTGATCTAGGTATTAAATAATATTATTAAAATGCAATAATTTTACATTAAAGAATAGCTTCATTTAAACTCCTCAGAAGTTTATTAATTTCATATTTTTGTTTGTTTAAAATATATCAATATTTTCATTGGACACTATTTAAACTATGTAAACGAGGACCGTATACATTTCAAATATTTGCATCACATGAATAATGTAGTTTAATATGAAATTGCAATTTTCATTTTTTGTTTTAAATATGTATCAACTCTAATATATATACTATTTTCGGTTCAGTTTAACAGTCATGTCTATAAAAAATATATATGAATAAATAATGGTTAAGTACAAATTAGTTTATGTGCATTAATAAATATCAAATTGTTTATTCTGTTAAATGATTTTCCGTCCATTACACTTGTATGTAAATATGAGAAAATCGTAATTTTAACGGAAACTTTATAATTTCATACATATTAAATTATATTTTTAAAATATCAATGAAACCATGCAGCCATTTTTTTTTCATATGAGCATATTAACTTATTACAACAATTTATGTGATAATCAGGCCAATATTTTTACTTTACGAGATAAATATATCCCTTGTTTAAAATACTTCATAATTTTTTTGAAATATATTATCATCAATTTTATTCTATTAAACCCATTTTAGACATACATATATTTTTATTAGTTATTGAATTGATTGTAATTTTCTTATGCTAAAATTAATTAAATCATCTTATTTCATTAACCCACTTGGGCGGTCGAATGTTCTGACTAGTGTAGGAGCGTAGAGTGGAGTTTTACGGATAGAAAGATGTCATTAAATTGGGGGGAGAGGGAGTGTGTCACAATACGTATTGGAATTTGTGTTTTACACCTCCCATGTTTGTTCTCAAACTGCTGGACAGTTCCACCCTCTATAGTCATAGACACACTCGAGTTTCTGGCGTTTATGAATTTCTGATCGACTATTCTCCTTAAGAGAAGTGCGTGTTCATTTGACAAATAGATGGCGTCAGTGATTGAGTGAATCTTTGGTGGCTAGTTAGGGATGAACAATTAAACCATACCAATCAGAGGCGTAGTGGAGCGGGAAAGCGTGGGAAAACTGTTCCGGAACTTATTTTCATAGAAGAATATATAAAAAAAGAATTTGGTTAAGTTTTTAGAACCATGAAACTCTAAGATAAAATCAATTTGTTATGGTTAAAACATTTTTCATAATTAGAATCAATTAATTCTGTTGAAATTGACTTGTGCTCAATGCGAATTTTTGGGATCTTAGGGGAAGTGCGCTAATTAAGTTTCTACCTTAGTAACCATTAAAAAATGCGCCTGCAGGGGTACACTCCCCCCTTCCCCCTTTCAGCTCTGAGGTGACTACGGCCTTGCGTTCCAGCATTGCTAAATGTACGACTACACCACTGACGCCAATGCAACACTAGCACTCCAAATAACATTCAAACTCGTTCTTGAATACCGTTACTTAGTTGGGTTTTTTCCTCCACGTCTCACTACCCTCTCGGGTTGTATACGCGTATATTATTTTAGCACCTAATCTTACTATCTGATCAGGTTATAAGTATATGTACTAATTACGCTGTTAGTTAGGGATGAGGATGGTTGAACTTAGGCGTACCTTCATTTGTATGGAGGGAGAATGGAAAAAAACCACAAGAAAATACACTCAATATGCACCCGACTGGAATTAGGATCCCTATCTCCCTGTCATCGGCAGTCTAGTCTATTGAGAGTGTGACGCCTTAGACCATGCGGCCACTAAAGCAGGTCACATATATATTAATTACGCTAGTGAGATATGGATGAGGACGGTATAACTTAGAGGAACTATACCTGAATTTGCGTAGAGGTAGAGCAGGAAGTCAAACTCGAGTCTACTCGTCACAGGCAATCCAGTAAAGTGCGAGAGTGACGCATTAAACCATGCAACCAGAGATGCGGCTACTCCTTGTGATAAGGTTTCATTCGCTCGTTTGGTTTCAAGTCGGTAAATCATTCATTATAACCTATTTATCACCTCGCAATTTTCGTTCATCGATTAGAAAAAGAAAGTTAACAAACAATTTAATTCAAACAATAATTCTTCGGTGGCTTAAGAAAGGGGAATCAACTTTGACCTTCTCCCGGAAAAAATTATTTGCCCCAAGGAGTGCTTCACTTTGGAGACAAACTTTCATCCACTTGGCTATATTAATCCCCAAGATTTATTCTGGGTTGGTTACGGTGTAGCGTTCGTTGTGCTCTTGTACTGTGTACACATCTCATAAATCTGTTGTAGCCCCCCTTGCACCCCTTGCACCCACCCTCTCCGCCACCGAGCTACCACCAGGTGTGTAGTAGCTGTTTTCCGAAACTTCCACCACACCTTTAGCCCGTTAAATACCATGCTTCCAAATATGTGGACTCTTGCACGTAATATCTCGGGAGTGTTAACTAAACTTTGACAAATATTTCTACTAACTCATCAATACTTTATTTAGAGATAATTATTATAACTTGCCTATGACAAGCGAGATTTTAATCTGTAGTGTAATGGGTTTTGACGTCCTAAGAAAATCTATTCCCTCCATAAGGTCTGCCTGGACGGAAACTTACTTATTTGCCCTGATATACAGTAAGACAAGGTTCAACTATATCTAAAATCTCATTTGAAAACTTTTAAAATGTATTTTCTTACACATTCAACTCTCGAAAAAACCTTACAACACGAGCTAGACGATATAAAAATAAAAAGTTGTGTTTTCAACTTTAATGTGGCTTCCTTACTTCATTTTAAAGTTTATATAGTTAATAGTTACGAAAAATAAACAAACTTGTCCATAGTAACATCAGGTATGTAATAAATTAACTTTGTAGGTACTATCACGAATGTTATAAACTTTAGTGGACACATTAAAAAATATGTATCCTGCTTATTTATTTTTAGAATCTTGGAGGAGAAAAATAATATCGTTCTTCTTTGGAGTTTGTTTATATAGAAATGTTCTATTGCTCCAAGGACATGGGAATGAAATGCACAGACCTTGACCTTTGTCAAGAGATTTGAGAGTTCTTTGCCGTGACCAATTATCTCTCAAATATATTGTTAGTTGTAATACTGGTAGAATAGGAGTTTATAAGAACCCTGAGTTTAGACTGATATTGTCTTTTATATCCCCCACCCATTTCTTTTGATTCATTATAAATATATTTTCCTTATATAAGGTGGATGTACGAATTAAATACGATAGAGAAGGTAAGAATATCGAACTTGACTTGAGGATTTTTTTGCTTAAGTTATTCGAAAGCAGTTGAGGTATCAAAGTGTTTATATATACATACGATGTAAACACACAGATGGCCGAATGATTTAAGGTGTAATGACTCCGGTTGAATTAATCCCACTATTGACGGGGTTTGAATCCAGGTCGTATACTTAGACTAGTTTTTGCTATCACATTAATTTTCCTGGTGGTTTTCAAATTCTCTTTTAACGATGGTGAGGGCGTATATCATCTATGCTATATATCTTTTCCCTTTATCCATTAAATCGAGTCCTTTATAGATCTTATTCCGAAGGCAACTTGCTATTAAAAAATAGGTAGTTAGTGATTTATTGCTAAACACCCTTATGTTATGGATGTATTTTGTTAGTAATAAGTTTATTCCATTCGACGGCTGTCATTTCAGATATTCTTCTATTCTGTTTTGTTAGCTGTGCAATATAAATGAATGCATGTCTTTTCCCTCAGCTAGAAGAAAGAGAAACACATACAAAGAAGTAAAAAAAGGTGGTAAATATAGAAATAAAGATAAAAGTTTGTTGTATTAATCAAGTTGTTAAAATTAAAACCAAACAAAAAGTTTGAGCATGGTAAAATACATTCCTATGGTTTTTAGAAGTTACAAAATGTTATATTCTTTACACACACAACACACACGCACGCACACACACACACACACACACACACACACACACACACACACACACACACACAAATTACGGCCTTAAACATAATAATGAAGTTAAATAGGTCTTATTTAATCCGAGAAAGAGTAAAAGTAGTTTTTTTAAATATAGTTTTAAAGAGGTTTTTGTATTTTAGACAAGGTTCAAAGTTATAATTAATTAATGAAGTTGAAACCCACTTGTAAAGGGCTTTATTTAAAAAAGTTATACATTATTTGTTACAATTCAAAACACGAGTAAATATTTATCACATGTATAGGCTTGGATTTTACTATATTGCATATTATACAAAATTATCATGCTAACTAATTAATTTAAAAAAAATCATTTAAGGTATTTAACTACACTTTCTGAACTGACTGATTATATTAGCACATGAGAATTTCTATTAGCGAGAGTGAAAGGACCCACTAATTTTACAGGAAAGGTATGACATACCTTTCAGGGTTCTTGTATATGGCACAATCGATATGGGGCCGACGGCTTTACTCCCCTTCCAAAAGATTATTCTACGGATTTTTATCGTCAAGAAAAATCCTCACCCCATATGGGTTTAACCCAAAGTACATCGGTTTTTGAGGTGAGGACTTTACTCCAAGACCACATAGGTCGACAATATTTTAATAAATATAAGTTTAGCAAAAAAATTTTTTTTACGCTGAGTAAAATTTGTGTGCAATCAATGTTGCCAAGATCTTGTCCAAATTTTTTTTTTAAATCGAGTCATGTGTACCGGATTTTTTAAGGACCACTTTACAGATGCGAATTGATGCGTGGTGTTTGGATTCACATTTAAGCTAAGAGGAAAAGAAAAATGCTGTGGTTTTGAATATAAAGAATAACTAAAAGTTTATGAATTTCTTTCACAATTACAACCAAATGACATTGTAGATACGATGTTGTAAAATATAATTAAATACTTATATTTGTAAGATTCTAGTAGATCAATTAAATTTATATGCTATTTTCTCACTTTTTACTGATTTTCTTCGATGAATTCTCTCAAGCGTTATTTTAAACACCGTGTCATACCACGTGATTCAGGTTATACGCATATATAACCATTTTGCTAATGAGCTAGGAATTAGGTTGGTTGAATTTTATGAGAAGTGTACCTTGATTTGCATGGAGGGAGAGTGGAAAACCACCTCAGTACATCCGATCGGGGTTTGAACCCCATCTTCTTGTTATCGGCAATCTTATATTATATTGCGGAGACACAATTAAAACATAACGAATTCCTCTTAAATCCGGCCACGTGCATATATAGTATCCGGCAGGTAATAGGGGATAGACGCCTCCCCCCAACCCTAATGTAAAAACAAACATAAGCAGGTCACCGCTTGTATCGGATCCCAGGGAGTGTATGATTACCCGACTGAAACGTGCAATCATGTGATGCATCGTCACGGGTCCCTAACTCACCGGCTGATTACTGTGGCGTTAAATCTCCGCTTGTGGCTGATTACTAGACTCTGCTTGTGTTTCGCAGGACTCCCGTTTGTAGGTTCATGACTACCTCTCCCCCTCCCCTATTTCCCTTTCCACCTTCTCTCATACAACACCACCTTTACCCTTCACAGACAAACACATTTGACACATCACTGGGGGAAAAAAATGTGATTATATATATACATTTAAACATATTTTTATCTATATCCCAGCCTTTGCAAAAATAGTTTATGTAAATAAATCTTGACTGCCCATTTTGCTTTGATCGCTTTAAACTGTGCCATGCAAACACGCAAGAATATAAACAAACCCTCAAGCGTTTAATATCTATAAGATTATTATTAATTTGTGATTTTAAAGTGCAGTTTATTAAGAACATTACTAACAAACTAAACATTAGGTCAAAAACTCACCACGGAAAAATAGAAAGCGCAGATTTACCCCATCATATATTTTTGGAAATGTTGTGAACGTAACCCGGGGCCCTCAACTTTGGAGTCAGACGAATTGTAAACTGAGCAAGTGTTCCCGACATCTAATTGGGATTTGCCCCCATCACTCCGTCTCACCCAATGTAGCTGAAGATGTAGCGGAGCTTGGTAATTGCCAAATATAATCACCGTGAATCAGCTGATTAGTGTCTAGTCTTCTCTAGGCGATAGCCTTAGGGGGTCAAGGTTTGACTGTGTACAGGATGAGTTTGGATCGGACAAGTTAAAAGCCGGGGCAGTCAATATTTAAATGACACACATAAAATAGAATTGTTAGCAAATTTCATAAATGTGGCAAGTCTTTAAAAGATAAACTAATTATAATGGGGTGGAAGGCACCGAAAATTAGGGGCAAGTATTTAATTTAAGTCTCTTTAACAGAATGTCTTTTGACCAAAATAAATTAAAAATTGTTCCACAAGTTTAGTTTAGTTTAGTTTTCTACACATATTAATAATATCAAAAGTTTTAAATATCTGTGACGGGCATATTGGAATTTGATGATAGCTTTTTCTCTTAGTTTAAAAAAGTTTATTATCAAATGCCAAAATGTTCATAACAAATATTCAAGAACTTTTTCTAATAGCACCGCTTCTTATCGCTCATTCGATTAATACTCTTATGTAATAAACTACGCTATTAGTGTTATGGATTAGGAAGGTTATATTAAAGGATAACTTAGAGTTTGTTCTTTCATGTACTGAGGAAAATATTTGTTATCATAAGAACACCCTTTTAAGAAATATAGTGAAGTCCTTTACTTACAATCTACTTTCCACTCAATTAAATACACACCTTTGGAATATTCTTCCCTTTTAATTCCATTCTCAAGTTTATTTTATATCTTTAAAAACATAATCAGCGCTCCGGGGAGGGGGTTGCGCTTAGACCCAACTGACGAAACCCATTATTCATCTTAAACTGACTCGCACAGATTTCAAGCCAGGATTAAAATTATCGACCAGGAAGCCTTGAAATTTATTGAACTATTTATTTTTATGTAAGATATCTTGCACGACGAGGGTAGAAGCGTTTTCCACCTCCTGATTGTTATGAACGCCTAACCACCTGTTTAATTACTGCTCAACCTCCAACAAACCACGTGTTTGGGTTAACCCCATGACTATTGACTTGGACGGCAGGATTCAATCCAATCCTGATGCACACACAAGGGGGGGATTTTTTAATCATCTCTATAGATTGATAGATTTACTTTAAATTCATCTTCCTCAATATGCCTCCTTGAATTAGTTAATATAAGTTACTGGTAGATCTAAATTACAGTAAGCTGTGTTTCTAATACAAACAAAAAAGTACCACAAACTGGGTGAGAACGAGTCTTCTGTAGACCTACATAGTCTTCTGTATCACAGAGGGATATCAGGACAAACTTTAAAGATGAATACAAGCTTAAGCAAGACTTGGGCTATACGAACATGTTTTCTCATATTTCCAAATATTTACGATCCACGATGATTTGATAAAAATTTAGTTTAACGAGCGGTGTTGACAGCTTGTTAGTTTTACGTTTGTGAAAAGCATGCACAGACTTCACCTGACTTGGAGCCAACAAAAATATATGTTCGTGTTTGAACTTTCTCTTTATTGACTTCTATTAATCCTCTTTACTTGGTTTCTCGAAGAGATCATAAATTACAATTATACAAATAAGTTAACACATAGTGAAAGTTTAGGGGAGGTATTTATATTAAATATAAAGGGCCTTATCTGACAGAAAAGCTATCAGGTATACTTTCACCTATTCATACGTCAGGCTATGTGATCTGTACTAGTGACATCTTATCAATACCTATAATATAACACAATTGAAATACTAACATATTATACATTTTGTCTGCAAAACATGTGTTTAATTTTCCAAAAGACCCTTCCTATGGAAACTAGAGTAGAACTACACTTTTTTTTTAAAAAAGGAGGTAAAATGGATATTATAAGAAATTAAAATAAACCATTTAATGATAAGGGTGTTTCTTGTATGATAATTAAATCGCATTTATATTTCAATCGTCTACCAATACACCAAAAAATATCTAAAAAAAAAAGGCTAACAAGTAATCCATGTCTCATTATATAACATCAAAGCGCAAAACCTTGATGTGTTCGCACGTGTTAAACCTCAACTCCCAACATATGGGCTTTCCCCCACGTTTTTGCCTTCATTTAAACGCGCCCAGCGATGACTTCTGCTCTCGTTTTTCTTAAGACATTAACACCCTCAGAACATTAAGTCCTGTTCCCCCTGCCATCCCCCCCCCCCCCCCTACGGCCCATTCAACCCTCATCTTATTCACTGATTTTAGATTCACACTGTTGAAAACTACGAGGCGAGAGAAGTGTAGGGGAGGGGTGAGTTTTTGGAAGTGGAAAAGACAATTTGGAAGTGTAACAAAAGTTTTTCTTTAAAAGGGATGGAAGTGAAGGGGGTGGTTTAGGGAGTAGCGCGCGTTGGAAATGTTTAAGAGTAATCTTCCTATCTCTTACTTGAGTCTTGAGTTTCGAAGCAGTTTTTGGTCGAATACACAGCGAAAAGTCGCTCAAGAAAAGTTACAGAAAGAAGTTGGTTTCTTTCTTGCAGTTTTTTTTCTACTCTTTTTCAAAGCTTTGTGATGAAGTTCGTGGGTGTAGACTGTAAACAAACGAAATTGTGAAGGTTGTAGAGATTAAGGAATATTTTTGAGATGTTAATGACAAAAACAATTTAAAGTTTAATTTTTTTTCTTACGTTTAATTGAGGTACCTACAGAATTAGTTGAATTTGCTCTTGAAAACATTACTTGATTGAAGGAAAACCACGATGAAAAATAAATATTTTTCAAGTAAACAACTTACTAATCTGCTATTTTATTTTCATATGTTTGTTTTAAACCTTGCGTCTTAGCTGCTTTTTATATATATTATATTTACAAAGTGAATCAATTTATTTATTCTGTGCATAGGGTCTCAAAGTAATTAAATAAATTATAATTAAGGTATTTCAATGCTATTTTCCTGGGAAAGGTATTTTCACATACCTTCCAGGGTTCTTTTACATGCCACAATCGACATGTAACCGACGCACGGCCTTAATTGTGCTACGGACTTTTATCGATAAAGAAAAAATCAGTTTACCCTGATTGGGCTTTAACCCATGAGCATCGAATTCTAAGACGAGCATATACCCCAAAACCACGGACGTTGACAATTTTTCTTTACTATAGTTAATTCAGACACATTATATATCTATATTTATTTTTTCTCGAAATGTTATGCAAATAGGACAATATAACAATCACACAGTCGGGAAGTGTGTTGTCTAATATGTCTGGTTGATATAGAACATGATCATCTTACTTAAATATACATTGATAAATATGTATACTGCAAAAAAATGTAATTGTATTTATAAACAAATGATAGAAAAATAGTTATTCATGAATATACAAATTCAATAAATTTTGCAATCTATCTCAAGTAATATTTCTAAATCTCGTGATATAGCCTTGGTAATAAGAAAGGGGAAAGTAGGATACCACTCTAATATTTCTAAATCTCTTGATATGGCCTTGGTAATAAGAAAGGGGAAAGTAGGATACCACTGTAATATTTCTAAATCTCGTGATATAGTCTTGGTAATAAGAAAGGGAAAGTAGGATACCACTCTAATATTTCTAAATCTCTTGATATGGCCTTGGTAATAAGAAAGGGGAAAGTAGGATACCACTCTAATATTCTAATCTCTTGATATGGCCTTGGTAATAAGAAGGGAAAGTACGATACCACTGTAATATTTCTAAATCTCTTGATATGGCCTTGGTAATAAGAAAGGGAAAGTAGGGTACCACTGTAATATTTATAAATCTCGTGATATAGCCTTGGTAATAAGAAAGGGGAAAGTAGGATACCACTGTAATATTTCTAAATCTCTTGATATGGCCTTGGTAATAAGAAAGGGGAAAGTAGGATACCACTGTAATATTTCTAAATCTCTTGCTATGGCCTTGGTAATAAGAAAGGGAAAGTAGGTACCACTGTAAATTTCTAAATCTCGTGATATAGCCTTGGTAATAAGAAAGGGGAAAGTAGAGTACTACTGTAATTGGGGTTTTGTTTCTTAGGGTTAAGGTTTGCAAAACTTCATATTTAATTGTTAACTCATTTATAAATATCAATTAGTGATTTTAAAAAATATAACTTTTGTAATTTTTACGCTTTTTTTGTGTGTACATTTTGTAATATATTTTTTTAATTATATTTTTATTTATAGAATGTGACTGGTCATTCATTGAAAGAACACTCATATTTTTGCTTCTTATAAAGATTCAGGTGTGTTTTTATAAATTTACTATTATTGCTGAAATAAATAAAACATTATTAATCAATGTTTCTGATTAATTTGTTCTTTTATTTGAGTAAATAATTTATGCGAAGATTAAAAATGACTTATAGCTGATTTAGTAAGGTTTTAAAATATTGGTTGAAATTTAAATTTATATATATATTTGAACTGCATCTGGGTTCTTCAGATACAGTTCACACGTACCAGTGGCCTCGCGGTATAAGCCGTTAGGCTCGCACTGAATTTGTATTTTATTGACAGATCGAAATTTGATTCCTGCTCTAGGATAATGATATATCTTGGTTATTTCTTTATGGTAATTCTTGTACATCCCCTTACATTTTTATTATTTTGCTTGCTTAATGAATTTAAGTCGTTAAAGTGCAGGGATTATAAAAATGGCACAACCAAGAATTTTTCGAGAACAGAAAAGATGTGTAATTTTTAGAATTGATTCAGGAATCTAAATTTAGCTGTTGGTTCATAAACTAACTCATTATATTTTGTGTTTAAATATATATTATTATGATAATACAATTACTATTTCTTACAATGATAACAGAAACTTCAGCACTAAACAAATATATATTAATTTAAACCATCGCAAATAATACATGTTTTTATTTCTAATCCTTTTGGTCGAAGCCATACAACAACAGACGTATTCATTTCATAAACTCTAAAGGAGATTCAGAATTTGGTCGATCGGCTGTGAACACAGAGATACGACTGAAAATTAAATTAACTTTTATTATTCTCTCCCCTCATTTAAAAAAAAGAGACTTGAATGCCTAAGAAAATCTCATACAGCTCCCAAAGCTTTCCACGGGAAGTAAAGAGCAAACTATATTGAAGAAAGATAAACATATACACTGAAAGAATGAGAAGTAGAAAGAGACGGATAAAGATGGATAGAGATGGATAGTATGAAAGTAAGTAAGATGGAAAAAGTGAAACAAGAAGTGAAATGAAAAAAAAAAATTGAGAGAGAATTTTCTTCATCATCTTTTGTTGGCGGAGAGCGTAGAGTTTTAGCTCACGAACGTTTTTTTTTTCAAAAGACTGTTTCTTTATGAGGAGCAACACAGATGACGAGAAATGGAGTGAAATGAGAAAATAATAAGAAAAAACTGGAACTAGTGTTGTGAGAAAGGCCTGAAAAGGAGAGAGAGAGAGAGAGAGAGAGAACGAATACGAAATAATAAATAAAACAACAAAAACATCGATGGGTGGAAAACATTAAATACCATACTCGCAAACACAAGAGGAAAAATCAAGCTTTATTTATCTTGTTGATTATTTTCTCTAAATTGATTTAATTGGTGTGTGGGGCACAGATAAATGAGGGGACAAAGAAATCTCATTACTTGATTTAGATGTATGGTATACTTTGGAATAATGATTCGTATTTAGATTTGGGACTATTATAAAGTAATCATCATGTACTCTCTCATCTTTGTTGATATAAAAGTTCACATTTTATCATAATAAGATCCTTAATGAAAAGTAATAAATAACATAAATTTACATTTTAAAATCACTTGATAATACTGAATAATTACTTTTTTTTAACACCGCGTCTTATTAACGATTCAGGTTAAACGCATGCGTACTAATTACGATAGTGTAATATGGATGAGGAAGGTTGAACTTAGAGGAAGTGTACCCGCATTTTCGTGGAGGAAGAGTGGAAACACATTTAGGAAAAAATCCTCTCAATACACCCGGTCAGGATTGGAGCCCCAACTTCCTCGTATTTCCTAGTATATTACAAGAGTTATGCCTTAGACCATTAAACCACCTAAACGGATCGTTTTACAGTTCAATGACCTTGTTTTATATGCCTTATAACATTTGTATGAAATGTTGATATTTGAACTAAATCGTCTTTGGATTTCTGCCCTCCCCACCTCCCCCAAATTCCTTGACCGTGTTGGTGAGTGGTGAATTTGTAACATTTAAACAAAAAAAAGTTTTCTTATATGTTTTAGTTTTATGTTAAAACGCTTATCATAAACAAAATATAAAAAACAATGTGTTTGATGAAAACATTCCTATGCCCTTTTTAAGTAAAAGTTGACATTTTCAAAGGTAAGCCCTCGTTGAATACGTATTATTTTTTATAGAGAGTAGGCTAGTGGGACTCCACAAGTAAAATGAATCAACTCTAATTATTAAAATTAATAATACAAGGAACTCAATTAGATGTTACATTTATTTAAATTTATATGTATAACTTATTTTAGTCAATTAAATCAAGATATAAATCATGAATAGATAAGTTCAATATTGATGATATATCAATTACCTATTAATTTTATTTAAAGATTTTTACTTGATAAGTCATACTTTCATATAGTTTAAAAAATATTTTATCTTAAATTTATAAAAATGTATAAATATTAATTTTCTTTGTTAACATTTGTAATATATTATAAACTATAATCTAGTCAATTTGCTTATCAGTCATTCCTATAACCTCTTATTGCTTAAAATATTTTAATCATCACAGAATACTTTTTCCTTGCTTATCTAATCATGAAATAATTTCTAGATTAATTTTTACTGTAAAAATCTTTTCAATAACCTTTTATAAATGCTGTTGTACTTATTTAAAATACAATTGTTTTCATTGACTATATAATTCAAGATGTAATGAGTTATTTATTTAAATAAATCCCCTTGCACATTATCTTTTCTTGATTTAATTAACTAAAAGAAGTTACACAAATCAATTTAAATAAATGTAACATCTAATTGGGTTCCTTATATAATTAATTTCACATATTTCTTCTCACTACAATAATGATAATTTAATGAATGTTATAAACATCTAATAATTAAGTTTTATGTAACAATTTATATCAAATCCGTATATATAATTTGACTTTCAAATGTCTTAGGTTAATTCATTCTAAAGAAACATTTTATGTTAATAAACATAAAATGTTTCTTTAGAATTAATTAACCTAAAATTTAATAGACTATTACAAATTTTGTTTCTCACAAAAATCTTGTTATATACTTAAACTTTTTTTTTTCTTTAAGAAGAAGAAATTGCCTTTAATCCCGATTTCCTCTAATTTGAAGTAATAGGCTCCACCTTTCGTTCTTTGGCGTGTTGAAGAAAACCCATTAGAGAAAGTTGGTTTACACTTTAACAATATTTTTTTTGTACGTGTTGTGTCCAGTACAAGTGGTTAAAATTCGATAGTATGGTAGTTTCGATATACCCTTAGCGCGTTTAGGAAGAAAGCCTTAACGAAGAATCCCTCAAACGAGAGTATATAGACGATAATTTCGCGAGAATACTTCCTTATAAATTCTATTTTTGGAGCTATTTCACGATGGATATAAAAACAATAGGGAAAATTATGCTATTACTTATATACTCGCGCTGTGAATCAAGGTAGATATGTATTCCTGTTGCGCTTAATTCGGGTGTTACGACTCTCATATTTACTTCATTGCGAGGCGGATAGTAGCCAACTTTTCTCCAAGCATAACACGCTGACAGGCACGGAATGCTCGGCGCGCGGATAATTGCCAAGGAGGAAGGAAAGTGGGAGATCCTACGCTTCCACGGCTTGAAATCTCGGTGGCGGGCAGACCCCCTTAAGTGGCTTCCTCGTGTCGGGTGGGTATTTGAGAGGAATTGTTGGCGAATATCGTAGTTCGTACATTGAAACGGATTGATAGGAAATAGGTTGATTGTCAGGGATCGATGATTGAGGAAGGTTTTTTGACAAAAAAAAAAAAAGAATGGAAATAGGTCTGAACCTAAATTAATGTGATATTAATTTATTGTTATTGTCTGTATATTATATTTTCTTACACCATGTATTTTTTTTAGCACAGTTACTTATTACCCGTTTGGGTTATACGCTTATGTACTAATTACACTAATGGTTTTAGGGATTAAGGAGATTATATTATTAAGAAGTGTACCCGTAGTTGCTTGGAGGGAGAATGGAAAACCATTTTGGAAAAAATCACGCCTAGTACACCCGTCCGAGATTCAAACCTTGATCTCCCCGTCATCTGCAGTCTAGTCTATTGCGAGAGTAGCGCGTCAGACCACGCGGCCACCGAAGAGGTTATCACTTCCATCTATTCAGGTTATTCGAATATTTAGTTTAATCGAAATAGGGATAAGGAAAGAATAATTTCCAATTAATATTTTCCCAAAGAAAGAGAGGGAAACCAAATAAAAAACAAAATACTCGGAACATTCGACCGGGATACCATCGTCAAAATTTCCGCCACCTGCATTACATTCAATCGTTAAAGTGATACGTTGGACCAGCAGTCAACAACCTACGGCCCACAGACTTATTTTATCTGGCACGTTAAAATATTTAGCAGACAGACTATTGTGTTTATAAAAATAGACTCATAACTAGGGTTCGGATGTTTATGACATATCATATTTTTAGTTTCACCTCGAATTTAATGCGTAATGAACTATACACATTTTTTTACGTTACACTGACTCCAAATATACACATTTTATTTTGAATTAAACTGCATATTTTGAGTAGTTTTAAATTTTAAGGTCGTATTTCCACAATTTGGGGAGCATAAAGTCATATTTTGATTAAAATTACTTATGGTGATTGGCCCTTTTCATTTGGTGTGAAAATGCAGGGCCATGGGAACAACGGTTATCTTCAATTTTTTTTTTTTTATTGTTTTGCAATTTAATTTTTGGAAACGGTTTGATCAAGAATAGAAGCATGTCGTTTATGTTGCACTTTTTATATACACACTTTCTATATTATTTTAACAGTGATCAAATATAAATAATTTTGACATTTTTCAATAGAAAACTGCGGGCTGCATAACAAAAAATAAGAAAATGTAACACCTAATAAAACATTGATACATTATCTTAAAAGTGGTGTTGAAAATTTTACTATAAGAATTTCACTTGTTCTCGAGAAAACTGATATTTCCAAACGTATGATTTTTCCTCAAGACCTGTCCGGTAGCTAGCACCATCTACGTTTTCCGTGATCCATCTGTTCTTGTTGGCGCGGAAGGATACTTTGGTCTGTTATGAAGCCACGCCACGCCTTTCACCCTCCCGCCCACCATCCCATAAAATAGGTTTTAGACTTGCACTTGATATTTTAATTTCTCTCGTGCTTCTCATTTTATATAGTAATTTTTTATATTATTTAACACCACGTCTTACTACCCGTTCGGCTTATATAGTAAAGATTCTTCAAGTTATCTTTAGAATGTTTCTGTGAATTAGTTGTGAGCTTGGCAGATCGGTAATTAAATATTTGTCGGCTAATTTATTTTACTTTAAGTTACTTCCTTGGGTTGAGGCATATTTAAA
The DNA here is from genome assembly GCA_039000515.1 of Timema cristinae. Taxonomy (NCBI): domain Eukaryota; kingdom Metazoa; phylum Arthropoda; class Insecta; order Phasmatodea; family Timematidae; genus Timema; species Timema cristinae. The sequence goes on from JBCFYV010000024.1 coordinate 44,161,132, forward strand.
AAATATAACTATCATTAACATACATTTTTAGTGCATATTTGTTAATTCTTGGCTCATATATTGGTATTCTTAAGGGCTTATTTGCAAGCATATTTGGCAATTATTAAGGTTATAAACATCCGAACCTTACTCATAACTAGATACTTATGAGAAATACAAAGTTACAACTTTTTTCTCTATAATTTTTCAAACATGCCCACACTTTAAAAATAACAAAACCATAGGGTTCGTGATGTCATAAAGGTCTGCCTCAGACCATGCGGGTATATTAATGATATAACAGTACACCTTTTCTTTTTTTTATTAATAACTAAACATATTTATATCTGAATTTGATCTAAGTATACATTATAAACTTAAATTATTTTGTACATTTTTCATTTATTTATTATTTTAAATTGGTAAATAGTTTAATGTGTTTTTATTTAATAAATACCTTTTGTATGTATTTTCCCAAGTAATTTAGAAATTTGTAAGTTTTTATTCAATCATTGCATTTTTAATACCTTCTATTTAAAAATAAATATAAATATTTATAAAAAATCTTTTTTGTAAAAAAAATAATCTATTTTGGAGATTTCGTAAACCATTAGGAATACAAGTATCAGCCGAAAGGACTAGAGTTTTTTTTCCCCAATAATTAGTCTTATTCAATTGAAATCTTTAGAATAATTTAGAGACATTTCTTCATACAAACTAAATCTATCTTTACTGGTTGCCAGCCTTATAATATATTATTAAGTCTAAATTTCAGACATCCATGACGAACAGCAAAACACGCCAATATAATCAAACACATGTTAAAACAGTATAGAAACGTACCCTTCTTTACTTTAGGTACAGCATACCTTTAATGGTTCTACTATGGCGTAGCTCATATATTATGTCCATAGTGTAGTTATCAAGGTCAGACAGCTACCGGGATGAATTATACTATGACCCTATCTTATAAGCTGTACCCTAGCGGAGCAATGTAAGCTAAGCCTTCTATATTATGCAATATGTATGCAACCTCATTGTGTTTGTTTGTGTGTGTAGATGAAAACATTGTAATAACTTAATCTTTTATTACTAAACTATATAATGTGTGAATAGTTTTATAATAAAAGCATCAAAGTCTAGTTTTATTTTATTTATTTGAGGTATTTAACGTGCACTTTCTGAATCGACTGATTTTATCAGCACACGACTTATAAACTTACTTAAATCTAGAACAGACACAACACCCAGCCCCCAGTCATTAATTCATCACTGTGAAAGGGTAAACCCATATTTTACCAATGAAACCCTTTTTCGGTATGCCAGGATATAACCCGGGACACTTAGCTCAGTAGACACACGCTACCGAATGAGCCAAAGTGTCAGTAAGTATAGCCAAAATAGGTTTATAACTGTTAGGTTGAGTGATTATATGTGACCAGTATACGTGAATATTAACTGTAATTATAAATTGTTTTTTCAAAGCTATTATGTATACCATTGATGTACATAGCAATCAAAATACCTCTACCTCATTTATTCTCATTATGAAATGAGACATAAATTATCAAGTCTCATCGGACGGGTCGGAATGGTTCTCCCAGACCATCGAACACGACTGCTTTAATTTGTAGAGGTTTTTTTTTTGAAACGTTCGAATACATAGTCTATGTAATCTGTACTCGGTAGTTCGGTTGGTTGGTTAAATACTACGTCATCACTTTGTTTCATTCATAGAGTAGTATGGGAGGAGCCCTGAAAAAAAGTTTGGTGAGTTGTAGTAGCACGGGGGGTGAGGGGGGGGGGGATAGAGGGCCCTGTTTGGAAGGGTAGTGGTGTTGAAAGCAGATACTTTTATTGAGTAATATATGAAGCTGTTTATTCATGTGGACATTTTGTTTAGTCATCTGTTTTGCTTTTAAAAAAAAACCACCGGAAAACGGTTCTGTCAAAATTTAGTAAGCGTGGAATTTTACTGAGCTGTTGATGTTTAGTTATTTTTTTTCCATTTTCTAGGGAAGGAAAATATGTTTCCTACCCCTTGGAGAGTTATTATGAAAAGCAAGAAAGCTTATACAATACGCAACGGGAAGCTTTAGAGAGTTTTTTTTCTAAATATTTTAGTTTGTGTAGAAACGTTGAATGGGTATTGTGTAAAATATTGAAAGTCAATTTTGTTTTTTTGTGTGTGAGGCCGTATAATATACATCATTAGCTGTTGTTGATGGAACAAATAAAAAGGTTGGGGAACTTACACATAAATATTCATTGTGTTTCTTTAGCGAATTAATGAATTCGTCTCTAGACGTAGGAACCAACTAATTGCTAATTAAGTTGATAACAATCTATCCTGTAAATAAAATTGAGCTATATTATTAATGTTTGTTTAGTATTGGCTAATATTTCTTAGATAATTTCTCAGTGTATATTATTTCAATACATTAGCCGAAGATTATGCTAATTTTCAAGGCTGTGCGAGAAGGCATTTTTCACTGAATGAAAGCATTAATTTTTTTTTTCCAAGTAATATAGAGAAATATTTGTACAATATATTTCAAGTTGAATTTCTGTAATAGATCCATGCATTAACCATAGTTAAACACAAGTGAATTTTTAAATTAAATTTCTTAGCGAAAAATTTATAATCACACCAATTATATTTTTTAAATACAAGTTTATATTAATTGTTCTTTTTTTAACGACAGCAAAGAAATATTGAATGACTATTTACTATAAAACTATATTTTTAAATTTAATAAAACTTATAAAATTAGGAAATTTTATGAAAAAGATCGAAAATTCCTAGTGCAGTACTCAAATTTTCGCGTTTTGTAAAAATCTTTGAGTTGAATTTGAACAACTACTAAAATTCGACTCTAGCCCTAATTTTAGATTACTTGCACACCCTTAAATCTTTTTAAAATTCTATAATTACTATAGCTCACATCACATAACTTTAAGTATGAATACGTGAAAATAATATAGTAACTATTTGTAGTTTTAAGATAAGCGAAAGGGTGTAATGAGGTGGACTGGATATAACTAGCTCAAGATAGCGATATGGTATGATGAGGTGACTGGACAGAGCTAGCTCAATATATGGATAAGTGGCGTACTTTTGTTAAGTGCGGCATGAGTTTGTTCCTAATGCTATAGAGCAGTTAAGCAATATCGGTTCTAAGATATATTTAGCACGCGTCTTACTACCGCTTGGGTTATAAACTAATTGTGCTAGTGAGTCAGTGCCGAGAAGGGTTGAATTCTTAGGAAATATACCCGTATTTGCAAAGAAGGAGAGTGTAAAATTATTTTAGAAAAACTTCTCGCAGTAAACTCGACCGGGGTTCAAACCTTTGATAGCCCGGTCATTGGCACATTTGTCTATTGCGAGAATTACGCCTTAGACCATGCGGCTACCGAAGCGGGTCTGTTAATTATTAAAAATTGTCATAGTATATGATATTATTTCAACAAGAAGTTATCCCGTATGAAAGAGCTATAATCCTTACCCGGTTACTAGCTATGTTAACCAAACACTTGAATTATTATGATACATTTATATTTAATTTATATAAATGTTATGGATGAAGTTATTAACCAGGTCACTTGAAAAATGACCTGGCATTATGCATAGTGACAAATCAGTCGGGCGAAGTGATAAATATTTGTTAATTATCATTTTGACCGGGCAGTATGCATAATGCTCCAACTCTTCGGCTATGTGAAAAACAGTGTAGCATTGCATTACCGGCGGGGTGGGAACAATGGACATCCGATCACGTGCCAGCCAAGTAACGTCTCACTAACCTAACCTACTAACCTATACCTAACTAACCTTACCTAAATAGTTTTATTGTTTTTGTTTTTATATAGGAAGTACCAACTAATATAGGTTATTAAATAAAAAAAAATATTCTCAGAAGTGTGGAGCATTATGTATACTGCCTGGTCAAAATGATAAATTAACAAATATTAATCACTTTGCTTGATGCTTTGACACTATGCATAATACCAGGTAATTTTTCATAGTGACCTTTTATTCACTTTGTCTATAACATAAACACTGTCCAAACATCTAGAACTAAGATCTTGCATTCTGCTAAACATAATATTGATTCTCAAATACCTGGTTCGGGAGTAGTATCTACCCCCTCCCAACGCAACCTTCCACCTCAAATACAGTGCGACAGTGCTTTACTTGAATGTGGATTTTACAACTTCGTAAGTAAATAACGTTAATTTGAAGCATACATTATATTCTCATTCTGACAGTTGTATGGTGTAAAAATATATATATATATTTGGAATCTTAGCTAGAATTAAAAAAAATACAATCATTCTAAACAAATGCCTAAAAACGACTCAAACAAAAAAACCTAATTAAAAATTAAAATTAAAAAAATAGTTTAAACAAAATAATACATTTTACCAGGGATTAAGAAATAAATTATATTTGGGCATGAAAATTATCGCTAATGTCGCAAGAAAATAAAAATAAATAGACCGCCATCAAAATTCAGATTCTATATTTTGACTCTAGCTTATAAGTAATCAGTCAGATATTTCTTCTTCTACCTTTTAGTGCAAACGATGTGCATCTTTCTTCACTTAAAAATCCATACCGTTACTTTTGTTTTACCCAAGTATACAAAATACTAATCAGTTCACTCCGTTAAACTTCTATATAAATATTCTACACTACAATAAAACTCTGACCGCCTCTGTGATCTAGTGGTCAGAGTTTCTGGGTAAAAATCCAGATATCTCGGGTTTGATCCCTGGCGCTCTCAGATTTTTCCGTGAAGCAATGGGTCTAGAACGTGGTTTACTTGGCCTTGTGAGGACAAATAAGGACCTAAGGGAAGGAAAAAAAAGTAGCGGCTCTAGTCTAGAAAACTGAGATTACAGCCGAACCACATGACACCTATATCAGCAAAAGTTGGCACTATCATGGTAAACAGACGGCGGCCGCTCTGTCAGTATTTTTCGATTGCGGGCTGACACCATGTTTTTTTTTTACAAACAAACTCCACAGATTTTGGTAATAACGGAAGGAAACACGAAACTCCGGAAGCTTTTATCCAAGCACATTTACGCTAATCACAGGAATTTTGGTGTTTCCACTTGGGGGGTGAGGGTCTTTCGATCCAATAATTACGCTGACTACGCATTGCTAAACTCGGCGGTCGGGTGTGATTATACCATTTTGTGGTAAACTACCTTTTATGTCTAAATGTTTGCAATCCCGCGTTTCTGACCGTTGTCCACAACATAATATTTAGCAGATGTAGGGTAATTATTACTAAACTATATTCATTTTGGTTCTGGATCAAATAATAAAATATTATTGTAATATTTCGACGAATATTAATCTTCTGATATTCCTTCAATTATATTTATTGCTATACCTTGATTTTCTTACGAATGGACATTCGGAGCACATTTTAAAACATACGAACATATTTTTTTCTTAATGATGATTTAAATAGCCAAACGATTATAGTTGAGTATATTTATAACTCATGTAAATATCATGTTCTTTTAAATTGAAAGCTGACACCTGGAAACGGGAATTGAACCTGATACCTTTGGTTTGATACGCTAGTTCTCTTACCACTGAGCTATCCCGGATTCATCCTATATCCAGGGTTATTCTTCAATCATAAGGCAGAGTCTGGAATGGACGTGTTGAAATCATCAGCTATATATGAGTGATCAATTAAGATGCGGATGTAAGGGAACGCAATTCTTATAGCAAAACTTTTTTTGGCCTTAGTAAATAAAATATTGCTTCAATAGAAACATAGAGTATCTCCCCCCCTCCCCCCGCCCCCATGGTGATATCAACAGTTCTGACTATCTATCATGAACATAGCGGCATTAATGACAAACTTTTTAAATGAAGAAAAAAAAGTTGTAATTAAATTCCAGGACCCCCTTGACAAGACAAGATAGCTATTGATATCAGTATGTGAGGGAAATTAAATTCCATGTTTCTACTGGATAAATATTTTATTTGTTTTGACTATAGAAATATTTCGATATAAAATATGTAAAAACACTGACGCTTTCTCGCGTCCCCTACAACATCCCCACCTTAAGATCGCGCGTTATCAGATAACGCAGCCACCTTCTACTTGAGAGGGATTTATGCTGCCAATAGTACAATTACAATTTTGCGAATGCGCATATCCGTGTGAACGTAGGCTACACACGTACTATAATAGCTTGACTTTTAATAGGTGGCTTGGCGGTCTAGGGTGTAAGGTGTCAGACTTCTGTGTTGGGGGTTCGGCGTTCTATCTTCGGTCTCGACACAGATTTATCTGATTACCAAACCCTTCCTTCACCTCTGACAAGATGTGTGTTAATCACAACTTGTGAATGTGGGTAATGCCAGGCCGCCACCGTGGTTCGGATCCCACGTTAAACTGTAGGTCCTCCATTTCATGTCACAATCACACTACCATTACACATTAGCGTAAGTGCGTATAATCCAACGGGTAGTAAGACGTGGTTCTAATAATGATAATGAATGATTATTTAATCCGTCATGATAAGTGCATTTACACAATTGTAATTGTACTATTGGCAGCATAAAGCCCTCCCGAGTCGAAGGTGGCGGCGTTATCTGATAGCTCGTGACCTTAATGTATCACTCTCATGAAGCTGACTATTTCCTCACGTTCATCACAGATTCTGTCTTAAAACATGAGTGAAGAATGAACCTGCACATTGTATGACTCCTAGATATCTTTGTAGTAAGGGCATTGGTATACTAAGCCAAAGTTCCCGGGTTCTATTCGCTCGTCTAAGTGTATTTTCCAATTTAAAAGAAAATTGTATTTTTTCTGTTAACATTGATAACATTTTATCCTCTTAATATTGTTATCTTATATGTATTGATGATGCCTATCAAAAGTGACAGCTGCAAAGCATATGACTTAAAGTTTTAAAACGCGAAAGTAACCTAGATTTAGTATATTTTAATAGCGACAGACATATCCATCTGTAAGAAAGACTCTATACACAGGTTATAATTATTTCTTTGGTTTTAGATACGGTTTAATAGTGATTTTTTTTCTGCATCCGCGTCTTATTACACATCTGGGATTTACTCATATAGCTTATAACAGCGTTCGACAACCTCTGGTCCACCGACTGATTTTACTTGGCCCGCGAAAGATTTACCAAACGATCAATTGTTTCATAAAAATTGACTAATAGCTAATTATTATATGAGTAATATAAATATGAAATTTGTCGCTCTATATTTTTCCTAAACCAGCCTACCAACATTTTTATGTACCCATCAGACCACCCTGGATGCTGGGTCCGACAACTAGAGTAAGAAACGGAAATCAACACCACACAAATGGCTGCCGCCCTGTTGACCCTGATGTGTACGGGTGAACACATGGACCCGGTAGGCATCAGACTAGGTAATGACAATGCCTAGGTCAGTCCTCCAAGGACTCTACACCGGCAAAGGATTGGTGTTCTCGAACCCAGATATAAGAAAACACCCTAATGGCGGTCTTCTGGGGTTCCTTCAGAGCTCAACCTGACCGATCAAGTCTAAAGATTGAACACAGTCGTGGCATAACGGCAGAGAAGGTGGATTCTTTCAATATACCAAACCTATTTGTGTAACTGTACTTGCTTGTACCCGCCTCGGTGGCGTAGTTGGCTAACACGCTTGTCGTGTTGAGCCCGACTGCTGAGGACGGGGAGATCGAGGTTCGAATCTCGGTCGGGTGAACTGGGAGGGTTTTTTCCTAAATGGTTTTTCACTCTCCCTCCACGCAAATGCGGATTCACTTCCTCTAATTAAACCTTCCCAATTCCTTATCCATTAGCGTAATTAGTACTTAAAGCGTATAACCCGAACGGGTAGTAAGACGCGGTGCTAAATATTATTATTATTATTATTATTATATAACTGTACTTGTAAGCTTTACCCTTAATCAAATGAATTGAAATGGTAGCGAGGTGAAATGAGTTTCGGATCTCTCTATTTATTGGGACTGTCCTCTCGAACCTTACTCCAGTTCCGCCGCGCATTTAAGAGCGTTCCTCATAACAGGGTCAACTTTGCTCGCGCGAGGTATGGAGGTTAAAGGGGAAAGAGAACACGATATGCCAGAAATGTGTGCAGTGCATTCATATTTGAATGATTCATCGACACTCTACGCGGTGACGATGGCGGACAAAGCGACAAATTTTCTTGTTAATAACTACAGTATGTACCCATTATGACAGAATAAGATTTGTGCACAGTGCTTATCTGTGAAGCCATTATAAAATGGTTAAACCAGCCTGTTGATTGCATTTTTTATCCAAATATTATTTAATATTTTAGCAATGTTTTGTATTAGGAACCTCTATTAACTCTTTATCTCCATTAAAGTTTAATCAAAATTAATACACGTGCAATAGTTTTCGAGTAACGAGTCTACGATTTCTTGCCGACTATACCACAGAGTTGACTGAAATTTGATGCAAGCTCTTAAGAATAAAAATGGTGGCTGGAGGGGGCTCGGGACCCAGTCGTGGCTGGGATTCAGATAAAAGTGTGATCACATTTTCGTGATGGGAGCGTTGGAAAATAATTGAGATAAAAGCATCATCGGTACACCCGCCCGCGAATAGATACTTGTCTTAAGCATCACAGACAAACAACAAGACGAATACAGACGCTTTTGTCCACGTGCCCACATGTATGAGTAGTTTTTATGTCGAAACTGGTACCAACCATAGGCGGATTTAGGGAGTCTAATTTGGGGGTACCGGTTGAGTTGCGGGAAGAGAGAGGGGGGGGGGGGAGTTGCAGAGGTAAAATTTAAATCCTCGTAAGAAAGTTTAGTTGGAGTTACTTTCAGCTTGCCACCGCATTACTACATTAAGCAGGCTAATGATAATATAATAATAATAATAATAATATGAATAATAATTATTATTAGCACCGCGTCTTACTACCCGTTCGGGTTATACGCACTTACGCTAATGTGTAATAGTAGGGTGATTGTGAGATGAAATGAAGGACCTACAGTTTAACGTGGAATCCGAACCACGGTGGAGGCCTGGCATTCCCCACATTCACAAGATGTCTTGTCAGAGGTGAAGGAAGGGTTTGGAAATCAGACAAATTTGTGCTGGGACCGAGGATTGAACCCCGGCCGCCAGCACAGAAGTCTGACACCTTACCCCTAGACCACCAGGTCACCTTTAATATGAATAATGATCTTAATAATTTATCTGTATTTCCTTTCAAAATTATCCATACTTTTGGTAATGTTTATGTTTTAAATTTCTTTTATTTCTTTTACTATTCCAAAAATATTTGGGGGGGGGGGGGGGGGGTACTGACCCAGTAGTATTTACCTACATAGAAGCATAATATAAATGTGAGGTAAGATATAAAGTACGAGTAATATACCCTAACATATTTTTTCGAAAGACCCATATATGATTATATTTAAGTATAGTCTAGTTATCCTTTAGATATATTAGTTTAGTTAAAATATTTTCTATAATTAATTTAAATAGTTTTGGGTTTAAACATTATTCTTTGAAAAGAACTTTGGCTATTAAATAAAATTGATTTATATCATAAATGGATAGTGAGACACGGTGCAAAAGAAATCAGAAATGTTTAATAACATTTAAGTGTGTCAAAGTTTATCATTAAAAATCACAGAAACATTTATTTTCATTATGAAATAAATATTTAAATAATTCTCCCTTCTTCTAAATTACTGACCCATGAAAATACTTAGTGACAAGCTAGGTCAGAAGGACTTTGTCTCTTTTCTATTCCCTCTTTTTTAAAAAGAGGCCTCATAATAGATTCACGCAAACGTCCCCATGGTAGGGAGAGACTTTTCTTTAAAGCTAAGAAACGAGTTTGTCGTGACCTATTTAAATCTCCTTGCGCGCTCAACGCAAAATTAAAAGCTCTTTCTTTTTCTTTCCCTTCTATCGTCTCCTATATTTTATCTAATTTATGTTTTTTCTCCCCTCTTTGTTCCATCACATACTCGATTAAACGTATGTTGAACAGATTTTTATGTGTGTGATTATTCAACATAAAATGTGTTAAAAAATGTAATTAACTTTTGTCATATTTCTATTTGTTGCTTCTAATAATACAAAAATCGTAAGCTCCCAATTATTCGTGCAAGGGATATCCGGTTTGTGACTTATCCGTGCCTCCATCCGAGTTTTGTTTTTAATTTTATTTTTTAGCCAAACTTGGACTAGGCTTATAACCAAATTACTGAACTCCGAAAGGTCGCTTTTGATCTTGTTAATTGTCAAACACCATGAATGATTAAAAAAAAAACATGTTTGTTTTGGAAGTGTTAATTTGGAATATGATGGGACATAATGGGACATTAAAGCAACTATTAGATTTTCTATTAATTTTAAATTTAGTAATTAATTTTTCATACATCTTGAACTATTTTTTGAATAAACATGTTATTAAGGAAGTGTTAATTTGAGATTTGATGGTAGATTAGAGCTTCTATTGAAATGTATCATCCGTGTTTAGCGAGTATCCGTGCAACTACCCCATATCATTAACTTGGATAATTTAGTGTCTTAAATTACGACATCGTAGCTCAGTCGTTAGCGTGTCTGCTCACTGAGCTAAGAGTCCTATGTTCGAATCCCTGAATGGGGGAACAATTTATCATTGGTGAATTTGTGGTTTCCTTTTCCACCCAATGATCAATTAACAGTCCGGGTGATGCGTTTGTTAGATTTAAGTTAATTTATAAGTCGCATGCTGGTATAATCAGTTGTTCAAAGGTACATAAATACCTAAAAAAATAAATATAATTGTCTTCTATACCTATTAAACCGCCAGTGTTTTCTTACAGTCTAAAATTTCCAGTTTTTTTTTTCGAGTTTTCTATAATGGATTATCATTTCTAAAGATAACTTTTATTATTTGGTTGTAGAGGAAAGAAATTTAACTTTTCTTACCAAACCTAAAATAATGGAGTCATGTCATTGAAATTAGAGTTCGATGAGGAAGTTAATGAGCCCTAATATTTAGATGCTGGAGATGAAATCATACTTGGGATCAAATCATTGTGATTAGTTCTTCAGGTCACTTTATATTCTATGCCAAGGCCGTATATTTAAAAGTTTGCGGTTAAATGTACCAAATACTTAACTATTCAAGAAGTTTTAACAGTTTCTATTTTGGCCAAATTCCCTTAATTTCCCTTGGATTTTTTTTCTAGACAAAAAACTACCTTTGTTTTTTTTTCTTTTTCTTAAGTTCGTGGCAGCTCTTAATATAATCAAAGCATTTAAATACATTTTATTTTGAGAACGAAGTTATTATAGCCTCTAGTTTCTATATTCATTCATACACTACAAAATCTAACCTCCTAGCAATTTACTCCACACTTACACTCCTATCAATAATTTACGTCCACTTGCCGAGCTATTTAACACTGTGAACACAAGTTTAATTAACACAATGGCAATTTACGTAACATCACATAAATACATTGAATACACGTTACTAATTATTAGGTCGTTTGTTTATCCATTGTTTAACCAATGGCAATTGCACGAATACATGTAACGCAGTTCTATGCAATATTTTTTTAACCCCCCTCCCCCTGTTCCCCTCGCAATTTACTATCCGTCTGGACCATACGCATATATTAATTACGATAATGGACTAGAGATGAGGAATTTATAATTGTAGAGTAAATTTACCCTAATTTTAGTGGAAGAGGGTGAGAAACCGTTTAGGAATAAAACTCCCTCAATAGACCCGCCTTGGATTTGAACCCCAATCTCCCCGTCACTAGCAAACCAGCCCAACACGAGAGTGACGCCTTAGACCATGAGACCATCGAAGCTGGTCATAAGCAATTAGTTACGCTAGCTAGGTCCGGATTAGGAAGGTATAATTGAAAGCAAAACCACCCGCACTTTCCTGGAGGGAGGTTAGAAAATATTGAATAGAACACAACTCTCAATTGGGGCCCCTTCGAGGGCAAACCAGACGATATGATGTATAATACGCGCGCCCATTAATGCGGGATTGATCGTTTTAGGTCGCGTCTAGTATATTTTTAAACGAAAATTGGTTCTCTTTCTACCTTTTATCCTTTCTTTACCTGTAATTGCGTCTTTTCCTCGCAAAGGAAACATGAATAAGTAATTAGTGTAATAGGGTTAGTGGGACCAACCCGGATATACCTGCAGGAAATGTTTTAATAAGCTTCAGACCGAAAGGATCTTTTATTCTAGAGAGCGTATGGGAGGGGTTGAAGGTGGGAATATGGGGTAGGTAGGTATAAGAAGAGTTTCCCGAAGAAAATTAGGAAAGGAGAAGAGAGTAAAGTTAGACAGAGAGGCGAAAGAATGTGTCATCTGGTGATGTTTTAATTTGAGGTTTACGCTAAGCTTGGCGCACAGCACTATCCGACAAAGGTTGAGTAGATACTTAATAGCATTTTAATTTATTATTTAAAATTAAAAAACAACACCTGGCCAGGGGATCGAAACCGGGACCTTTAGCTTAGTACGTCAATGGGCTAATCACTGAGCCATCCAGGAGTCGTCCCGTGTTCAAAGTAATTCTTCACTGATATTTAAAGGGAGAGTTTGTGATGGACGTTCATGGTTCGATTCCCGTGTCAAGGTGTAATTTTTCAATTTGTAGCCAAGGTGGTTTTCTGTAAGTGTCTTCACACTAAACTTCAAAGCAAATGCCAAGACATATCATCTAGTTCATGCGTTTCTCATAATCACCCAATTAGTTTAGTTAAATTCGGTCAGCCTCGACGGGTAGTAAGACGCTGTGTAAACATAAGGTTATTTTCCCATCACGTTTGACTAACCGTTTGGCCCATAGGCTTACGCTAATGGGCTACGGATGAGGAGGATAGAATTAGAGAAGAAATGACCCATATTAGCGTGGAGGGATAGTGCGAAACCATTTGGGAAAAACCACCTACAGTACACCTGACCGGGGTTTGAAGACCAACTTTCCCGTCATCGACAGTCTAGTTTATTGCGAAAGCGACACCTTTGACCATTCGACCACCGAAGTGGGTATATAAATAAATTTATTTTGAGCATTTATTTGGATGTTTAATCATGACCTTATTTTTCATAATCTGAATAAAATATCCATCTTCCATTTGGTGGATTTTGTGAGCTCATCTTAACACTTATGTCATTGAGTTACTATAAATAATGCCCAATATAAACCTTAGGACGTTCTAGAAAAACCTTAAAAATAATTAATTATCTATAGTTGTAAAAAAAATAGATACACAAAGCGAAGAAAGTCAAACGTAAATTATGTGTATTTGAATACACACAGTCGTTCTATATTTCTTTAGATTGTGTTCAATATTTCTCTTGCTAAGTTACGACAAAAAAAAATGAACAATAGCCGAAGCATGTTTTGATAATTTATTACTGCTTCACGGTTCAAACTTTATGCTTTTAAAAAATGTACTTTGTCTAACATAGTGCCATAAATTACAGTTCTTTTGTTATGGAAGTCTGAGATATTGGATTCCTTAACGATTCCTAGTACCTGCAGCTTGAATATATTAAATGGAGCGATATTTATATATAACAATCTTGAAGTGGATAATTTTCATCCCTTATTAATCTCAAAATTGATTACTATAAAAGTGATTAGGTAACCATGACTCTGTGATTATAGAAATACTCTTTTTAGTCATTTTAAATTAAACATCCGGAGCTACTTTCTGAAAATATCAATCAAAGCTTTGATTGAAAGTTACACACCCTATATTACTAGACAATAGTGAATTCTAATCAAATATATGAAATATTCTTGAATCTAAGTCGAAGTTTGAATATTTTCTTCCAGTGGTTTTATGCCTGAAAAAATATATATTGTGGTTATTTAAAATACTTTATGCACTAAAAATTGTTTTATTGCACAATTGTTTGAAATATTTCATGTTATTCCAAAACATTTAATGTTCATGACAACATGCAAGAAAATTTCTTCTAAATGTTCATATAAATATTAGTTTGTAATGTACAAAACAGCTCAGAATGGCTAAAATTGATTATTAATGGAGTATTTTAGCCGTCAATATTTTTACTGGTGAAGCTTCAACGCCAGAATTGTGTTTCGGAGCGAAGTAGAAGCTGATGTTTGTATCGAGGCGAAGTCGAAGCTGATGTTCGTATCGAAGCCAAGTCGAAGCTGATGTTCGTATCGAAGCCAAGTCGAAGCTGATGTTCGTATCGAAGCCAAGTCGAAGCTGATGTTCGTATCGAAGCCAAGTCGAAGCTGATGTTCGTATCGAAGCCAAGTCGAAGCTGATGTTCGTATCGAAGCCAAGTCGAAGCTGATGTTTGTATCGAAGTGAAGTCGAAGTTTTGAAGCTTCGCACACCCATATTAGACAATATTGAATGTTCGTTACAAATATAGCTGCTAAGATAGCCAATACTGTACTGCTTAAACGTTTAGCTGAAGTTAAATGTTCATAAAACTGTCAATAATTTAATGAGTTGCTTTTACTGGAACGCATATAAAACTTATTTAAATGGTTGTATACATATACATACTTGGAACAAAGATAACTACATATTTTGGTTGGTCAGGAAGATAATGAAAACCGGAAATTATAATTAAATTTTGAATATAGAGAAAAGGTTCTAGAATATTTCCCTCTGTTGCGAATTTAAATTTTTTAAAGAATCAACATTCAAAGTATTCACACTATAAAATTTTTCCTGAGCTTGATTTGGTGTTTAAATTTCCAGAAAAATTACATAACTTGGCATTTATTAGTATAAACGTGAATGCCAATATTAATCAAAAGTCTGTTGTCGTGAGGATTCAAATAGGAAGACAATATTTTGAGAGTAACAAAATTTACTAAACAAATTTTAATATATCCTATATCATGTCAAGTCGTGTGAACCGCAACAGTTGCTTTTGATAGATAATATTAATATCAACGAAATAACACTGATCATAGTACAATATTTATAATTATGTTGACTGCAAAGAATATATGTTTTTATATTCTAAAGGTTTCTTTCTACAAACATTCTATTATAGTTTTTATGTTTCCATTGTGAGGTGGAGCATGTTATATTGTTTGGTAAACACTTGTGTAAATATTTATTTTTAACTTGTCTACTATACTCGCGGTTGATTACACATCACAGAATGTAATGATGGTTTTATGATAGATACATAAACAAGTTTTGATAGGGTAGTTAACTAATTCCATGACTGCACCCAAAATATATTTTAGAAAAGAAAGGGAGTGCCTCTACTTTATAGTGGTTTTTGTAAAAGTGAGTTTTTTTAACATTAAGTTCATACCCGTCTCGGTGGCTGCATTATCTAATACGTCACTTTCGCATTAGACTAAATTGTCGATGACGGGGAGATTGAGGTTCTAATCTCGGTTGGGTGCATTGAGCTTCTACGGTTTTTCCATTTTCCATCCATGCAAATTCTGGTACACTTCCTTCAAATATAACCTTACTAATCCCTAAAACCATTAACGTAACTACTACATAATCGTATTACCCGACCCGCTTTGGTGGCGCAGTCAACTAGCGTGCTAGTTTCGTATTGAGCTATACTGCTGAGGATGGGGAGATCTAGGTTCGAATCTTGATCGGTGAACTGAGGGTGGCTTATTCCTAAATTGTTTTCCACTCTCCGCTCCACGCAAAAGCGGGTTCACTTCATTTAAAGTCAACCTACCCAATTCCTAGCCCATTAACATAATTAGTACAAAAGGGTATAAACCTGAAAAGGTAGCAAGATTCGGTGCTAAAACAGAAAAAGCAAAATACCCATCAACAACAAAGAGATTTGAATGAAAGAGTAATAGATTAGCTAGCTAATCTTTCTGTCTTTTCTCTTGCCCTTCGTTCTTCCAGTTGTTTGGTTGGATCGGTACATCCTCTATGGTCTTATGATGCTACATTATTGTAGAATACACATACTCTCTCTTATATTGATTGATCATTTGACAAAACCTTAGTGAGTGTATTTTGAGTATTATTATTATTATTATTAGCACCGCGTCTTACTACCCGTTTGGGTTATACGCACTTACGCAAATGTGTAATGGTAGGGTGATTGTGAGATGAAATGGAGGACCTACAGTTTAACGTGGAATCCGAACCACGATGAGGCCTGGCATTCCCCGCATTCACAAGATGTCTTGTCAGAGGTGAAGGAAGGGTTTGGTAATCAGATAAAGTATTTTGAGTAGAACCAAACATAATGATCTTTTGGATTACAGGCGAAAGAAGAAAACAATATTGAACATCACATCTCGGCGGAAGAAAATAAATTGGAACCAGTGTAACAACTATGGATTAATGTTTCCGGGTATGTTTATTTTTTATTATTATTTTCTATAATATTTATTTGTAGTATTTAACACGCACTTTCTGAACCTACTGATTATATCAGCACATGATAATTTCTATGAGCAAGAGTGAAATGACCTATCAATTTTGCCGGGAAAAGTATTTCCACGTACTTTCCAGGTTCTTTACATGCCACACTCGACATGGGACCGACGGATTTACTTCCCACCCGAAGGAAGTTACAAACTGAGTTGTGTCACTAAAGAAAAATCCTCAACCCTGGTCGGTTTTGAACCCAAGAACATGGATCCTGTGGCAAGAATTTTACCCCAAGACCACCAAGGTTGACTTTTTTTATTTCATATACAGGAAAATTAAATAGAATAATAATTAAAACTACTTGACATTAGGAATACTAGTCTTTATTACCATTGAGTGAATAACGTACATTTTTTAAAACAAATAACATACAAATTAACTTAAGCTAACATATATAGTTCTACACATCCAAAATAGACCATAAATAATATCATATAAGGACAAATCCATATACAAATATAATATATATTGGTTATCAGCTCCGGGTATCGAACTATGGCCCTTTATGCATGGGATCGACCTCTTTAACCACTTGCTATAATAACTATATTTGCTAAATTACTAGTCCGCGTTCAACACAATGACTAATAACGAATGATTAAATAGATAGCGACAAGGAAGTCAACTTAATGGAAGTGTGGAAAACTTCCATTTAGAACATCCAGCATGGGAATTCGAAACTCCAATTTTCTCTATCAATGCAATTAATAAATTGCAAACAGGATGTATTGGATAAATTTTTTTTCCACGTTTCAAATTTTTCTTATAAATATGGCATATTCGAAAGACAAAAACTATATAAACTTTAGCCGAGTAATCATGGTTTGTTGATCCTCCCTTATACCCCTTACTGCAAAAAAAACAAGTTATAAGAATTTTAGGGTAGCTAAAAAGTTAAAATAACAAAGTAATCAGTGTGTGAAGTCTCAGCTTTGTAGATTATCGGAAAGTTTGATAAAATTATATAGACAAACACACACTTTATGACTGATAACGTTTTATTAAATGGTATATAGAGAGAATAAGAAACACAATTGGAGAAATATTCCGAATGCACCCAACTGGGTTTTCAAACCTGGTGATCTGGTTGGATATTAAAATGGTAGTCGATCACGTTGGCATTTATGATATTCATATAATTAATTATTAAGCTAAAATAAAAGTGATTTTCAAAGTTAAAATTAAAATTATGGATTGTGGGTTAAAAGTGTAATTTATTTTATCCTATAACTAGTAGAAGTACCCGGCTTGGCCCGGGTTAGCCATGCAATGCATTTCGTGGTTACCTCAGGCAACGCTTGTATTTTCTTCAGACAAAAAAAAAATCTCTTAATTTCATTTGTTCCAAACCAATTTTTTAATTTAAAAAAATCTAGTTAAAAATTTAAAATTCCTGCTTCTAGGTGCACATATTAGTTCACAGGAGTTCTTAGTTTTAATATTTCAGCCCTCTTCATGGGGTAGATATCACGTAATGCTCATGACAGACAGACCAATTCATTTTATTAATATAGATAACAATAATCCACCTCGGTGGGGGCCTAAATGACAATTTCATTTATTCTGTTTGGTCGATGACAAAGAGGTCTAGCTTTGAATTTTGGCAGGGTTTATTGAAGGGGATTTTTCCTCATTGATTTCCCAATATCACTATAAGCAAATATAGGGTTCTTTCTTCAAAATTCTACTTTACTAATCCCTGTCTCATTAGTATAGTTAAATTCGTACTAACCAAAAGGGTATTAATCAAGGCACACACACAAGAAAAACTAGATGCAGAGTTAGAGTAATTATTGATAGTTTTTTTAAAACAGTTAAATAATTGTAACTTAAATGCAATTTTAGTAAATTAATCAAAGTATCCAAAATTATTTTAAACTAATTGTATTGATAAATACACAATAATTAAAAAAAATCTGTAAAATAAACAAATTAATTCATATGGTTAGTGTTATAATTATTAAACATAAAAAACTATGTCTTAAACTATTTATGTAAATAAGGTCTAAGGCGTCACTCTCGTATTGAACTAGATTGTCTATGACAAGGATATAGGTGTTCGAATCCCAGTTGGGCTTACTGAGGCTAGTTTTTTTTTAATGGTTTTCAATTCTTTCTTTGAATAAATTCGGGTGCACTACCTCTAAATATAACCTTCCTTATCCCAAAAAGCATTAGCGTAATTAGTACATATAACAGATAGTGAAACGCGGTGCTAAAATAATTTATGAATAATAGGCTTATGCATAAGTAGTATATATGAATTATATACAAAAATTTTATATATAACTGTTGTATTCATAACATGCATGTATATTTTTCAGACGATGTTTATTTAACATCTATGTTGAACATATATTTTTATATGAGATGTTCCATCCGTGGCAAGAATGAACTTGGACTTAAGAATTTGGATCACATCGGTTGCGTTCGGCCAGCCTCGGCTACCTTTCGTGAATTATTCCACCACCCACTACCAGCGATCCCTTATCGGCCATACGACTTTATTTATGTTCGCGTAGGTACAAACGGTCCTCTTAAATTCTATTCCTGATAAATTAACCCGCACTAAAGAAATGTTACCCCCAAATCCAATTTCTCAATTTAAACATTAATGAGCGACAGTTACCTTCTCTTAAGGCAATAATAAATTTGTTTGGATAGTCATTTTATTCTTCTACTCCGTGAATTATAACACCCTACGCGTCTGGGATCGCCACTTAATTACAATTATGGAATAGGGATAAGAAGGGATAGTTTAGAGGAAATGTACAGTAAAACCCCGTCAGACCTGAAGCCGTTTGTCCGAAATTCCGGATAATCCAAATACAATTTTCAGAAAACGTGGGTGAAAAACAACAAACTTAAGTCAAATGAAATAAGTAAATGTTATTGATAACAAACTCAAAGTTAAAAGAGAATTATATGAAACTAGTGATAATAAATGTAATTATTTTCATATAATAACACTCATTCAACTGTAATTTCACCCTCTTAAGTGCCCACGTGGTTCAATGCGTTACTCTCGCAGTAGACTAGACTGCCGATGACGGGGAGGTCGAGGTTCGAATCTCAATCGGGTATACTGTGGGTGGTTTTTCCGAAATAGTTTTTCACTCTCTATCCACGCAAATGCATGAACACTTCCTATAAATATGACCTTCCTCATCCATAGAACCATTAGCGTAATTAGTAGGGGCTTACATAAGGGTATGACCCGAACGGGTAGGTAGTAAGACGCTGTGCTAGGAAAAACCATGTAAATTTCAGATTTGTGAAAATATACTGTTTCCCTGCCAACCCTTCCGTATTTTCCCGCTTAATCCGAAATTTCGCTAATCCGAACAAGCTTCGGTCCCAATTAGTTTGGTTAAGGAGGTTTTATTTTGCGAGGATTGAAAATAAAAATTAGTCTAAATTAGAGGAAACGTATCTGCATATGTGTGGATGTAAAGTGGAAGGCCAAATATAAAATAAAAATTTACCACACCCAGCCGGTATTCCAACCCTTACCATCCCGTAAATAGCAAAGAGACCGGACATGGTATATTCATTAGTCCAGATCTTACCGATGCGGGCTTTGGATAACGTAAGTGGGTTTTAAAATATTTCGGCTCGGATAGTATTTAATCTGGAATCATTTATATTTGACTAAGTCTTACACTCTCGTTTTAAACAACCAAGAATGTTCTCAGTTTCTATGGTTATTCTACTGTTGGAAACAAATTTATGTAGCACTTAAGTGATTATATACATCACTGACGTATATACGACTTAAATTTGTTTTGGGGATTTACAAAATTATCTACAAGGCCAATGTTGAAGTCGTTCCAGGAAAATATCTACATACATCTTCAATGGGCACAAGGCCAGAGTGTGAAATTTTCTTAATGAATTCCGCCTCTACACTTACTTTTTTTTTTTTGTAATCCCTTAGGCAAATTATTAATGCATTGTACTGTGAACTTTTTATTTTATTTGTTGTTACGTCAGGCCTACAGGAAACGGAAGTACAGCAACTAAATCAACCCAAAAAGAAAAAGGGATGTTAATTTATGTAGTTAGTATTGCATTGGGAATAGCCTATACAAAAAACTTCATGCCAATGGAAGTTCTATATCTTTTTTTTTATGATACGGCAACGTTAATTCTTTTTGTTTATTGTTTTCTAAATTAAATTTTACTCATGAAAGCATACCATGTAAATGTGAACTCTGTAATCTATGTTTTAAATTTATAAGAAAAGTTAAGAGGTCTACTATCGACAAACTTTATGTACATTACATTTAAAAAAAATACATTAAAAAAGTTTCTTGGCAATGTCAATTCTCTGAATTTAAAGAGGGTTTGCTAGTCATCCCCCCCCCTTTTATTGGTAGACGCATGGGTTGTGGCGTCAAACTAATCTGGTCTTGTTTTTTAGTGATTGGGAAGTCGGGGTTTGAATCCCAGTCGTGTGTACTTAGTTATTTTTAATTAAAATGATTATTCACTCTTCTTGTCTGAAAATGTTAGTACATTTTACTAAATTCTATTCACTAATTCATATTCTAATAACATAAATATGCGGATAATCTGGATGTTTAGTAAGGCGTGATGCACCCCGTTAAAGACGTGATAAATTATTTGACATCTCACCCACGCCGGTGGGCACGCAGTTTAAATGTCGAGCACATTTAGTTGGTTTGCCAGTGACGGAGAAGTCGGAGTTTGAATCCCATCTTGGTATATTTAGGTGTTTTTTTTCCCTAAATGGTTCCCCACTCTCTTCCCTCACACATTTTGGTATATTTACTTAAAAATCTACTTCCTCATCTCTACCATACTATAGTAATTATAAGCAAGGATGCAAAAAATGTGGTTACTAATTTTCTTTTATACAAATAATAGATATCAAAAGTAAAACACACTTAACTAGTTCAAAGAAAAAAAAAATTAATTTGTAAAGTTTTTTAATGTGTTTTTGAAGTGTGTCTGTTAAATAGTTTATAGTGAAATGGAAAGAAGACTGCCTTTCCTCATTGGTTTCCCCATATCTTACTCCACGAATACTCGGGTGCATTTCCTTTAAATTTTATCTTCATCATTATTGTAATTAAGTGTGGACAGCCTGAATGGTTATTAAGACGTAGTACATTAGATACATATATTATTTTAATGTTTACAAATAATTTTCATTCATGATATCTTCCATAGTTTGAAAATGGTGGCCATTTAATTTACAACGTTAATTAAATCTGGTTTGTTTTTTTTCCTTCGGGTTTTATTTTAAATCAACTTGTAGTTTTAGTACAGATTCGCACTGTTATTTACACAAATTTTAATACCACACAGTACTTAAGGTCTCAGTGCTTAAAAGTTCATTTTTATTACTATGAAATTGTGGGTGGGGATTGGGAAGATTAAATGAAAGATGGCCAGGGAAGAGATTTAGACACGACGTTGAAAGACGTGTGAGACGAAAAAAGAAAGAAAGAATGAAAAGAAAAAACACAACGGGGAAACAATCACAATTTTTATCCCATCATCCCGCCACTATCCTTCCCCCCCACACCCCCTCTTCCTCTTTTTTATTTCAAACCCTAGTGAGTCGAACTCATTGTTTTCCTGTCTGAACATCCCTAACCACCCGACCGATAAATCCCCCCTCCATCCACCACCCTCTCCACCCACAATCCCGGCACCCCATCCGAGACCATCATCGCCACAAATCCCACCCTCGACCAATCCGTCTCCACGTGACGTCATACGTCTCCCGAGGGGGTTTCAAGACCAGGAGAGGATCTTCCCCCCACCCCCTCAACCCAACCTTTCTTCCTACCCTGATTCTTCTCTTCACGTCTGCCCTCTCTCTACCGTCATTTGAAGAGAAAAATGGAGTCCATTTAGTCTCTTACAATATCAAGTATATATCAATATAAGGAGTCTTAATTTATCTCCCGGGGTTGGTTGGATACCTCTATTTCCCAACACCCCAAAATCAATAAGACCCACGCAGCGTTTCATTCGTACCATAATTCACAACATTTTGTAATTACGTTACTCATCTTTCCTGGGAACTTCCATGATACACAGTCCAATTTTCGTAGGTTAGACAGCTAGAAAAGTTACTAGATCTACTTTCACGTATTCATACGTCAAGTCATGTGATCTGTAGATGCCACTAGTGATATATATTATAATCTATAAAATAACACTGATAATATAGTAAAACTATTTCAATATTGACACAAAATGTTTTTGAATTTCTTGAACTGTCCTTCCTGTGAAAATTAGACTGTAGTTGATTTGGTCCCCTCTAATTTTGGACCTTTTTTTCGAAAGTCCAATATAGTGGCTAAATAAAGGTTCTATCTCTATCAGTCTCGCAATTTTTTATTTTTTTGGTCTAATTTTATAATTTTTAAAATCCGTTTAAATTTGTTGGTCAAAGTGACCAGGACGGATGAATTTGAAGAGGCTTTAAGAGACTACAAATTTCAGGGAAAAAAAATCCACGCCTATTGGAACTTAAATGTTGAGCTCATCTAGTATAGTTTGTACCGCCCTCCTTCTCTTCTAATGGACAAGGACAGGCGCACATATACATAAACTAAAGAGGGCCTTAA
Organism: Timema cristinae; assembly: GCA_039000515.1. Taxonomy (NCBI): domain Eukaryota; kingdom Metazoa; phylum Arthropoda; class Insecta; order Phasmatodea; family Timematidae; genus Timema; species Timema cristinae. The sequence goes on from JBCFYV010000024.1 coordinate 44,184,191, forward strand.
AAAAAAATAGCAAATGATTAATTGCAGAAGAGCAGTAGGACCACATAAATGCGAATAGGTCTTCAGTCTGACCTATACAACAATTTGCTGTCATGAAGCCTTCCCAACCATCACCCGTTATTTTGTACTATCAGTCAAGGGGGGAAAGAGGCGAGAATCCTTGGAGTAAAAACAATGACCTTTTTACCTTCAATAGTAAATTAGATTGCATGTGAAGTAAATAAATATTTATTTGGAAAATGTAACGATATATATATATATATGAATATAGGTAACAATAAATAAAAATATATATATTTATATAGATATATGAAGAACAGGGCTATGCCCATGATAATACTGTTGTACCGTTGCCATAACATTTGTCCTAACAATTATTTCCAAGATTAATATATAACTTCTCTATGGGTCTCCGCGGCAACCCTCAGTATAATGACAACAATAACTAGCTGCCACAGGCCAACAATCCGCGTTTCAAAATCGGATTGAATCATATGACTTAGAAAATTCAATTTAAAAACACAACTATTTATGGCAACCAAAATCTATCTTTTAAAAGGAGATAGTAAATCATGGACTTAGCCATAAAAAATAAGTACAAACAATATTTAGCCTTAAGGGCTATAATCATTTCCCATATTATCCAGGCATTACGCCTTAAAAGATGTAAGATCAAAAAAAATACAAAGAGATAATGTCCCTCATGGTTTTAACCATTATTTACCACGCCGGAAGGGCAAAAACTCCCAATAATACATTTAACCTGTAATAAAATATATTACGACACGTTGGGCTACGTAATTAATCATGTTTACAAAAAATAGTGATTTAACCCAAAATAACAGAAAGTAAGCCCACAATTAATTTTGTATATACCTAGGGAAAAAATCCCATCCTAGAGCAAGTGTCTAGCGACACGGTTGATTCAAGAAGTGAGTTTACAACACAAACAGAACCCGTATATAAACCGTTATTCTCTGAGGGGAGGGAACATAGGGGAAACAAAAGAACATCAAAGAACAATCACACGGAACAGAGGGAAGGGGTCGTAAGTCACCAAAGGAAACAACTAGATCATTGGAGGGGCGCGTAGAACATCACGTGTCTATCACGAGGTTATTCCCATGATGCAACGGGCGACCTCACGCTCAATGTGCCACACCTTTCACTCGTTTAGTCTTTTTTTCACACTCGGTGCAGAAAAATGCTCGCGAACAGGGATGTTGTTTAACGAGAGTCGAGACACACTAGCCGAGAAACGGGGCACTTCTTGGTGAGTACAATATTGTTTATTCTTCGGTGTTCATTCGCCAGTATATCCTTCATGCTTGTAATGTTGATGTCAATCAACGTTACAAGTTGGCCATGGAGGTCAGGGTTTGAATCATGGCCTGGCTTACTGAGAATGTATTTTCATATATAGTTTCCCACTCCATCCACGCAAATTTGGGCGAATTTTCTTTAAATTTCACTAAACCCCACCCTACTAATGTAAATAAATGCGTATAGCTTTGACGTGTATTTAGAAAAAAGACAAACTGTCATAAAATGGCAACATTACCCTCAACAAACTATAGTTGATAGGCCTATTCAACACATATCTTATAATTATATTTGTAAGCTTATGTTTCACGTCCTGTGAGCAATTGACGAGTACAAATGTGATATATTAATTACTCATTATTGGGGATTTTAACAGCCCTTCCCTCAGCATACTAACCGTACTAATAGATAAAGTTTAGCTTGAAAAACCATAAAACGTCCCTAAGTCCAGTTTTATGCATTTTCCATTTTACAACACACAAACTTGAAGCAGTTTAATAATTATTTTTTAAATTATTTTTAAAACATATTTTCTTAATTTTATTGTATTTTTTAAAACTGGTAAAATATGTTCTTTAAATCGGAAAATGGCAATTGGTCACGGGCATGACTTTTGACTCAAAACGCCAATGCTCTAACCACTGAGCTATCCAGGAATCGTACCGTGCCCAGGGTCGTTCTTCACTCAAATCACAAACGTTTGTGGTATCTGACAACTCGCGATCTTAATTTGATCACTCATATGTAGCTGACGATTTACACACGTCCATCACAAACTCTGTCTTAAATATTCTGTAAAGTGGAACTATTTATTTGACACCTGATACAGGTAAAATAATTATATACCGCATCGAGAAAACATAATTCCCACATGTTGAATACGCAAACTAAGTTTCAGGCTCGTCTAACCTAGTTTTCCGGTGAGTGCACGTTGGGTATAAACTTAGATGGGTGTACTATAGGATTTATAATTTTCCAAAACAGTTATCCCACTCTTCCGCCACGAAAGTTTAGGTAAAATCTACCCTAAATTTTGTCTTCTTCGTCCCTGATCCATTAGTGTAAATATGCTAATAACCCGGACGAATAATGAAACGTGGCGCACAGAAAAAACAAACATGTTTCTTACTAAGGGAAAGTTTTGTACCCTAAATTGTTAATAGGAAATACCTTTTTTGACAGATGGTAAAGCTATTATATCTATGTTCACGTATTCATACGTAAAGTCGAATGATATACAGCTGTCATCTTTGATATAAAAAAAAATATATATCCATAGACAATAACATTAATATTATTGTAAAATGTTATCAATGTTGGCCGCAAAAAATACGATCGTGCTTCCTACAAAATCCTTCCTATGAAAATAGGACTATAAGCCATCAGTCGAGAAACCTGAAACCAAGTAACGCCTTCATCAGCTCTGTCCACCTGCCCCCGATAAACTTTCCGAACCATGACAACAAGTTTAGCTCCTCCTCAAGAAGTGGATTGAATCAACACAAGTTATTAAGCCTCTCTCTTCTTCACCTAGGAACCAGAATCTAGAAGGAAAGAGAGAAAGAGAGAGAGAGAGAGTTAAAGCTTAAGTGGCACATCGGATCAACTAATGTTAGAGACAATTCCTCGTCGCACCCCAGTCTCTTCCATCCTTTTCTAGAAGCCTTCCCTTTTACCAAACATTATATAAAGTCTTAACCTCGCCAAAACTATAACTAAAACAAAACTTTCCTTCACAACTCTGCCTGAAGCGTCCCTCTGCGGGAACACAAGGGGCACAACGTGGAGTAGGGCTGAAAGGGGGGGGGGGGGAGCGAAGTGAAATGTTCAAACAAAACATCCCTCAAGGGAAATAAGAGAGAGGGAGATAGCTATATATATATATACAAGAGAGAGAGAGAGAGACGAGTTGACTTTCTAAAATCGAAAACTTCTCTTAAGGAGGAAAGAGAGGGAGGCATGTTTTTTTTTAAAGCGGTAACAAAGTAGTCATTCAAGAGAAAAGGTTGGTTCCTCGCCTGAGTTAGGGGTTGAACATTGGAGTCAGAAGTCAAACCCCTTAGAGCGGGGTTCAGTGGTTGGAAGTGGGGGTTGTTTCAGGGACCTAGAAAAATTTACAGCTACCGGGTCAATCTGTTTAGAGAACAATGAATGACCTTTCACACTTTGGGAGAAAACGTGAGATTTCTGTTCAACAACTTTGTAATTAACCTCCCCCCTACCAACCCCACGTCAACTTACTCTTGTCGTAGCTGTGAAGTCATAGGGGTCGGAAGGGAGGGTTGGTACGTTAAGGTTTCTGAAAAACGTGTGTGGGAGGGGGTATATATGCGTGTGAGGACAAGTGGGGAAGGTTTTGTCTCGCTGTGGAGGTACGGAGTGGTTGTGCCCCTCAAGGGACCACTGTTTCCACCCTCCACCTCCCCAAACCCCTTCATCCCTAAATCCTCTCCTTTTCAAGTCCCAGAACTGGAACTCTAATGGCAGCCCATTTCACAGTCCACGGAACCCCTTCCGGGGGCCCACTGGGACCATGCAACGGACCCACATCCCACCCTTCTCTCTCTCTCTCTTTCTATTCCCTTCTCTTTGTTTATTATCATTCCTCTTACGGCTACCGTTTCTTTCCTAAAGTTATTCTACTCTTTTTATGAGGATCGTAAAATAATATTCTATATTTTTATGAAACCTCATATGTAGAAATGTATGTATTTTTTTATATGTATAAATCCTTCCTCAACTTTTAGGTTTTTTCCCACCGTCGTAGCACGTTTTAATGCTCATTCTGGCCATTTTAAACTGAATTAATATTAGAAAAGGAACCGGAACGAAGAGGTTAAGGTGGTGGAGTGTAGGGAATGTGAGTTAAGGTAAGTGTTTTTGATGTTTTCATAGAATTTTTTTTTTGTCAAAATAAATCAAATATTGCTCCAGTAGAAACACACATTTTAATTTTCTTCACATGGTGATATCGACAGTTCTTGAATATCTCTCATTAGCGTTGCGGTATTAGATGATAACTTTTTCTTTTATTAAAAAATTTATCATTAAATTCCAGAACACCCTTAACAAATATTCAAGAACTGTTGATATCACTGTGTGAAGAAAATGTAACTCTTTGTTTCTATTGAAGAATTATCTTATTTACTTTGGCCAAAAACAATGTTTTGATATAAAAAATATTCAAAAATACTGCCCTTAAGTTGTGTTTGCTACACTCTCGCTTTAAGTTGACAAAAATAAATCCTTTCTACACAATCACTTATATAAAGAGAAAAACACAAAATATTATATTACTATTATACTATACTGTTATTTTTTTTACTATTTTCAGCCCAAGTTATATTGTAGAGCGTATTTTTCTTTTTTTTTTAAGGAGGTTATATCCACTTCAAAGTAATTGAAACTACATTAACGGTATAACTAAAATGTATAGAGCTAGTTTTAAACATCAAAAGAGTTATATTTCAATTCCATGGAATATCATTTCATTTTTCCTCCTCTCTCTTTTCACAAATAATGTTAGTCGGTAATATGATAATTTGTCCTGTAACTTCTTTTTGATCTTTCAAAATTTAACAACACACGCCCTATGTCAAATTCAGAGAACTCATATCTGCAAAGCAATCAGAAACACTAATTATGTTACGTAGGATACAAATATAACGATTTGATACATTTTCATAGCTTTTAAAAATGAGGAAAAAATGGCATAATGGGATCCACAGGACCAAATCAATGTCATAATTAAACTCAAAACTGGTAATATAGGATTTATTTTGTGTTCAACACTAGGTATGAAGTATACGCATTAGGTTAAGAATGTAGATGAAATATATAGATATATAGGTCAGTGGTAGACAGGAGACACACAAAAAAAAAACATTAAAAAGTTAATTTAAATATGTGCCATTTTATTTTTGAAAAACATAATGAAAAGTAGTAAGGAAACAAATTTTTAAATGTAATAATAAAACTTCACTTCACTTCACTTCACTTCTCAATATTTGCTAATTTATAAACTTTTATTTATTCTAACCTAAATTAAATCTGTCTTTTTCTGCCTTAACTTCACACTTGACTTAAACTAATAAGTTTATATTATATGTATTTTAATGTGTTATCTGTATATGTGACATATATTATTTTAAATGTTCTTAACTCTTTTGATATTATGATGGAAATATAGTGAAGTTCCCAAATTGTCAATCCATTCTAATTTATGTTACTTAATCGGTGTTTTTATATCTTATATACTAGTTGATCTTTGGACTTTAAAACTCAAAATTTCAAAATATCTTCTCACATTGAATTCTAATATTACATTTATGTGCCATTTTAGAAAAAAAATATTCTAAATATTGTTTAAGTAAGGAGTGGATATAATTAAGAGTTAAGACTTAGATATATTTGTTCTCAAAATATATTAAAAAATTAACTTGGTTAACTTTTTAATTAATTTTTTAAATATATTTTGAGAACAATATATGTTAAGTCTTAACTCTTACTAATCATGTGCGTTAATTGACCTTGTTTCTGAGTTATAATAATGTTTGTTCTTCGGTAATATGGAGCTGTTTTAACACAGGAAGTGCTCAAAATGGCCACTTTGGTCCTGTTTAACATCCAAGTTTAAATTGTCGTATATCGAGAAGTCATTGAGCAGACGAACGCAAAGGGTGAGGAAAATAATGACCAAAGGCGAAGAGAAAGGGAAAGGAAATGCTGGCTGGTACTAGCTAAAATATTTCTTTCATTAGCTAGAAAGGAAATAAAAAAATTTGTCAAAACCGGCTAAGAGAATGAAATTGATTTCTGATTCAACACGTTCATCCTTCGGTTGATTTTGGAAGTAATGAACAACCGGTATTTATCGTTATTTTCCCTTGGAGACAAGTTTTAACTAACAATTGGTTTTAACGGTCAGAGACTCAAGTCAATACTGGTTTTTGACTGGTCATACGGGTATTTAATACAGGATTTTTAGTGGTGTACACAAGTATTGTTGACTATTTTGTTCGTTCTAGAAATAACTAGTTAAAACTGGTACTAACACAGGACTTTGCTTGATCCTGAGGAAATTTGGCTTTAACGGGTTTCGGTTTCCAGTTGTAACATGTATATAGCCAATAAAATTGAGTTTTTGGTTGTGATTGCTCTCTTTTTCCTACAAACTAAACTTATCAGGTAAAATACAAGTAGTTTACATATTCAAAGTTGATATACGAGAATAGTAGTATAAACTACCAATACCGGTTGGTATCCGCTCTACTCTCGCAGTAGAATAGATTGCCGATACGGTTATTTGAAATATATTTTTATAAAACCAATAGTTTATGAGGTATTGGTCAGATTTTGTTTATTGATGACTGGGAAGTTTAATGTTATCCTCTTTGGTGATCGGATATTTTACTAAGAATCAAATAGCCAAAGCTATTATATTTATTTTAGTGAGGATTTACTCGCATCTAGATATCATATTCTGAAAATTGAAAAATGACACCTGGTCAAGAGGATAGAACCCAGGACCTTTGACTCAGTACGTCAATGCTCTGACCACTTAGCTATCCAGGAATCGTTCCGTGCTTAAGGTCATCCTTCACTCATATTTTAAGGCAGTCTATGATGGACTTGTGGAAATCGTCGGGTACAAATGTGTGATTTATGTGTGTGGCAGCAATAAGCCAACCACCGAGTCAAAGGTGGCTGCGTTATCTGATAGCTTGCAATCTTAATAAATCACACGTTTATAGCCGACGATTTCGCACGTCCATCATAGACTCTGCCTTAAAATATGAGTGAAGAATGACCCTGAGCACGGGACAATCCTGGATTGCTCAGTATTAGAGTATTGGCGTACTAAGCCACAGGTCCCGGGTTAGATTCCCGTGTCCAGGTGTCAATTTTCATAATATGATAGGTCTACTCAATATGTGTTTGTAACAGAGTATATAATTTTATTCAGTATGCTCTTTGTTAAAGTGTTTCAGCAACAATGTATATTATTATGTTTCCTATATATCACGAGTTATAATAATATAGATAAAGAGTGAGAAAGTCTGTGCGGTACAACTTATCATTTATTTTTATTTAAAAGGAATAGGACCGACACTTTTTTATAGTACTCATACATCATATTCATGCGACTGTCATTGCCAAATTATATATATATATGGTTGCTGTTATATACGTATAAGATCAAACGTCTGTTTTTGGTCACTGTATTATAACAGCAAGCATCCAGTCATCGTGAAAACATAAAATACTAGGCTGACTTGTTTCCCCGCGCTCTCATCGGTGCGAGTCGTAATCATATTTATTTTTTACCACGCTTTGACCATATTAACAAACATGTGACCTGGATCAGTGGGTGGCACGCTTGCTCTGGCATCAACCTCCTATGGTCCGTTCTGACGTTGACGAGAGCTCAGGATTCAGACCGCAGATGGTTGTACTGAGAATATTTTTTATTTCTTAGTTATTGTTTTCTACTCTACTTATTTTAACTTCAGTATCCTTACCCCCAATTATATAAATATGGGGCTAACTCTTACAAATAGTAAGACGCTTTGCAAAAAAAAAAAATGTATGAAAAGTTGCATACGAGCTCGGACCCATTAAGAGCGTTTGTGAAGGCAGGTGGTCGGGATTTGACCCCATTTCGATGTGATAACTCGGTCTCGTCTCCTGTGGCGTAGAATGTTTTATCAAGGTGAACTAAAGACAGCAAATAATGGTTATTATGACGAAAGACATTCCTAACCTAACCTAATACATGGCATACAACACGATCCCAAACTTGTGCAAAATGAGATGAAAAGTTCTTTTTTTCTGTTGGTTCATGGTACCAAATTATTATAATGGCTGGGGATGAAATAATTTTGCTTAAGCATTGGTGAGTAGAATTCTGACTACTCCATGTGAAGAACCATATAATTCTTCGAGAGACTATGTTAGTGTCTTATGCACATTAAAAATAATAATTATAACGGTCGCTACTCCTCCAAATCCGAGCGCTTACATGTCAGAATGGTTTATTGGCAGCGCCAAATAATTGTGAAGTTCGTTTTTATCTTGCTTATTGAAATAGATTAATCATTGTACTTGTGTATACATGTGACGTAGGATTTAGAACACGTTGAAAATGTTTAGAAAAAGATCCTGGTTTTATCAATATCCTTACTTAGCAGTTCCGTGGCCTGACCTATCTTCGGAGTTATAGCTCTAACTGGTATCGAACACGCGGCCACCCGGCGTTGCGTGGTTGTCGTCTAGCTCAGACTTTCAAGATGGCGTCCTCCTCGGTACTAAACAGGGATTCAAGCTGTAAGATATTCTCTCCACAAGTTGCTGTAACTCTGTAGCTGAGTATGTAGACCGATTCGAAGTAGCCCCTTAGTAACTGGCGTCCTTCCCCGACCCCCTTCTATTGAAAAAGTCTAAAAACTCAGAGCTCTATACTAAAAAAGAGGGTAGATTCCCCTAAGTGACTAACTTTGTCAATACTCTATCTTATGTTAATTGGCAAAACAATCTAGGTTTTTAGAAAAATGACCCGCTATGAATACGTGGCTGCTGATTCGGGACAGTTGGTTGACATGAGTTCTTGGACCTACATCATCCTTGCATGCTTTATATTACCTAAGGCTGCAAGCTACGACATAATCATAACTATACATAATATATTTAATTATGAATAGCTGGCGTTTACTCATAATTTGTGATGGGAATATATAATGATTATTTTTTAATAAGTTGGCTTTATGTTAAATATTAATATCACCTAGAGGTACGTACTAAGAATAGTTTAGACAATTCTAAATTGGTTCCTTAGTATCCGATTTTCTATCCCTTGTTTCTACGGTTTCATTGGGCCAGAACGTTATATTGACGATGCAGGTGGATAAGAGGGTTGAGAGAACGCCTACCCTTTATATTATTGATTAATCAAAGAAACACACCCCTCAACCCAACCATTTTCCTTTACACCTTTTATTTCCACCCCACAAAATAATGTTTCCCCAACATGAGAAACTTTTCTACACTAAATCTAAGAAGGAAAAAAAAAACCAACACCTTTTTACTCTTCTGGATTTTTCTATGACCTTTCGGTAAATTTCTCTTTCTCCTTTCTTTCTTTCTTCCTTCGTACCACCATATTTATTCTTACGTCCTCTTTATTTTTTCACTTCTTTCTCTCATGAGATGAAACTTTGCCCACACCTTTTTTTTCCCCCCCAACTCTTTTTTTTTTCTTTCGAGGGTGGAAGTGTAGACCTCCCAGATTGAACAAGTATATAATGGCTGTCCAATAAAAAGTCTTTCACCCTGCCCAGGCCGGTGAAACAGTGTGTCACTCCCACATACCCCCCTTTCCGCTCATTTTGGGCAGTGGCCCTTCCTCACTCAACCCTACACTCACCTTTTTCTCTTTCCCTTACTTCACAATGCATCACCGTGGTCCTCTTAGGACTCGTGAGCTTGGAAATAAAAGGACATCTATTCCCTTTTCTCCTTCTCTTATTTTTGGGAAGGAAGGGTTGGTTTTTCTCTATCTCGTTCTTGTTCTATTATCCCATACTATATATATATATATATAGTATGTCCTTTTAGTGTTCTCGATGATATTACTTTCCATCTGTTCGGAAATGCGATGGTCACAGTTAAGACCCAAGAGTCAAGATACAGTAGCCCGTGGCTTCTTTGGTGCTGGCTGACAGCTGACAGTCAAAATTTAGGTATATACCTAAATTTTGACTGTCAGAACTGACACATATTTTTGCAGATAATACGGTTCGGCGTAGGGATACATAATTGGTCTGACTTTAAGCTATCACTGTGATTTGTGAGTCAGCCCAAGAGCCATGGCTACTGTAGCTGTTTTTGACTTTACCTAGATTGATCAATTAGACCTAATTGAACAAGTTAAAATCATGTCCAATAAATATTTATATATGAAACAGTTGCATAATATTGTATTTCAGTGTTATAATTATATTATTATATATATATAAATATATGTATATTAATGTATATATAAAAGTATATATATATGTATATATATTATGTATATATATATGTTAAATATATGTATTAATATATTATATATATATGTATATATATATATAATATACATGTAATATATATATATATTATATATATATATGTATATATATATGTATAATATATGTATATATATATGTATATTATAGTATAAATATAAGTATATATATATTATATATATGTATATATAGTATATAATGTATATAATATGTAATATATATATAGTATATATATAATTTTATGTATATATGATATATATTATATTGTATATATATAATGTATATATATATGTATATATATAATGTATTATATATTATATATATATTAGTTGATATATATATGTATATATATAGTATTTATAGTATGATAATATATATGTTATATTGAATATATATGTATATATATATAATATATGTTAATTATATATATATATATAATATATGTATAATATATGTATATATATGTATATATATGTATATATATGTATATATATGTATATTATGTATATATATGTAAATATAGTATATATATGTATATATATGTATATATAATGTATATATATGTATTTTAATATGTATATAATGTATAATCATATATAGTATATAATATGTATATATATATGTATATATATATGTATATATATGTATATATATGATTATATATGTATATATAGTATATAATAATACATATATATATACATATATAATGTATATATATACATATATATATGTATATATATATATATGTATATGTATATATATATGTATATATATGTAGGCAGGAAAAACTCCATTCAGTTAATTTAAATGTGTTGAAAAGACTCCGGGACACGGGACAAGGTCCCATGTTTGATTCCCGTTTCTAGGTTTCAATTTTATATTTAATTTAAATTACTTAACGTTACTCTCTTCTGTGGCAACATGGTTTAATGCGTCACTATCGCAATAAATTGGACTGCCTTTGAGATCGGCGGGGGGGGACGGGGGGTGGGAGGTTTGAACCCCGGTCAGGTGTACTAAGGATGAGTTTTCCTTAGGTGGTTTCCCACGTTTGAGCTTTGACTGTTTTACATGGAACAAACCACATTACAATGCATAAAGCTTCATTAATTTCTGACAAAAATATTTACATTTATGTCTCTTTACCAAAAATATAACATGTTTTAATTATTTTTTTAAGATCTCCAGTTCACTGAAGTAACCAACAATATATAAAACCCTTGCTTATCCACTGATTGAAACAAAACCAACATTGAACCAAACAATTTGTTCGACGAACAAAAAAAATAAAAAATAAAAAATAAAAATGGTTTGAAAAATAAATTTATATTTTTAATTTTCAGCATCCCCACAGTCTTACAATTTGTTTTAAAAAATGATCTTTGTTTCTCGAAAATCTAACAACTGTCTGACAAAGTGCGGTTATACAATGTTTGATGGAAAAGTTCTAAGAATAAAGCAAACTGAGCATGCGCGATTTACCCACTTTATCTACGTTTGCTAAGGGTCCTACAGTCCGTCACAACCTTGTGTTTGTGTTTTAGTATATCTGTGATTTATAAAATCATGACAGAAAAGACTTAAGTTGACACTGTACTGAATTGGATGAAACCAAAACTCGCCTTTATTCGCAGCCTCTTCTTCAACTAAAAGAAGACAAAGGTTAGAAGATAAATAAATCCATGTCTTCCTCACCATCGCCATTTTGATTACTAGAAGAATTTTTGTTTTGTTTCATGATGATGATAGTAAAAATGCACTTCTAGGCTACATCACTCGTAGCCCAGTACTGGAAAAATAGCCAGTACTAATGTACCGCTGCCAGAGGATGTCCGCATGTACTAATCGTACATCCTTTCCGTGGAGGCTCTTTCCGTGTCCCGAGGATATGAGATGATGGTGACAGTGAGTATGAGGGTGCGGAACCAATGTAAACACTTAAACCTAGCTTAAGCCTAACTAACCAAACCCTGGTGACCCTTGAGGTGAATCCCTTTCGGGAAAAATACCCAATATACCAGACGGGAATCGAACCCGGAACCTCTAGGCTCGTATCCAGGTTCGCGGACCACAACACCACGCCACCGGTTGGTCTCATGATAATATATCACAACAACGAACACTTGTTGAATGAAAAATGTTGTTCCAAACGAATTGTTTCAGCCAATGGGTAGGTAGGAAACCTTACGTTAAAATTAGATCAAATTGACTTTACACACCCGATGACCACATATTCCAAACCGTTAGACTTGCTTTGCACTTGGTCATATTTACATGAAGTATAGGTGTACTGGAGGTGGTTTTATATACATCAGCTTCAGCTTTTTTCCTAATCTCTATTCACGCAATGGCATACACTTAAAACAACTTATTAATTTGCCTACCCTTAAAATGGACCGCCAATGAGGTTTATATTATTATTAGCACCGCGTCTTACTGCCCATTCGGGTTATACGCACTTACGCTAATGTGTAATGGTAGGGTGGTTGTTAGATGAAATGGAGGACCTACAGTTTAACGTGGAATCCGAACCACTGTAGAGGCCTGGCATTCCCCACATTCACAAGATGTCTTGTCAGAGGTGAAGGAAGGGTTTGGTAATCAGATAAATCTGTGCCGGGACCGAGGATTGAACCCCGGCCGCCAGCACAGAAGTCCGACACCTTACCCCTAGACCACCAGGTCACCGCCAATGAGGTTTATTGTTCAGAGTTCCTGCCTACAACTCCGGAATTTCCGGTTTATATCGCCGACGCCTCCAGACCTTCCTGTTAATCAATGGGTCTGAAACGGGGTCAACTCAACCTCGTGTGGACGATTGAGGAGTGACTTGAAAAAAAAAAAAAAGTAGAGGCTTTGGTCTAGAAAACTGAGATTAACGCCCGTAGTGTTCGTTGTGTTGACCATATTACAGCCTTTAGCAGCAAATGTTGGAACTATCTTCACGGACATGCGCTGGCATTTCGGTCGGTATAGCTCGCTTGTGGGATGAGGCCATAGGGGCTTTTTAACATTTAAAATGTAACTGATAATTGATTTTGTTGAAGTTGCTAAAAGCTTATGTATTAAAACGTTGGCCTACTATTATATAATTTTTATTGAGATAAATTTATGAATAAGTAATTTTAATTACTTTTTTTATTGAAAAAAATACGAGATTTGTTTGCTCATAAATTAGTTAAATATTTTCCCCTAAAACCTATACCTTTACTTCAAGAAACTAAATGTTACCTGTTTTCTGAAATCATAATTTGATCATGATTATTGTGTGATGATAACTCTCTTTTCAGCCTTTTATATAATTTATTAAGTGACTTGGAGGTCTAGGTGTAAGGTGTCGGACTTCTGTGCTGGAGGTCCAAGTTCAATCCTCGGTCCCAGCACATATTTATATGATTGCCAAACTCTTCCTTCACCTCTAACAAGACGTGTATTAATCACAGCTTGTGAATGTGGGGTATGCCAGGCCTCCAACGTGGTTCGGATTCCACGTTAAACTGTAGGTCCTCCATTTCATCTCACAATCACCCTACCATTACACATTAGCGTAAGTGCGTATAACCCGAACGGGTAGTAAGACGCCGTGCTATTAATAATACAATTTATTTTATAAAATAATCGTTCATCATTCATGATAGTGGTCTTGAACGCATGAATGAATCAATTTTACTCGAGGCACATTTAACGCACGTAATATATATTCATATTTTTAGACGGTTTGTTATACAAACATATTGTATTATATCATAAAAGGAAGTGATGATGGTGTCAATAAGAAAATAAAAGATAACAGGAAGAAAACAATGACTGATAATGGGATGAGTTAACCAGAAAAGATAGAAAAGGATGTTGGAAAGAATAAAGGAAGCTTATATGTGTGTGTGTGTGTGTGTGTGTGGTGTATTTTTTGAACGAGCAATCGATTGGGGCAAGTCGCGAATTGTTGTAGCACCCTTTCACCACCATCACCACCCTCTCTCTATCGATGGACTCCCCAGGGTGAGGATTTCAAAAAAACGGGGGATAGTAGTGACGGCAGATGTTGGTGGCAGGTTTGCTTGACGTCTCACTGCGGAGGGAAATTTATCGGAGAAACAGTGGCAGCCGTGGTGGTGGATGGGATGGAATTCCTACAGACCTAGTGAACGCTTGAACGCGGAACACGAATCCCATCGTAGGCATTTTCCGGAATTAATTTTTATCTCTCTTTCGTTGCAACTTGTTATTGATATTTTGCATCGAGCGTGTGATAAATCACGATAGTATCTTTGGAATGAGTACGATACCATTTAGAGGAAGAGTACCAGAATTTGCGTAGAACTAGAGAGGAAACCCATTAAAGTAAAAACACCTTCAGTACACCCAACATAGATACGAACTCCGATCTCCCTGCCATTAGAAGTCTAGTTTGTTGCGAGAGTGACGGACTTAAACCATTCCACCTCTGAATCTGACTGCTTTTTAAATAAAGATGTATTTTTATATACTATATTTTCATCAAAATATAACAAATGTATTATCCATTCCATCTCACAAGAGCCTTTTCCGGGGAGATTGTTTTGGGGCTTAACCCCCAGTATAACGCACACTAGCCAGATTACAAACCAACCGAATCACTGAAACCAAGACATACGCCCACTTCCACTAGCTGAGTCAGTCCACGTAGTTGTTTTTATTGTCTATTATCATCCAATTTATGATTTATTTTTCATGTTTCATCAGCTTTAAAGTTTCTGATTGATTTTGATTGTATACAAGTTTTATAGTGAACAGGAATTGATTTTTCTTCACTAATCCAACTAAGTTATCAGAGTTCTTGATTATCTTAATCACTTATGTCACTAGTTAATTTATGCTGGTTTCTTGTCTTATATCTTACAATTTTTTTTTTAGAGATTTACCCGCCTCGGTGGCGTAATTGGCTAACGCGCTTGTCGTGTTGAGCTTGACTGCTGAGGACGGGGAGACCGAGGTTCGAATCTCGGTCAGATGAACTGTGGTTTTTTTCCTAAATGGTTTTCCACTCTTCCTCCACGCAAATGCGGGTTCACTTCCTCTAATTCAACCTTCACAATTCCTAATCCATTAGTGTAATTAGTACTTAAAGCGTATAACCCAGACGGGTAGTAAGACGGGGTGCTAAATATTATTATTATTATTTTAGAGATTTGTGTTCGTTAAATAAGTATGTTACTTATATATATATATATATATATATATATATATATATATATATATATAAGTAACATACTTATTTAACGAACACAAATATATATAAATATATATATATATATATATATATAAGTAACATACTTATTTAACGAACACAAATATATATATATATATATATATATATATATATATATATATATATATATATATATATATAAGTAACATACTTATTTAACGAACACAAATCTCTAAAATAATAATAATAATATTTAGCACCCCGTCTTACTACCCGTCTGGGTTATACGCTTTAAGTACTAATTACACTAATGGATTAGGAATTGTGAAGGTTGAATTAGAGGAAGTGAACCCGCATTTGCGTGGAGGAAGAGTGGAAAACCATTTAGGAAAAAAACCACAGTTCATATGACCGAGATTCGAACCTCGGTCTCCCCGTCCTCAGCAGTCAAGCTCAACACGACAAGCGCGTTAGCCAATTACGCCACCGAGGCGGGTAAATCTCTAAAAAAAAAATTGTAAGATATAAGACAAGAAACCAGCCTAAATTAACTAGTGACATAAGTGATAAAGATAATCAAGAACTGTGATAACTTAGTTGGATATATATATAACCTCATTCGGTCGGTATTTTCTTCATGTCAATTAGCTTCCAAATCTTTTAATTCAATTGATTAATCTGTTGATTTCATATCTTTCTTTAATATCTCGACTCATTATTCGGCAAAGTCAGTTTGTCTAACTTACTCTCGTTTTGCGATTTTCATTTTGTTTATAAGCTCTACTAACTACTTCTTTTGTTTTCACGTGATGCCGTGACCTTTCTTATCACCTTTATTTCTGCCCTTTTGTTTTATCAAATATATGATATAGAAAGAAGTATTCCTACCCGTTCGGGTTATACGCTCTTACGCTAATGTGTAATGGAAGAGTGATTGTGAGATGAAATGGAGGACCTACAGTTTAACGTGGGATCCGAACCACGGTGGAGGCCAGGCATTCCCCCACATTCACAAGTTGTGCTTAATACACGTCTTGTCAGAGGTGAAGGAAGGGTTTGGGCAATCAGATAAATCTAAAACAAAACTCAATGATTTAAATATTCAATATATATTATAGTTAATGATTATATCATAATTATCTTTATATAAAAAAATAACCTCTAATTTGTGTTTGTGGCGCACTGAACACACCACTGATACTTGACACTTCTATTTAAGTCATCGCCCGGATACATTTTGGTTTTGTTAGGAATTCTTCTCATTCATTCTCTACAAACTCTGACAACAGTGTAGAAGGTTAGGTTACTAGTACTAAAAAAGCTTGTAAACCAATCAAGCAAAAACGATAATTAGTGGGACCAGCAATGGCTTTGTTATGTTGTTCGCGAAGGTAAAGAGGGTGGAAGGGGGTGGGTGTGTGGGAGGGCGAGCTTGACCGTGTAGATACGTGGTGTCAAATGCTAGAACTATAGTTTAACATTGGTCTAATGGAAGAATTGCACTTGATAAATCTTATTGTCTAGCGTATGCAAAGAAAGAATTAAAAACTCCTTAAAATAATGGTTGTTGTTTCTAGAGTTTTTTTATAAACTAATATACAAAGCAGATTAAAAAAAATTATAAGTATAATTTTAATTTTAATTTTTAATTCAAAATACAGGAAAATAAAATAAATAATATAGAAAAAATAATAATTTTATCATGTGGGTAGGTGTGAAGCATTAAAAAATCAACAAAATTAAACTAAACGAGAAAAAAGTTAAATATATTTATTTGTTAAAGTACACTAAGACCACACATTTCTCAAACATAGTATTATGACAACAAGATTTGAACTAGGAACCGTAGTAAAAAACTAACTTTTTTTTTTACTTTATCTGATTGATAAAATAGTCTGTAATACATAAATATTTTTTGAAAATCACATTTTTAGGAATTGACTAATTTATACAGCCTAATATAATGTTATGTTTTCCTCTTTTATTTTTGAATCCCACCTTAAGAAGAATAAACTATCTTTAGTTTGAAAGCTAGAATCTAAAATAAATACTTAATGTATTACTATACAAATTATAAACTTATAAATATAAGTTCAAACCATCAAACCATTTGGTTAGTAGACCCAGGGAAATACACTCATGCAGAAAATGTAAGCCCCACTTTTTTGGGGGAGGGAGGGTGGAGGGGAGGGGTTTTTGGCACATCAGAATCTCGAGGTAAAAGACTTTCGCAATTGCAATACTCTATACGGTGAAAAAGTAAACATATTATAATTATTTTATTTCAATTGAAAATGACACTAGGATACGGGAATCGAACCAGGACCTATGGTTCAGTACGTTACTGCTTTAACCAATCCAGAAGTCGTCCCGTGCCGTATTAATCCGATGTTCCCGGCTTCGATTCCCTTGTCCAGGTGAAATTTTCAATTTACAGAATATTATATTAAATGCGAGTATAACCGTAACTAAAAAATATAATAGTTTGACTATTTAATCCATCTAAATACATTATAGTTTTAAAAATCACTAAATATAACAATATTCTATAAATTGTTCTAAAATTACTTGTGTTCATATACTTTGATAGTAAAGCAAACTTTCTTTTATAATAATTTTTTTAATATGTTTTTTTTTTCAACATCTGTTCTCATTATATTCGTATAAACGCAAGTTTGATTCTCTATGAAGATATTTTCTTGACGTCAAAGGTAACATGTTGTCCCATCGTGCTGGGTGAAAGAAAGGAAGAAAGAAAGAAAGAAATAAAGAAAGAAAGAAAAGCGAGCTCATAGCTAACTTTTCTTTGGTCAGCTTCTGCTTCAACTATTTCTCTCTCTTTTTATCGTAATAGGATTGAGTTATTTCTCGGAGACATACAAGAGGATGTCTAGAGAGAAAAATACTATACAAGAAGTTGAACAGAGATTCAATTTATTTTTGAACGTTTTTCAAAAGATGGCGTATAAGCAATGTGAAAGAAACAAATTCTTATGTCTTATAATCTATTTTTATTTTGAATATGTAAATTATATTGATGGAAAAATAAATTTATGGAAAGAAAACAAAATTGGAGCGGGGAAGAGAGAGTTATATGAAGAGGTAGGGGATTGTTTACTTTCTTTAAATTGGAATTTTGGGCATATAATGTTATATGGCTCTCAAGTTCGCATTAAAATCACATTATTTTTGCAAAATTAATTTTTATACAGTCTCTAGATATCATTAAATAAATTGTAAAAATACCTTTTAAGCATTCACAGTAATCTTATTGGTAATTTGTATACAATTATTTTAATAACCATGATATAAATTTAAACACAAAGACTACACAAGAATAATTTAATGAATTATTTAAAGGGTATACTGGTATCATTAAATTTATATTTTGACACATTAAAATATGTTCATTTCCATTGTTTATCATAACCAGTGCCACAACTAACAGCAAGGTCAGTACGTAATTCTACCGTACCCCTCACGCACGCACTGGCGAATAAAGAATATTAAAATGGCGAATTTTTTTAAAAAAGAATGAAAAGATTATATATTTATAATATATTTACAAAAGTCCTACTCTGTCTATTTAGATCATCCGCTTTTTAAATACACTAATGGGCTAGGAATAAGATAGGCAGAAATTAAAGAAAATGTACTCATATATGTCTGGAAAGAGAGTGGGAAGACATTTAGGAATAAAACACACTTGTCACATCCAGCTGGGAATTGAACCAAGGACCCCCCCCCCTTTCACTAACAAATTAGACATGATGAGGTTGACATTTAGTGTGCACGTTCCTACTGATGCGGGTTGTAATTGATTAATCAAAATAAATCAATATGTAGAAAAAATATATATCTATAGATCTACTATAAAATATATGATACTAACCAACATAGCCAAAACTAGTTTTCATTTACTGATAAGCGCATGGAATGTTGGGTTTTGTTTGTAAAAAAATATCAATCTGTCAGCTATAACGTAAGAGTGGGAAAAGGGAACTAGATTAATTAATTTTTATTTAAAAAACAAATCAATAAAATAAATACAAAATCGAAAGTATGACTCTTGTTAGGTTGTCCCGTGGTTTATACTATAAGCGATGACACGTTTCTACTTTCTAGTTCATCTAAGGGCTTCTGTAGGGTGTGAAAATACAAACACAAATTATGAAATTATATCTCGAATATAAATCATTAAATAATGATCATTAATATATATTTAAATTAATTTTTTGTTCATTTGTTCAGTATGTGTTTTAGTTAAAAAAATATATTACTTTTAATTTTTAAGAAGATTTAAAATGGTATCTTAGAAGAAAACGTGATAATCGTTAAACAGATTCAAAATTAGAAGTAACAAAAGAATTGTTTTAGTTAGCCAACAACCCTCTCTAGAACGCGATTACTTTGCGGTTGCAGAACTCCACATCCTACCTACACCCCCCCCCCCCTCCCCTCCCTTCCACACATACTACCGCATAATGTGAGTAGGCGCTGCCGTGCCCAAAATATTCTACCCACTTCTACACTTTTATTCTGCTGTATTTTTTTTTTGTCCTGCCCGGAGATTTTCTCCACGCAAATCCTCTTTGCGCTGGATAATGTTATGATGTGATAACCCGTGCAGTTGTCGTATATCCATACTAAAAACCCCTTCTTTTCTCGCTGAAGCAACCCAACGTGCACACAGGGACACCAAAACGCTTGTTTAGTTTGTTTGTATTTACTTTAGGATTGTTTGATATGAGTCGCTTTTATGTAAAAACTAATGTAAAATAAACTACGTAAAGTCCTTTAACTTGTAAATTCATATACAACATCAATTTTTATTCTATCCCTTGATTTTCTACTTATGGACATTTGGATCACTTTAAAAAAAATACATATTTATTGCGGTAAAAATCTTTAAACATTTCACTAGATCATAAGTGAAACCCGCTTCAGTGGACGAATAGTCTAAGGCGTCACTCCCGTGTTAGACTAGTTTGCAAAAGACGGGGAGATGAGATTTGAATCCCGATCAGGTGAACTGAGGGTTGTTTTTCCTAAATGGTTTCCCACTCTTTTTCCACGAAAATTCGGATATATTATCTCTAAAATGCTTATTTCTTCATCCCTATCCCATTAGAGTAGTTATAATCTATGTAAGTAAGACGCTGTGATAAAAAAAAAGTGACAGAAAATCTAGTAGTTGGTGTTTTATAGACGTAGAATTTTTTTTTTCTTTGGAAAAATATCGTAAAATCACAGAGAATTTAATAAACCACTAAACAAAGTAATTAATATTTGTATGTTTTATGCATTTAATTACAAACTATAAACGGTAGGCCTTTGCTTAAAATATACCTAGTTGAACTATAAAATCGAGCACTGAAAATACGTTGAATTAATTAAATCTAAATTTGTTATTCTAATTGGCAGTTAATTTCAAAGTTTTTCCAGGCTATGACTATTCCAAATAGCTTATAGAGGCTTCCAAATGTTTTACTTTTTATTGAGTGAGTACTCAGACTCCCCTTTGTGTTGTAGGGCAAACTTTTTTTTTTAACTTTTTTTTTGTAACTACCTCCTCTAAACTCCCCCCCTCCCCCACTCCCCCAAAATTTAATTTTGGCGACAACATTGATTGTTTGCCCCTCCCCCACCCCCCCGAATTAAATGTTTGGGCGCGCCACTGGATCACAATATTAATCTCTGTACCCAACCGAGTTGATAAACGATCATATAGCATGTGAAAAGTGACTTGATATGAGAAAAACCAAGATGATTCAGTAGTAGATCTTGACCGTACAAATACAACAGTTCCGAGTTTGATTCCCGTATACAGATTATTGTTATTCACTTAAATTAATTTGATTCCGTTTTCAAATGATACTATGGTAAGCCATCACCGTATCACTTTATGGTACATTTTAATTAAATAATTCGAGAGAGAGCTAAATAAAAGTTAAAGTTGTCCCCGCCCTTTTGACTAAAAAGTAAGAGGGGATTTCGACTTCGATTCTGATTAAAATACTTAACATATTAGTATACTATTTCATCCTGCTATTAAATTAGTAAATATTATCTATGTGAAAAGTCTGGGTGTGTAAACGAGACGTACTAGATGGTTTAAGTTAGTATGTAAGTCATGTTCTAGTATAATCTTTCTGATTAAAAAGTACAATTCTAATGCCTTATTAAAATACAAAAATAACACTATTATATTAATTACTGTTACGTATACTGATCATTAACTTAAGGTTAAACATTTTCTGAATCAATAGGTACCGCGAACATAACGTCAAGCTCAAGTCTGATTCCAACTATTCCAATTATTCCAACCGGGTTAATTAAATGTGGTGTTTTTTCAAATGGTGTTTCATTCTCCTTCCACTAAAATTCGGGTACATTTAATATATATTGGTGACCGGGCGGTCTAAGGGTTCGGCCAGACTGACAAGCGTGCGAGCGAGCGCGCAAGCGACTGGGTGGCCAAACTGGCGAGCGCGCGAGCGAGCGCGTAATTAGCGGACCCTAGTTAGATTATTATTAGCACCGCGTCTTACTACCCGTTCGGGTTATACGCACTTACGCTAATGTATAATGGTAGGGTTATTGTGAGATGAAATGAAGGACCTACAGTTTAACGTGGAATCCGAACCACGGTGGAGGCCTGGCATTCCCAACATTCACAAGATGTATTGTCAGAGGTGAAGGTTTGGAAATAAGATAAATCTGTGCCGGGACCGAGGATTGAACCCCGGCTGCCAGCACAGAAGTCTGACACCTTACCCCTAGACCACTAGGTCACCGCCCCCCCCCCCCCCCCCTAGTTAGAGAAGATGTCTCTGTCAAAGACACTTGGTACATCTCTGCTCCTCGAAAATTCTTACAGAAAATATTGTGTATTATAAAAAAGAAAAAAGTAGAAGTGCATCCAATTAATAAATTGAGAAAGGCGTATGGTACTGTACTGAAGTGTTTTAAAATCAGATTTGCCGCACCAGTGGCGGAATGGTGCGTTGCACTCGATAGCTTTTGACTAGGAGGCAAAGGTTCGAAACTTGGCTCAGTGAACTGAAGGTGATTTTTAAAACTTAATTTATTGTTGTGGTTTTTTCATACTCTCTCCAAACTAATGGTGATTCTTATTTGTAAAGGCCTACTTTGATTATAATATTGAAGTATTTTAACATATCGGGTTTACATATATACATTATATTATTTATGGTCTTACCAATTAAATTAGGCCATTATTATTATTATTATTATTATTAGCACCGAATCTTACTTCCCGTTCGGGTTATATGCACTTACACTAATGTGTAATGGTAGGGTGATTGTGAGATGAAATGAAGGACCTACAGTTTAACGTGGAATCCGAACCACGGTGGAGGCCTGGCTTTCCCCACATTCACAAGATGTCTTGCCAGAGGTGAAGGAAGGGTTTGGTAATCAGATAAATCTGTGCCGGGACCGAGGATTGAGCCCCAGACCTCCAGCACAGAAGTCTGACACCTTACCCCTAGACCGCCAGGTCACCGGGCCATTAATAGCAAGTGTATTAAACCTATCACTGATAGAAAAAAGTCAAATATCATGTCAAAATGAGAAGTTTCCCCAGCACTCAAAGAACCAACATACAATAATATTGCCTAGCGCCTGTAAACTAGTCTGTACCGGGTCGAGCGCGCGCGCTTGAAAAATAGAACCAGTTCTATCTTTCAAGCGCGCGCGCTCAGTCGCTCGCGCGCTCGCTCCAGTGTGGCCACCCCCCATTACAACCAATGTGTTCTATTTTATATTTTAGTCGCTCGCGCGCTCGCTCGCTCAGTCTGGCCGTACCCTAAGGGTAAGGTGTCGAACTTCTGTGCTGAGGGTCCGGGGTTCAATCCTCTATCCCGGCACAGATTTACCTGATTACCAAACCCTTCCTTCACCCCTGACAAGAAGTGTATTAATCACAACTTGTGAATGTGGGGAATGCCAGGCCTCCACCGTGGTTCGGATTCCGCGCTAAACTGTAGGTCCTTCATTTCATCTCGAAATCACCCTACCATTACACATTAGCGTAAGTGCGTATAACCCGAACGGGTAGTAAGACGTGATGCTAATAATAATAATAATAATAATAATAATAATATAAATTCAACCTTCCTCATCTCTAACCATTTAGTGTAATTAAATTATAATAGGCCATACGGTTAGTTTGACGCAATGAAAAATACTTTATCAATATTAAAAAACCGTGTTAACTCTTTTTTTCTGTATAAATACGGTTTATCCTATAAAACACACTCTTTTTTTTGTGGGTGTGTTATTAGGTCGTTAATAAAAACTTATTTTTGTGCTAAAACATATAGTCGTTTCCAAACACAGTTCGTACAACTCGTTTTGGGAGGACATTTATGGAGGATATAATTTGAATTTGAATCTATGTCCCGGTCTATCGTTTCACAAGTAGATTCCATGTTTAAAAAGCCTGGAAATGTGTTCTCATATCTACCTTTCCTCTAAACTCCAACACTTTTTTTTTAATTCAGTGGGTATATATACATATATAAAAGAAGCGGTCTACAAAATCATAATCAGAGTGTTGGGAGGGAAGCCCTCAGGGTAGAGTATTATAATTATCACTTCCTTGTAAAGCAGCCGTTATTAAACAAACCTCGTAAACGAACCAAGGCGCACCCTTTCTCCCCTCCTTCCCCCTCCCCCTCACCCGTTTCCAACCCTCGCACACCCTTTGCTTCAACTCATTATACCTCGTGGGTTGTGTGAAGCTTAATAAAGGCAAAACACATTCAAACGTTAAAAATAAAACACACACAGGATATTGCTACTTTGAAATTTATACGAATTCATTTCTAAGGTTTTTTTTTTCTTTTTTGAAAAAAATCTTACGATATAAAGTTTTTAGCTACTTTGTACTAAACTGGGGTTTTTTTCCCCCCACAAGTTTCTTTAGTCTGTGGTCTAGTGGGTGTTCCTGGCTACATATCCAGAGGTCCCGGGTTCGATCCTTGATGATTCCAGATTTTTCTTGAAGGCAATGAGCATGAAACGGGGTCAGACCAAGCCTCGTGAAGACAAATGAGGCGCCACTTGGTTGGTAAAGTAGCCGCTCCGATATATATATATATATATATATAAAGATTAACAGCCAGAGGAATCGTTGTGATGACCACATGTGACCCTTTATACGCAGATGTTGGCACTATCTTCGCCAATAGATAACAGCTTCTCGTTCGATTGGTATGGTTCAATTGAGGGCTGACGCCATGGATTTATTTAGTCAGGCTATTAATGACGGTATACATTTTAGTTCATTATTATTATTATAATTATATAGAATAGTCTTGTTGCTGGCGGCCATTTTATTTAAAAGTCAAGAGATTCCTTGCAGATGAACAAACTACAGCCCTCCGGTGTGTTCGAGTCAGCCTGCGGGATAATTCCTCACCCCCCTCCCCTCCATTGTTTTCCGTTTCCGAAGCTCAATCTCAGTTGTCCTCATCTCACACCCTATCAAATAAATCTTCTGAACGAACCTAAAAATATTCTTAGTCACTAAGGTTTTTTTTTTAAAATTCTAAATGTATTTAAACTTAATCATGTCAGTCTTTTGTGCATTTCTATCATTCTCTTAAAGGGAATTTTGAAGAAAAATTGAAAAATAAAAGCCTGTGGGCCACCACTTTTTTTTTTTTTTTTTTTTTACATTTGAACCCACTGTTAGTAAGTTTATATACATCCCTCCTTTAAGAGATAAGAAACCAAAGTGAAAATTTTAATGGGAAGACTACAGTAAATGTATAAGTATTTTCTTTGAGAGAGGATTGTGAAACAACAAAAAACATCCCAATGTGAAAATAACACTTTGGGAATGTGTAATAAAAGTAATAGGTGTTCAAATCTAGTTTTCTGGTCACAAGACGGTTGGGTTTCCGGTCCCCTCCGGGTGTATTAATTTCTTTTTACACTTTTCCTCATGTAAATATGATTACATTTCCCATAAATTGCCCCTTCTAAATTCCTATGTCAGAAGTGAAATTAAATGTGGGTCCAACCGTTCATGTTATAAGCGATGTAGATGAAATATTAAAAAAATACAATATTAAAAAATGTTTTTATTAATACCCTGGTTTTACATGAAGCAGCCAAAACAAATTATCACGATATATTTTTTAATGCTACCTATATCGCTAGACGTTGGAAATAAACGAGATTAAGAATCAAGAAATCGTGAAGAATAAAGATATGATACGGTTCCGTGCTAAGCAACCCTCTCACGTTTTTAGAACATTAATCTTGCGGTATTCTTGCAGGAAACAAGACCATCTTTCAACTACAGTACAACTCCTCGTGTCTTGGCGACCATTTTTATTTTCTTGGCTCTAGGAAACATTGTAGTTTAGGTGAACCAAACCAGGCATATGGATACAGTTGAAAGATAAACTTTTTCCTCAGTACTCTTGTGGCGAGTAAACCGATACGTTACGATCGATCGCAATCAACAATTTATTGAAAGGGATTTCAAAGATACAAAACATTGAGACCAGCTTAAGTGGCCAAATGGTTTAAGGCGTCACTCTTGTGTTGGACTTGCCTGCTGCTGACGGTCAGATCAGGGTTAGAATCCCGGTCGGTTTAACTAAGGATTGTTTTCCCAAAATGGTTTTCCACTCTCCTCCCACGCACAGGCGGGTAAATTACCTATAAAATGCCTCTTTCCTCAACCTTGCCCCATTAGAGTAATTGTAATATTTGATTATAACCTGAACAGGTGGTAAGAGGTGGTGATTAAAAACATATGTTAACTACTATGATTTAAATTTAGTAAGCAATGTTTACTCAGGGTGGAAAATGTGTGTTTAACTGACTTATTAAGAGTATTTTCAATTTTCCTTTTCAATATAATCGGGCGTGCGTGCTGAATTTCTTTGTTAACTTCACCATTTGGCATTTGGTCTGTTTGTCCGTATCTTAATTACACGTTCACGGTCATATGCTTACAACAACTTTAGTGAAATTTGACAGGGACATTCGAGTCTAGGCCAAACATCAAATATACCTGGTTTTTAAATCCAGTTATTCGTTTCAATATAGCAGCTGCTCAAAAGAATTATCGTTTAATAATTCATCTGTAATTATTTAAATTTATATTTATAAGCAATTGATCTAGTACCTAGGGCGTATTTTTTTTTAATTGCGTTGACATATTTTGAGAGACTGACATCTTAAACTGCGTGATCTGTTGTTATGCTATATTAATGTTAGGTATTATTGGATTAAAACAATATGATTTTTTTTTCATCGTACAATCTGAAAGGTTGGTAAGACGCGGTGTTAAAAACAAATTGTTTTCTATCGAACTCGAGCAAAGAAAAATATCAGTTTCAATTCTAAGGAGAAATTATAAGAGATATTTTATTATTTTGAAATCCAAAGAGAAACATTAAACTACAGTAACGATAAGGACATGGAAGCAAGGTCTACTAATCACATAACCACAAATAACCACTATTATATTATTTTGATTAATTCATCTTTTTGGGTCTACTTTAATAAACTACCTACAAAATAAGAAATACAGCCATGAAAGTACTTTTTTCCTTGAATTATATCCTCACAAAACTCACTAAATATACATCTTTTATAAACAGTAAAAAATGTACCTATTAATAAATAACAGCGCCATTGTTGTATTTTCAGGTAAAGGTAGCCTACGTTACTTTAACATTCCAAAAGTATACAAAATAAACTGAGAAAACTAAACATAAAGAAGACAAAGTAGGAAACATAAAGTTGTTAACGTTCGTTGTAGAGGAAGGATGTCTGCAACGAATGTGTGAGTATGAGAAACGGAATGAAGCAAAAGCCACACCAGATAGCAAGTATGAATAATAAAATAGAAAAGGAGGAACAATTGAGAAAGAGATGTGAGGAGCGGTAGAAGGGGTAGGAATGCAGAAACTGAGTGGATTAAGGTTGACCGTAAAGTTTGGTTAGAGTACTTAACACAGTCTCATTTTCATAGGAGGCGTCTTTTAGAAAATACACATTTTTCTTCGGGAAAAAAATATAACGTTTTATAATTTATTATTGTTATTTTATAGGTATTGATTAATATATTTAAAAGTGAAAGTTGCATTATCATATTATTCGACGTACAAATACAGATCTAGTAACTTTTATAGCTGTCAAATAAGACCCTGTCTAGGAAAATTAGACTCAATAATCTCATTTCTATATAATTATGTTTCTACGTGTAATAATAAGATCAAAGGATCTAACAATATGATACATTGTTAACATTATTAATTGTGGTTCTACAATTAAAAATTTATCTAGCTACAAACAAATAATACTATGACAATTAAATTAAATTTAAGGTTGAAATTGAATTAGATTTGAAAAGCAAAGTGAGATGACCACTTGAGGCATATTTTGAATTTTTATGAAGTATTCGAATTAGGTGAGGTCATATAAATTCATACAGCTGAACTTAGTTCTAGATCCAAGTATTCGTGAATTCAAAAGAGAGATTAAGAAGTTAAATAAACTTAAATCTCCTGGTATAAATTCAATCTAAGTACATTTAATAAAGAGTGGAGGTGAATGTTCCTTATGGAAAAAAAAATGAAGTATTAGCACAAGAATGTAAGGAAGGTACTATAACACCTATTTTCAAAAAGGGGGATGACTATAGAGGTATCTCACTACAATCAAAATGGTATGAACAAATTCTAATAGAGTCCGAATCTAATCTCATCTCTAATCTCTGAATCAGATATTTTATTTTAAAAATATATTAAGTTCTGAAACGAATAATTTATTTAAGCCTACTGTGATAATGTTTCAAATCGAATCTTTTTTGAATACTTTACTTTGTTAAGTTTACGATTCTAATTCAACAATAAAATATTTAATAAAATGTTTATAAACATTTTACGCACATTTTAGGTTTATTAAAAAAATAATGTAATAAATAACATTAATTTAAACGGGTGAAAAATCAAATATAGATTGCAACACATTTTCTATAACAGTGTATTAGTTGAATAACACCAACTAATAGGTTGACCTAACTACTATTTTTAAATAAAATATATTCTCTGTCACAAAAAACTATAACCCACGTCATTACTGTACGACTTGGAACTCGAGTTAATTTTTCTCTTCACTCTACCTCGTGACTGGTCCCGGTCTGATTATTTTAATCTGTTAAGTGAGTTTGAGTTATATACTCTAATTTTGAGCTAAGCATATCAAATACGATCCTAAGATCTACTTAGATTCGAAATTTTGAATCAAATCTGAATCTTCTAATAATAAGTTCAAAATTTTAAATCGAATCCAAATCTTACTAAGATTCTGATTTGGATTCGAATTTTCAAAGATTCGCACAGAAGGAAGAAAAAAGAGATAGAATTATTATTCTCAAAAACAATTGTAAAGGAAGAAAACAGGTTTATTTTTGAACATTCTGTAAAAGAAAAACTTTTTTTTTTGCACCGCGTATTACTACCCGTTTGGGCTATAAGCTGAGAAATCTCTTTTAGGCAAAGTAAAATTAAAGAGTAAAAAACCTGTTTTTATGATTTTAATAAATCGCCACGCTCTTCGTGCCCACTGACGATACGCCACTTGTCACGCTGTTGCATTTATTCAAATGGATTTTAAATTTGAATATTCATGTAACTTCAAAAACTGACCAATGAGACTGTTTGGATACAAAAAGTGAAAAAACTTCAAATTTTTCCAATATAGGTCTATAACTATGCAACTTAATTAAAAATACCTTAACAGGACATATTGTCATAACTCGCGTGATAGATTTATTGAATATTACATAGCTCTTAGCGAGTATTATTACTATTATTATTATTATTATTAGCACCGCGTCTTACTACCCGTTCGGGTGATACGCACTTACGCTAATGTGTAATGATAGGGTGACTGTGAGAGGAAATGGAGGACCTACAGTTCGGATTCCACGTTAAACTGTAGGTCCTCCATTTCATCTCGCAATCACCCTACCATTACATATTAGCGTAAGTGCGTATAACCAGAACGGGTAGTAAGACACGATGCTAGTAGTAATAATAATAATAATAATAATCATCATCTCACATATTTGTTTACATTTTACTTAAATTATACGTTTCTAATTCGTATTCTATTAATGTGATTAAATGGGTATATCTAGGACGGGTAGTAAGGCGCAACAGTGATAGTAGATGGAAGATTTGGAGCTTTATTGCTTATAGTGAAATTACGGAATTGCAATCGTGACATAAAACTAATACAAAATTAAGATAAATTAAAATAATAAGTGGATTGAGTGTTAATATGTTTAGTGATATTATGACATTTAAAATACACATTGACATATTTCTGAATATATATAAATAATTATTTAACCATAAAATTAGTAAAAAAAAAGTTCTTAAGGTTGCTCCCTACTTGAAGAGCCACACACTGATGTATTTATTATGAGAAAAAAACCTATTAAAAATATGCTGTAAACGTGAAAACTCCCTATTAAAAAAAAACTATCCCACTGATTTGAGTTTGGATGTGGTTATGTGAAGAATGCAAAATACCGCACTTACGTATGATTTTTTGTTCGAGTGAATCAGTGTTATTAATATATCTCGGTTAGTCAGCCTTAAGAGGAGATATTAAAAATAAGATAATACATCTAACACAAGCAGGGGAAAACTTATGAGCTGTAAGAGTCACATTGATATTTTAAACATAAGAATGGGCGGCTGGATAAAATACAGTTTTTGGTTGACGACATATATTATAACTCACAATTACATATACAATATTTAAAAAGAAAGAGAATATATAATCATTTATTTAATGTTAGATGTGAACTGTAAATTTTGTAGTTGTAATTCTTAAAACTGCTTATAAACCTTTATCGGTTTGTTTGATAGAACTTGTATATTCTTACACACAAAAAATATATTTTTAACCATAGTATTTTAACTAATTCTTTTTCGTATATAAATAGTTATAACTTGAAGGCTATATAAAATACGTGACGGGGGGTATGCGGACCACAGTACATAGTTTGTCTAGGACTGATCCAACACATATTAGTCATATTGTAAAAGAAAACCAACAAAACTTGTAATTTGCTAAAGAAGACTTCGCAAGAAATAACAAACCAACGTATTAAATGTACTGTATACACCCACTCGATGGTGGGTGTTAGAAATTTCAGTTCTGTTACATCCTACGAGTCTTTACTTGAAACCCTAGAAAAAAACCAATTCATTAACGAGAACACTGAAGTAAATATTAGTTTAGTAGACTAGTGTAATTAAATCCAGTTTATAATTATATTTAAAAAGTTCAGCAAAAAAAGGGTTCAAGTTGAGGTTAACGATATCAATCCGATGGAATAAATACTTATTAAATAAATAAATAGTTTAGTATTATTTTTTTCTATTTTCGGTATGGATTACTGAAATTATAACAATAATTTTTTTTTAGAAAGCATATTTTTATGTTGGCAGTTAGTTGTGTTCTATTTTATAACGATAGGGCCTTTCATAAAATACAAACAAATTTTTCCCGGGAAAAAGATTATAATATTCTACTATTGTATTAGTGTTATTTTATAGGAATTGATAATATCTATCAAAAGTGAAAGCTTCAGATCACATGATTTGGCGTATGAATACGTGAAAGTAGATCTAGTAGCTTTAATAGCTATCAGATACGACTCTTCCCTCAAGATTAATGCACTGAAAAAGTGTTAAAACCCCTTAAAGTAATTTAGATTAATAATTGATGTATAAACTGCAATAATTGTACTTGTTATTTAATTTCTTTTACCAAACTCTAGGGATTTCTTATAATATATAATAACTAACTGTTATAGCTTTCTAATAGAATTTTGACCGATTCTCTTGGTGTCTTGAATTGTTAACCTACTTAATAAATTTGGGTAAGTGGGCTTTATTGATAGTTAAACATGACGTATATCCTAATAATAAGTTAAAAAAAGTTTTAATTTTAACAAATATTTGTTCGTTACTTCCTCGTTAAATGTTCTCATGACTCTATTTTTGTGTGAACATCTAAGCTATTTAAGAAGGTGTGAACATGATAGTATTTGTTTAACTATTACCTATATATCTCAAGCTATGGCCTTTAGAGCTTCATATCGTTTATACATTGGCTAGTGATTATTGATGAGACATGTTGACGTAACAAAATAATAATAAACCTAAATGGTTCTATCATTTTGCACTATTATTTTTTTATTATGTCAACCAATGTGTGTTTGTTTGCTAAACCAATTGGATAAAATATCACGGTCCCGATAAAATAACCACATTTGGAGATATCTGGTACACAGGTAAATGTTTATTGGATGAATCGAATAATTTTATTCAAAAACGATTGAACGAATAGTAAATGATTTAACCAATTTGGTTGGCTATTATTTATTATGTCAATCTGCCTATAGGTTTATTTATAATGGTCAGTTGATGTATACCCTATTTATTACAAATAACCATTTTGGAAAACTTGTATTGGCCAAGTTCAGAGCTATGTACAGAACTGTACTAGTGTTAGCTATGTACAGAACTGTACTAGTGTTAGCTATGCTTGAATATTTGCTCTTATCTTTTTTAGCATCAAATCTTGCTACCCTTCCAAGGTTTACGTGGATTTACCAATTACGTTAGTGATTTGAGGATGGGTAAGGTTGATTTTAAAAAAAATGTACCTGCTTTTGTGTGGAGGCACAGTGGAAAAATATTTAGAAAAAAAAAACCACTCTCATTAGACTTGAACGGGAGTCTACCTCAATCTCCTTGTCATTGTCAGTCTAGTTAGTCTATTGCGAGAGTGACGCCTTATGCCATGTGGCCACCGAATCAGGTAATACTGCCAAAGTTATCGGTGTTTCCTTGAAGATATGGGGGCAGACATAAATAAATGATCACGCTACAGCACTATTAATAATACATTATTATATTATACTAAGCGTCTCAATTTATACCATAAAAAAGCTATATCATATCTTTATTCATTCTTACTTATCTATATTCCGGCCGCTATACCAAAATAAAACTCAGATTCGGCCATCATGACAATGTTTGGGGACTGTTGTTATATACGATTAGTGGTATAGTATACAAACACGCTAGCAATACGGGCCGGAAAAAGTAAAAACTTCACTCAAATATAATTAATTACAGCCTTACATTGACTTATTTTGACCTTGGCGGTCTTGGGGTAAAGCGCACGCCCCAAAACACGATGTTTATGGATTCAAACCCAGCCGGGGTCAACGGATTTTTCTTGAACGATAAACATCAGTAGCACAACTTCCTTCGGAGGGGAAATTATGTCCTCTTGTCCCATTCCAACTATGCCATATTAAATAACCGTGGAAGATGAGTGAAAATACGTTTCCTGGCAAAATTTATGGGCCTTTTCACTCTCGCTCTTAGAAATTCTCGTGTGTTGATATAATCAGCGGGGTCAGAAAATTCACGTCAACTAATTCAAATAAAGAGGAGAAAACATGCAGTGACTTAGTGAGGTATTAAATTAATTAAAAGGGGGTTTGCAAAAAAAAAAACCTTTTACATCAGTACTGTAGAATATTATTAATACATAACTTTTTTGTAACCATTATTGTGACGTACAATGAAAATACTTGCTGGTTTCCCAAGAATAGTAAAAAATACCCAACTATTTTATTATGGTTTTCCTGATTGTGAGCACAGTTTTTTTTTAGTGTCCGTCCTCTTTGTTTGATGAATATGTAACCGTCGGTTGAAGCCTATCGTGATACACACGAGAGGTTTGTCGTGTCATGCGAAAAAATATGAAACTAGTCAAAGTAAACAGAGAGAAAATAAGGACTGGGTTGATGAGAGAGTGTGTTACGGATAGGTGTAAAGTAGAGTAATATGAAAAAGAGAAGGGTTGGAGAGAAAAGGGATTGTCACCCACTCCGTGTTTACAATCGGGAGCGTTTCTACAAAAGAAAGACAAAGAGAAAGGAAGAGTTTCAAGCTTAACACGAACATTACAGAGGAATCTGTACGTGGATGTGAAAATCAACTATGTCGATCTTGGGGGGGTTAGCGGTGGAGGGAGTGGTCAGGAGGGACCTAAAATATAAATACAAGCCACCCACATCGGTGGCCAAATGGTCCAAGCCGTCACTCACGTGTTAAACTGGCCTGCTGATGTTCGGGGAAATTGGGGTACAAATATCGGTCGTATCTACACTACCCAGGAATATTTCTCTTAAACGGTTTCCCACTATCCTTCCACGCAAATGCGGGTAGATTAATTCTAAAATGCTTCCTTCATCATTCCTACCTCATTAGAGTAATTATTATATATGCGTGTAACCTGAACAGGTAGTAAGACGCGGTGATAAGAAAAAAAATACAAATCGTTTATAATGAAACACCCGTTTTGGTGGCCATGTGGTCTAAGGTGTCGGTATGATAAAAACAATCGGTGGGCCGTAGGTTGCTAACCGTTTATCTAAGGCGTCACCCTCGCGTTAGATTAGATTGCCTATGATAAAGAGATCGGCGTTCAAATCATTGTCAAGTGAACTGAGGGTGGTTTATTCTAAATAGTTTTCCACTCCCCCTCCACGCAAATACAGCTATAATTCCTCTAAGCACAACCATCTTAACCCTACAATATTAGAGAAATTTAGTATAGGTACAGAGACCCAGTGAAACAAAACAATGGAATTCGCACTAAAACTTAGCTTCAGGCTCTTCTAGTCTACTTTGCCAATGATTGGGAGGTCAGGGTTTGAATCCATGCTGGTTGTATATAGACTGGTTTTTCCTAAATGGTGTTACGATCTCTCAACAGAAATGTGGATACACATTCAACCTTCCTAATCCCTACCACATTAAATTAATATATTTGCATATAAATCGAACATTAGTGTGACAAAAAAACTTCGAAATTTAAGAAGAATTTTTGTTTTAAATTTAATTATTCTTTTATAAAATACAAGCTATGTATATTCTGACCCTTCAGTTGTACAACCTAATCTTACATCGAAGACAGACGTCAATAACCAACGTTGTAAGTTACAGCACACAGCGGGCAAAGTTGTTTGGTTCTGTGATTCAATTGCTTTACATCATTTTTCTTCTAACCCCTTTAATTCCTTTCTCCTCGTTTCTCTTACTCTCTCTTTCTCTACCCACCGTGTCTATTAATATTGTTCCGCGCGGAACATTTCTATATAGACAGAACAAACCTTCATCAAATGTTTATTATTTAAACACGAATACCCTTAATTAGATGAAAGGCTTATAGTATCTCCCCCCACACCCCTCGCTAGATATTTCTGTAGAAACTTCTCCTGTGTTTTATATTATTAAGGGTTTACACAAGTTGATGGAGTTTCCTGTGGAACGCGCAGACATTTCATTTACTGGTGAATATCGTGGATGAATATTGAAACAGTGTAAACGTACCAAGTATGTCACATGAAATGATTGGCTTTTAAGAAATAAACCATCTAGAAACTTTAGAAACATTTACTTTTAAAACCATTTCATTACCTAACTACCAACAATTATACTGTTAAATATTGACTCTTTTTTTATCTATTTAACCGTTATTAATAACCAAATACTGTAAATTATTAATTAGAAACACCCTTCATCGGTAGTCATGCTGGTTACGTCAACCCAATCTGGTTTTCATTTACCAGTGATTTTAAGGTCAAGGTTCGAATACTGGGAAAATGTACTAAGGATGGGTTTTTTTACCCTCAGTCGTTTCCGGATACCCCTCCAAGAAAACGCTGGTTTATTTACTTAAATAATTACACCTTCCTCCTTCAAAACCCATTAGTGTAAATATGCGGATAGCGGATAGTATAGTAAGAGAATAAAAAAAAAGACACACTGAAGCAGTCGCCAACTGGTATAATAGAGTCGCATATCACTTAGTCACCGTTGATAAGGGGATTGGGATTTAAATCCCGATGGCTTGGTAAATAAGCGGTGATGTTCAAGAATCTGATTATTACATTTCTTTGTTATTGGCTAATACAGGTGAATTATATACATAAAACCATCCTCATCCTTACTCCATAGATTAGGTAATCCTAGGGATAAACGTAAACATTAAAGGGATGAAGGTAAGTTAGAGCATATGTAAAATTATTATTATTATTATTATTATTATTACCAGGAAAGTATATTGAAGTTATAACAAACACAAATTAAATTTGTATAGCTTTAAATATTATATACATTTTAAGAAATAATGGTTTGTTATCGACCCCTAAATATAATTTATCATATGTACATTTTTTAATAACATTATTTATTTTCTAAAAATTGGTTTGTGTATATGACCCTCCCCCCCTTTTTTTCCACACACACACACACACACACACACGCACACATACATATATATATATTATTCTTAAAATGTAATATATATATATATTATTATTTCTTAAAATGTATATATATATATTATATATATATATTAAATTATATATATATATTATTTCTTAAAATGTATGACTAAGGCACTCAGATAAATATAATTGATGTTTGTTATAACTTCAACAAATATTTGTAATAGTTATTAATAATATTATTTATTTAGTTTTTGGTCCTCTAATGCACAACAGCTACATACAGTTTGCTAGTGATCTGAAGATCTTGGGTCGTATCTCGGATGGGTGTACTGGTCACGTTTTACTCCCGTATATGGTTTCCCAACTACCCTACAACAAAAATGCTGGTACATTTCATTTAACTTCGCTCTTCTTAAGCACAACTCCACTAGCCTAATTAATTTTAAACAGACCTGTTGTTTGTAGAGTATGAAGACGAAAACACCAGACGGTAGTAGTTAATGGGAATGTTCCTAACTGTCGTACAACTACCAATGTTTAGACAGTCGATTGGACTTTTGTTTGCTTTGGAAATATTGAGACATCCCGCCAACTACGAAGAGTAATATTCAAACAATCTAGTTTGTTCAATAAATTCCCTTTGGGTATTCACAATATTTACCTCCTAGATGTTTAAAATTGGTAGAAAGCTTTTAGCATTGATTAAAAATATTTATTTAATTGTCTTAATATGTAAAGATAGCTTTCCAAATAACCATACAAATCTCCTACAAAAACTTGTAAAGTTCTTAATCATGGAAAATACAAATACTCCATTCATTTATTCAATAATTAAGGTGACAAGTCTTCCAATGTGAGTATATTTGTCTTATTACCTTATTGATTGAGACCTATGATGTGATTAAATTTGTCTTGTTACCTTATTTATTGAGACCTATGATGTGATTAGATTTGTCTTGTTACCTTATTTATTGAGACCTATGATGTGATTAGATTTGTCTTGTTACCTTATTTATTGAGACCTATGATGTGATTAGATTTGTCTTGTTACCTTATTTATTGAGACCTATGATGTGATTAGATTTGTCTTATTACCTTATTTATTGAAACCTATGATGTGATTAGATTTGTCTTGTTACCTTATTTATTGAGACCTATGATGTGATTAGATTTGTCTTGTTACCTTATTTATTGAGACCTATGATGTGATTAGATTTGTCTTATTACCTTATTTATTGAGACCTATGATGTGATTAATTTGTCTTGTTACCTTATTTATTGAGACCTATGATGTGATTATATTTGTCTTGTTACCTTATTTATTGAGACCTATAATGTGATTAGATTTGTCTTGTTACCTTATTTATTAAAACACTCTTGTATTACGAAATAACATTTGTGGAGACGTGGTCTAAGTTTCAGGCAGATTTATTGTGATTTCCGATTACGGGAAGGTCAGGATTTAAATCTCAACCTAATGCACGGAGAATGTTTTTAAAAATAGTTTCCAACTCTTCCCCCTATTAAAATGAGGGTATATTTTATAAATTATCCATTTCTTATCCCTATCTAACTAGCGTAGTTAATTGCGGATGGCTTCGATGTGTAATGGCACGCGGTAAATAAAATATAGTAGACTTCGCACAGATACTAAATTTGTCACTATCATACAAAAAGAAACGAATGCACATATGAAATATTCGTGAATCGTTTTAAATTATATTAACATTATATTTAACAGAACCATTTTATAAATATTATTGCGAAATAATATAAAATGTAGGTAGCCCACATTTTTGGAATAGAAGAGAAGAGATTATTTTGACAATATATTAAATTACATTTAAACTAGAGTATTTATTGAATATGTATAGATCTATTATATTTATATTATTTATGAATAATACATTTGACGAATACATTATTTTGATAAGAATTTAAATATAATTAGAAGATATTAATTTAAACATATTTCACCAAAGCCAACATTGTCACAGAAACAATATTGATATGTTTGCAATTTTATACAAAGCTTTATTTATATAATAAATAACATCAGATATTGTGTTTATAATACCTGGATACAGATCCAGAACTCCCGAGTTTGGTCTCTGAAGCTTCTGAATGATTCTTTGAGGAGAAATGAGGAGCTAATTTACTAAAGAAGTAGTGGCTCTGGTCTAGAAAACTGGAATTAATAGGGTTCGTTGTGCTGACCAAGTGCCACTCTTTATTCGCAAATGTTGACACTGTCTTCGCCAACACACGGTGGTAGCTCGGTTGGTATAGCTCGATTGCGGGTTGATGCCATGGTGTTATTAGTTGATATATTTGTTTATTTAGACACACATAATGTCTCTTTAATTTTATTTTCGACAAAAAAACAAGATAAACTATACATAACTTTATAATTTTTTAGTGCATAACATTTTTTTAATACTGAGAAAATCTTCACAAAATCGTAAACTCTTTGTGGAAGCCGGATACATATTTTACTTCGATTTTCCAGTTAACTTGCCTCGAAAAATGTGAAATATTAAATTCTATCGCGAATAATTAAATTCGACTTCTTCTTGAATAGTAGTTAAACAACTATTGAGAACATTCTAAGTTACGTTAAATTTTCAAATTAAACTTCTGCATCTAGATAAAATAAAACTAGATAGGACTATTATTTATTATATTAACGAATGCGTTGTTAAAACTATATTCACAAAATTTTGTTAGGCTTTCTTTTATAATATGAACAGCTATATGTTATAAAAATGTATTC
Source organism: Timema cristinae (assembly GCA_039000515.1). Taxonomy (NCBI): domain Eukaryota; kingdom Metazoa; phylum Arthropoda; class Insecta; order Phasmatodea; family Timematidae; genus Timema; species Timema cristinae. The sequence goes on from JBCFYV010000024.1 coordinate 44,222,929, forward strand.
ATTTTAAATAACATGTTTTACATAATTAATTTGACTATTTTTCTAATAGAACATTGTGATGTCTTTGTTCCCAAGTGGTTCTAAGCTAGAGATAAATAATATTTACAAAATATGATGGTGAATCGTTAAAAGTATAACCTTTTTAATTGGATGCTAACAAGAGTTTACATTCAAGTACCTATGATTATTCAAGCGAATAATAAATGCTATTTATGAATCAATTAATGTTTTATGAAAAGATAAATTTATTGTTCACGAGCCTGATAATTCTAAATGTAAAATGTATAAGCTTCAATATGCTTTGTTTTATTGGTACAAAGGCTCTTATATAAACGTTTTTTTTATAAACACTCTTTTTTATACGATTAATAATGTTTTATTTATATTTTTCAAGTTTATTTAGTTTTTAATACAGCTCCCTTTGATACCTTTTATATTATATAAATTTTCCATAAAACATTGATATATTCAGAAATAGTATATATATATATATATGTATATATATATATATCCTTATTAAACTTTAAAATGTATTTCAAAATTAGTAATAAATGCTTGTATTTTAATTTTAATCTTCTAGAGTGTTTCATTAAAAAAAAAATACAAAACTCTATCATATAATAATGGATTATCAAAGTCTCTCATATTTAAAGATTAAATAGAAAAATATGTCAGAAAAAGAAAATAAACTAAATTGTAAACAAATATCGACCTCTTTAAAAATTAATTTTCTAGAAACATAATTCTTCTATGAAACATGTAAATGATTTAAGACAATCCAAGGGATACGTCTATTAAATTATTATTGAAGGTCTAAAGGATATTATTTTGTAAACCTCTTTAAAATCTCCCATATCATCAGTTAAATATAAATATCTAAAATTTTAATACAAGAACATTACAATGCATTTCTAATGAATTATTTGTTTCATAAAGTATGTTAATTTATGGAAAAAAATTGAATTATATACATGAACATAAAACACAGTTATTAAAATTGTCAGTAATTTCTCGCTAATTGTCTAAATTATCACTCTCACGATAGACTGGACTTCCGATTATTGGGGAAATGGGACTTGAAACCCAGTTGGGTCTACTTGGGGTGATTATTTTTTTATAAATAATTAACCATCCCCACCCCATTTTCGCAATTAATGAACAAATGGATAGTAATACGTGGTAAAAAAAAAACAAAAAAAACGAACTCTCTGGCCTTGATGAACTCAAATGTTCATGGACACTAGAACCTAAGATTTCGATTCAACTCAACCCTGAGACATCTCCATCCAAGACACACACCCACCTTAAGATCCATTTCAACATTTTTCATCCAACGATGTGTCACCCTTCTAAGGCCTCTTGTATCTCCAGGTTTACAAACTAAAATGTTATCTACATGACTCTAATCTCTCGTATGCACCCCACCTTTTATTATTCTTAATATGAAAACTTGTATGGGCTAGTTTTAGAAGGCTTAATAGTAGATATTAGCACTCAGTCAAAGCTTCCAGGAATAATTAGTGTCCATCCTGTCGATTTAATAATTTTACAGATTAAACTTACATCTCAATTTTTCATAGTTTTTGAGAATTTTTCAAACGCACGCATGATAAATAAAAACATAACATGAGATACCCAAACAAAAGACAACTTATTTTATATTGTTTCTCAACTAAATTTATTTGGAAGAAGCGCTAACTTCACATAATATATTATTATAAATAGTTTAAACATATATTTCATATATTTCCTTGATTATTAAAACTAGAGCCATAAGGTGATGCTTTGTTGTGGTTTATTCAACACTATTTTTGTACATGGTTTTAAATGATGCTAATTGTGGTCAAGCTGGCCGTTTTAGACAAACAAACGGATTTGCCCTATGATAAATTTTCCGGTGTCCCAGCAGATAAATTCACACCTGCGCATACACAAATAGATGTTATTTTTATATAACTAACGTAATTCTATTATTTAACACAACACATTGCTTAACATCGGGTACATGAAGTAAATCAGTGCTCATCCATTTATTGGTGCAGCTTTGTAGAACTGGATCAGGTAAAAACAAACTTTTCCATTCATGTCCAGATTATGTGTTCATTTCTTTGAACAAACAAACATATCACCACAAATGTTCTCACAAATACGTCAAGTTTGTCTGTACAGTCAAGTTACGTAACCCATTCTCGTAAAATATCGTAATGATGTATCCGCAGGTGATGGAGGAATTATTTGGAAACGTTTGTGATGGAATGGAAAGTAGCTTACGAGATGGATGTGACATTATTTGTTGACTGAGCTGAAGTCACTAAATAATACCGTATCATAACGTGTTGATTTTACTGCGTGCTTGTTGATGTATAGAAAATATGAAGCTTCTGTTCACTATCATATAAATGAGCTGATAAATAAATAACAGGGTTGTACAGAAAATGTCATGGTTTGTGATTTGTGGATATCAGTGGAATTGGACCCCCAACATCATTGGAAGTTATGAAAGAGAATATATTTTACTAATTACTAAATTACCTAGTTATGAAAGTATTAAATTGCATTGAAATCCAAACCTTTAGTTTCAATGTTTATTTGTGCATGCATAAAAATAATTAACGTATATCCAAAATTCCAATTTTTCTTTACAGCCCGAATTGAATCAGATCTGCCCTAGTAAATTAAGTACGCACACGACTTAGAGTATTCTAACTTCAATACCCTAGCTTATTTTATTTTTATTAGATGACACATAATAAAAAATAGTTATAATTTTTTATTATTATTATTAATAATAATTCTTGTGTATACTTTTTTGGTAGCCTTCTGTACATATTTTATTATTAATAATATACAAAGATTACCGAATATTGATTTAGTCTTGCAGATCATTACTGTAATTTTTTTTTTGTGCCAACTAGTCAATTTTTAAATAATGCTTGAAAGAAATGTGTATAATCAAATATTGACAAACATATATAGTTGTATTACCTTTCAGACATCTATCAGCGACCAATAAAAATAATGTTTTCTAATTTACATTTTATGTTAAGACAAAAAAAAACTACAGCCAAATAATATTGAGCAACCAAGAAAACATCTCAAATAAGGCTTCGAAAAACTAAATAAAAATGTGATATTTATCTAATTATGTTAAAGCTTAAGAGTGTAAAGAGGTGTGCTGGATATAATTATCTCATGATTTGGTTAGGTGGTCTACTTTAGTAATAGTTGCCAATAATCTTTGAGCTTCTAGTGCCAGGGAGAATGTAAGTAATGAGTTTTGTTTATAATTTGCGATATGACTTCCACCAGTCGGTACAGAAATGAGCTAAATACTTAAAAACAAAACAACGATACTACTGCTACTATACCTCTACTTTTCTTGAACAAATATGTTCCTCGCTTTGAACCAAATAATAATAGAATAGTTGATTTGTATTTGGAGAGAGAATATTTATGAATTTGATTATTAGTTTGATTTGAGGTATTTTTCCTGGTATAAAAAATTAAAGGGACAAATATGAATTCATTATAATGCTTTTAATAATATTAAGAGTTAGGAAGTAAAAAAATCTACATAAAATACATTGATGGTATACTTTGATTATATAAATAAATAAATATATATATACACACAATGGAACGAGAATGTCTCTCAAACAATTGTGATTAGGAAGTGAATAGATTAATTTTAAAAAAGTTTGTGAAATTTTTTCCTGTTGTCAATTTTAGCTTAAATTGACGTCTTCGATGTCATGGAGGTATTGTGCTCTGAGTATTTTCACTCTCGCATTATTTATTTATTAAAAGTAGTAATTAAATAGGTTTTAATAATCCAAGATATTCCATAAATAAATTTGGCAGTTTATTGTGTAAAAACTTTTGTTTGTTTTCTTCCAGATTTTTACGTTTTTAACATATCTTCATTTAATAATGAAACACTGGATTATTTTATCTAACGAAAAATTAATAAACTCTAGCTCTAATAAACGTGTTAGAACTGAACACTATAAATGGGGATATTTTTTAAATTTTTACATCAAATACCATTCCTTTTTAAAATACCACAATTATTAATTTAATATCTTTTTATATAAACGTTTGTTGTTTACAAATCTTTATTCTACAAAATGATGCAATTATTAGTTTATACGCTTTCAATTTCACCTTACAAATAATTGGTATTCTACCTTTTTTTAGTGTAATAAAGCAACACATAAATATCCCTTTTATTCGCCTTCATAAACAAATAACCCTTACATTATTGGTTAAATTTTGTTTGTATACTGTAAACCACAGGTTTTTAAACTGTGGCTCGCAAACTCTTCCGGGGTCGTTAAAAAGAATCTGGAGGTCCCAGCAAACATTGATAAACGAGAGTAGATTAAATAGTTATTATGAGCCTATAACTATTAGCATTATAATACGCTAAATCCTTTCATTATATATTCGTTTAGTTTCTGGTAGAAATAAACGTCGTCCGACTTGATTACACTAACACAAGAAGGGTGCTAGGGAAAAAGTGAGAAAGTCCAATTTTAACTCAAATATTGTTAGTGTTTCTATCTGTCAGACAATCATGAGATCTTTCTAATACACTTTAGATTATGTTTACAAGATCTCTCTCTCTTATGTAAAATAATTTAAAAAACTGTATTTGCTGGTGTCCTAATGGATTTTGAGATATAAAAGTAGTTGCCCTGAAAAATTTGTGTAATGGGACTTCCCCTTTTTTCTCATTTACTCTTTAATTGATTTTATTAATCATCCGTATAAATAATTAAGATATAATTGTTTCCATTGGTTATCTGCAAATATAAATTTGGTAAATTATTAATAAATAATGAATAATATTAACATATAACTGCAGGTATGCAATTTTTTTGCAATAAATAAATTCATTATTAATATATCTCATTTTATCTAAAACTGGCTCAAAAAAGGGTTCTAGAATTTAATTTTTTTTTTTTACTATTTAGCTGCTGGCCGGGGTCGCTGATAATTTTATCTCACGGAAAGATGTATTTTGGAAAAAGTTTAAAAATATATGATGTAAGTAAACCACATGTAAACTGAATCCATATCATTTTAAACCATCTCATGTCAGGCTAACAGGATATGTTAGATACAAGCTTACGATCAAACCATAAGACTTATCGAGGTGTTGCTTACTTCATTCTTAATTTGACAGCATTGCAATTTAGATTAGCTTAAAAAAAATTATGTATATTTTAGATCATGATAAAATGGTTTCACTTTTATAAAGTACACTGTCTTATAAATTTATAATACGGATTACTTGATTTTTTTTTAAATCGGACAACTGCAAACTTTTTACTTTGTAATTAACGTTTTACCACCCATCTGGAATATCCACTTATTTACAGGGAGGAGGAGAAAGGATATAGCTCAAAGGAAATGTATTCCCACATGCATAGAAGGAAAGTGAAAAATAATTTAGTAAAAAACAACCTTATGACTTTCAGCTGGGATTTTCCTGTCACGAGAAAATAATAACGTGCGTGGTTGAAGCCTTAGACTGTGTGCCCATTATTTTAGATGGATGGCAACCCTGACCATTGTCCAAGATGTAAAATAGTTTCCAATATATTCTAAGAGAAATTAACTATAGCTATAGTTATTATTATTATTCACCGTTTACTACCCTCGGTTATACAATACTAATGTGTAATGTAGTGATTGTAGATGAAATGAGGCACAGTAACGTGAATCCGAACCACGTGAGCCTGTAAGCATAGTTATTTTAATAAATAAATAATACACACATAGAATAATAGCGAAGCTATATGAACATGAATAATAACTTCGGCTATTTGATTCTTAAATATGCAATCCCTTACAATTATAATAATTGTGCAATTAGCAGCAATAAACCAAACTACCGAGTCGAAGGTGGCTGCGTTATCTGATAGCTCGTGATCTTAATAAAATCACACATTTGTAGCCGACGGTTTCCGCATCGTCCATCATAGGACTCTGCCTTAAAATATGAGTGAAGAATGACCCTGGGCACAGACATTCTTGGATAACTCAGTGGTTAGAGCATTGGCGACTAAGCCAAAGGTCAGGGTTAGATTCATGTATCTAGGTATCATTTTTCAGTTTTCTAACTATACATAGCTATTTATTTTGAACACTATACTATAATTCCGTGTCTCACTACTCGTCCTAGTTATACGCATTTAACTGTGGGAAACATCCGCTCAGTTGGTAGCATGTTTGTCTATTGATACAATGGTCCTAAGTTTGATTCCTGACATGGTCGAAATATGTATAATCGATAAATGTTAGTTTACCCTTTCCCATTGATGAATTAATGTCCGGGGGCTGGGTGTTGTCTGTTCTATATTTAAGTTTCGGTAGTTTATAATCCGAGTAGTGTTATAATCAGGCTTTTCAGAAAGTGCACGATTAACACCTAAAATAAATAAAAATTGAAATTAAGGGAATCTCGCTTAGGTGGCTTATGGCCTAAGGCGTCACATTCGAAATAAACGAGACTTCCGATATCGGGGTTTGAATACCAGTTATATGTACTAAAGGGGGTTCTTATTAAATGGTTTTCCACTTTCCCTCCACGCAAATTTGGGTATATTTTGTATGAACTCAATCTCCCACATTTTTAATACATAAGCATAATTATTATAAAGGTGTACAGCCCGAACGGGTAGTAAGACGCAGTCCTATAAACATGTTTATAAGGTAAATGTATCAGCGTTTGCGAGTAAGGAGAATGGCAAACCATTTTGTAAAAAAAAAAACCTCGTACTCGGACTGTTATTCAACACCAATCTTTCAACACCAGCTAAACGGACTAAATGAGCCTGACGTTGAGTCCGCATCCCACTAATGCAATTAAATTAACTATAGTTACTAATTGAGTGTAGATAAATATATAAATTAAAAGTTTAATGTGAACATAATAAAAAAATACATAGTGATTGTGAATTGCTTGTCTAATCTAGCTGATACTAATCCGTTAATCGTTTGCTCTGTGGTTTTCACAACACACGTGATTTGGAACACAAAATAAAATTGGATGGCTTATTTTGACGCATTAAAAATAAATGATACACGTCAAAGTAAAGTCCAGTGAGATCCATTGGCTCACCAGGAGATGAGTCAACCCCCAAAAATAAACAAAACCTACGCCACAAAATAGGAAGGCATGTCAACAAGGATTGTACAACTATCCAATGGGATCAAATTTATATTTAGAATACTATCACGTTGAACAAAGCTCTGTGTGTGTGTGTGTGGGGTGGTGGTGGGTGGGTGGTAAAAATGCTCTAAGCATTTGTGTAATTTGATATATTATCATAATTACACAGCGCACTCAATTCCAATATATTTTTAAAATTAAGATTTTAACTACGGCCTTTAAAATTCTTCAAGCAGTGTATTTAAGGTTTTTTTTGTATAACTATGCCGGTGTTTTTATATTTGTGAAAATAATTTTTGAGAACTGTTAATTGAGTAATATGCGTTATCGTACTTCATTTCAGAATCAGCTGATTACTATCTGTATACAATTATTACTTTTAAGAAAAGTTTCCTTACAGGTTTTGTTATATACTACTTGTTTTGCTTTTGAAACGTTGTGTGTGTATATATATGTGTGTGTGTGTGCTTAATAACCCGGACGAGTAGTAAGACGCAGTGATTAAAAAAAACTATATATCTATACAAAATTAAATGTATATACATTGTTAATATATCTATACTTATAAAATAACATGTCCTGATTGATTGACTGACTGACTGACTGACTGACTGACTGATTCATCATCGCCGAGTGCAAACTATCAAGGCTACAAGCATGAAATTCGGACTGTATATTCATTTTGTTATGTAGGCACCCACTAAGAAAGGATTTTAGAAAATTCCACCCCAAAGGGGTCAAAATAGGGGATGAATAATATGTATGAAAGTCCGTCATTTTGAAAGTTACATAAATAAAATTTTGTATTTCGGTTATTGACGTAAAACAAATAAATACGTGTTTCAGGAATTTTGGAAATTTTATTTAATAAGGGATGAAAAAGGGGTTGAAAATTTTATCGGACTGACTGACTGATTCATCATCGCCGAGCGCAAACTATCAAGGCTACAAGCATGAAATTCGGACTGTATATTCATTTTGTTATGTAGGCACCCACTAAGAAAGGATTTTAGAAAATTCCACCCCAAAGGGGTCAAAATAGGGGATGATAATATGTATGATAATATGTATGAAAGTCCGTCATTTTGAAAGTTACACAAATAAAATTTTGTATTTCGGTTATTGACATAAAACAAATAAATACGTGTTTCAGGAATTTTGGAAATTTTATTTAATAAGGGATGAAAAAGGGGGTGAAAGTTTGTATCGGACTTGCATTATTTTTGATCTGAGGTCAAGTTATGGTTATCAACGTAACGTAATATTTTAAATTAATCTGTAAATACATATGTATATTTTCGTATTTGTATATAATCAACTTCCACGCGAGCAAAGCCGCGGGCAACAGCTATCTAGCATTATACAGTATATGTATAAACATGTTAAATACTATGAAAAGTAAATAATATTAGAAAAATTGATTTTGTACAAACTATATTTTTACATTTTTTATTGACGTATGTAATGCCTTATTTAATTATTGTCATTAAAAATTTGTTCCCTTGTTTATAAAAGAAATTAAACCATATCTTATCACTAGTTTGGAAGTTAGTTATTTTTTTCCCTCCACTAGAGGGATTGTAAAATGAATATCAACTCTCGAGTTTTGGAATATTGTTTTTATTTGGAAACATCGAGTAAAGTGCTGGCTCACACATAAGCCAGACTGGTAAAACAAAAAATATTAGGATCATTCATCACTTTGAGAGGGAAACTATCCATCCTCTTCTCTCTGTGCACACTACAAGATTTCATGGACACATGTATGTTTACGATTAGTAAACACAACTTTACTCTAACAAATTATGTTTCCAAACTACAGTAACAAAGGGATTATTGTATTTCACTGATTATCTATTAACACACATTTTTATGTAATGTAGTAGAATATTGCAAGACATGAATAAAAATATTTCTAACTAAATTAAAAATCACCAAATCAATGTGTGACTAGAAATTAATCCGATGTACTATTCTGCCGTAGACGTATGTATTTATTCGAAAAAATAATCGAATTATTTCAATAAAATATATTTAACTTATTTTTATTCGAATCGACCTTGAATAGAGATGATCTTTTAAGGCATTAAGAGACTAACATTCTTACCGATCATTGGTTACTATAATGATGCTGATTAAAGTAGTTGGACATGATAGTAAAATATTTTTTATTTGTGAAGATGTTCGGATTTTGGGGTGTGTGTGTGTTGGCATATTAAAGGCATAATAGTTTTAAAATATGTCCATGTTTATAACTCGATTTTATTACTATAACTTACAACACATTCCCCTTGGTATATACTGTTGGGGAACATGCAAGTCTTAACCCACTTCGGTGGCCGCATGGTATAAGGCGCTACTCTCGCAGTAGACTAAACTGCCGAAGAAGTAGAAATCGGTGTTCCAATCTCTGTCAGGGGGTACTAAAGGGGATTTTTCCAAAATGGTTTTCCACTATACCTCTGCGCAAATGTGGGTACACTTCATCTAAATATATCCTTCCTAATCCATAAAACCATTAGCGTAATTAGTTCATAAGCTTATAACACGAACAGGTAGTAAGATGCGGTGCAAAACAAAACATACATGTGTATTTAATCCCTTATTTTTCATTACCTGGTTCAACGAAATAACTTGCTTGTGTTTATAATATATGAAAGAAAACGTCTTAAGGTTCAAAAGAAAAAAATAATTGCCATTTAAAGTGACTTGAGGCAACGAGGAGAGTCGAGGCCGAATGGAGGCCTCTTTCAGGTCCATTCTTACGTTATCCTCCCATCTGCCTCAATGTATTTCTATTGGGTTTACGAGTCAATACACTGAAAAAGGTTCTAGCTTCTCCCATTCACGCCGCACAATATCTTGTTATGAGTACAGCGTTACCTTACCTCCTACACACCACAGTATCTTCATACTTTTTCATCACATATTTCCATGTTATATTCTAAATGGAGTACAATATTTGCACTATACCAACATTTATTTGATATATTTTGAATTGTTTATCGTGTTCCAATATATGTTATTTGCAGATTAGCTCATAATTACATAATTTTGATTTATTCAATATCCATTCAATCTCAGAATGAACTATTTATTTTTTATAAATATAAACTTTCCAGGACTAACCAATTTAAAATAAATAAATACACACCAAATGGTTAAAGCAAAACAGTAGCTTACTAAGAAATAAGAATATATTATAAGTAAATTTGGTCTGAATAAGTGGCACTAATTTAAACCATTCTGCACTTTAGGGGAATAAATCAAGCTCACATTAACAGGTTTGTCGAATCCCCGATCAAAACTTGGCTCTCTATAGTGTTTTATAATATTCAACTCTCAAAAGAGATTACGGTGCGGCGGCGGTACCAACACAAGAGACTGGAAATTACCTGGCAGCAGCTAGCAAGAGGGAGAACAAAGCGTTCTAGCATCCTGGGGTGAAGTGGGAAGGGTGTGGTTGGAAAGAGAGGAGACGATTGTAACGTGGAACAAGACCACCACAACGACGTAACAAAGGCCTTTTACATCACCATTCGAGGCAATCGCGCGCACGCACGCCTTTAGTTGGGCACCGAACTTCATTAAGAATTGTGTCACACACACCATACTTTGTGTGTGTAAGAGTGAGAGGACGATAATAGCTTGGAATCCAATACAGCGCCGAGTTAATAAGATGGGAGCTTCATTATTTAAACTGACACTAAACTATATTATACAAAAACAATTGGAATCTTCTAGATGTTTAGGGGCTTAATATTTAGTCTGTACCTACTAAATGTGACATTATTTAATAAAGTATAGTATATATAGAGAGAAATTAAATTAAAGCCCTTTCCCAAAGCTATGTGTATTGGCAGTACAGATGCCAAAATAAATGTTCAAAGCTATATAAATGGGTTTTTTGGGTGTTTTTTTTTTCAGTGGATTAAACATTAATTTGGCACAGTTCAATGTTAAAATGAAAATACATTATCTTACATCCAGAAAAGTGAATAAATCTACTTTAACGTACTCACACTTCAGGTCGTTTCTCATGTCATTGTCATAATACCTATAAAATAACACTAATAAAATATTCTGAAAATTGACACGGGAATCGAATCCGGGACCTTTGGCTTAGTACGCAAATGCTCTTCCCACTGAGCTATCCAGGAATCGTCCCGTGCCCATGGTTATTCTTCACTCATATTTTAAGGCAGAGTCTATGATGGATGTGTGGAAATCGGCTAATAATGTGTGATTTCTTTTATTAAGATCATAAGTCAAGCATAAATAATAGCTTCGGCTATTTGATTCCTACTAATAAAATAGTAAAATTAAGTTAATTTTGTTCATAATTTTTTGTTACTTTTCTGAAAGGCCCTTTCTGTGAAAATTTAACATTAAAGATTAATTTGGGTATTCAATTCAAATACAGGTTAACAATTAAGGCCCATTTATAAAGCTTGCGTTATTGGAATATTGTGTTCGAAAATGTACGTTGTTGGTGACCTGGTGGTCTAGGGGTAAGGTGTCAGACTTCTATGCTGGCGGCCGGGGTTCAATCCTCGGTCCCGGCACAGATTTATCTGATTTCCAAACCCTTCCTTCACCTCTGACAAGTTATCTTGTGAATGTGGGGAATGCCAGGCCTCCACCGTGGTTCGGATTCCACGTTAAACTGTAGGTCCTTCATTTCATCTCATAATCACCCTACCATTACACATTAGCATAAGAGCGTATAACCCGAACGGGTAGTAAGACGCGGTGCTAATAATAATAATAATAATAATAAAATGTACGTTCTACACTTTAACAAAAATAATGATAGTTTTTTTTAAATTCCATGTAATGTATAGTATACGTCTAATTGTGTCATATGATTGATAGTAAATTATCTTTTTATTTAATTTTGGAGATATTTAACGTGGACTTTATGAACCGGCTGATTATATCAGTACATGAGAATTTCTATGAGTGAGCGCTAAAGGGTATACCTATTTTGCCGGATAAGGTATTTCACATACTTTCCAGGGTTATTTAACAACCCCCTTGCCCCTGCCCCCGCATGCATTGAACGAACTGTACTCATTATTTTGCAATTCCTCGCTTGATATTTAACTTGGGAATAATACTATCATGCATTGAACGAACTGTACTCATTATTATACTCTCCTCGCTTGATATTTAACTTGGGAATAATACTATCATGCATTGAACGAACTGTACTCATTATTATACTCTTCTCGCTTGATACTTAATTTGTTGAAGTATAAACTGCCTAAACAAAGAGGATAAACTTTTGAACTTACATCCTTTAAAGTGTGTTTGGGTGCAAGAATATTGAACCAATTTTGCGGCAAACGTTTATATTATCCCGTAAATCAAAGTATTATACTAGGCTTAGCTATCTTATTATTTAATATGTAAAATTTACTTAAACTAAAGTAGTAATAGTGATCATCTTTAAACCCGAAGAATTTGGTGGTTTTTAGTCTCTTTAAAGGAATCAGCCTAGTAATTAATAATCTGCATTGTATACATCTTTAAGTTTGAATACCGCCGCGGGGTGACCTGGTGGTCTAGGGGTAAGGTGTCAGACTTCTGTGCTGGCGGCCGGGGTTCAATCCTTGGTCCCGGCACAGATTTATCTGATTTCCAAACCCTTCCTTCACCTCTGACAAGACATCTTGTGAATGTGGGGAATGCCAGGCCTCCACCGTGGTTCGGATTCCACGTTAAACTGTAGGTCCTTCATTTCATCTCACAATCACCCTACCATTACACATTAGCGTAAGTGCGGATAACCCGAATGGGTAGTAAGACGCGGTGCTAATAATAATAATAATAATAATAATAATACCGCCGCAATCAGAATATTGTATTAGAGGTTTAATATCAATTATTTTAAATACAACTTATTCAGTTCAAGAAGAGATGAATTGCAATATAAGTATTTATATGGCTAAACAATTTAAAAATAAAGTTTAAAAAAATTGAACTAAAGGCAAATTTGATTAATATATCAAATGGTTTTGAAATGATCTTGTTTATTTGAGTATAAAATGTATTGATAACCCCTAAGGTAAATTTAAATGTTCAAATAAACGCAATCGTAATACATTTGTTTAAAGAGGAAATAACCACATGGAACACATACTGGGATAAAAATAAGTACAACTACTCTACGTGGTGAATGCGTGGGTTGACCACGATACATTAAAATATGTCGGAGAGAACAAAGAAAACTCAAGTTTTGAGACGACTGGGGAAAGTGTTGGGATTGCTGGTAAGACATCGATGTAGGACCTGACCTTACCATAATCAAGTACCACAAAAACAACCCAACAAAGTACTTACCAACAATGTATTGCAACTTTGGTAAAATTAACTCAACGTACAAGGTTAATAAAATAGGTCACTATAAATCTAATTAATTATAACAGGGATAAGACAGATAGACCCCCTTACAATTTTTTTAATTACAAGTAAATGTAGATTATTGTTTTTGTAATTACGTAACTAATGTTCTCGAACTATACCAAAATCCTACCTGTGAGTACTAGTTTATATACAAGGCTAGTATTACAATAATTAATAAAATAAAGTTTCTAAATATCAATTAATTAATAAAAGAGAAAAATATTTAAATGTCCTTCATGTATTAAAGATTGACTAAGCAATTGCATCGCAAAATTGAGTGATGAGAAATAGTTACGGCGAGGTTTATAAATCTTAAATAATATTTCTTCAAAATTAACAGAAGAGAAAAAAGTAATAATATAATTTATATTTGCTGATAGCGTGGATTGTTATGAGAAAAATAGTTTGGTACAATGTCACCCATTGATATGATCCAAAAAATGATACAAGTTTATGTGCCAATTTTACCATTTTACCTTGCTTCATAAAACTTTTAAGTTCTACTCAACTTTTGAGAAAAATCACATTCAACGCTGCACTGGTGATTAATTTGTCTATTTATACAAGTATAATTAACATTATGAAAATTATTTATTTACAATTTAACAGATTTATTTGCACGAACACAGAAATCTTTCCACGTTCATGGACATTGATGGAAGAAGAGACTCGTTTTTTCCACAAAGATGTTCCAACCAAAACTTCGGTTTTTCTCCAAGAAGGTCACATTCCTTACCAAACTCACACGTAAAGGGAACATATTATACAACTTATTCACGGGAACAAGGTTTATTTACAACGAGAATACAAGAGAAGGTTAAAATCATATCTGAATACACTCCTTAAAAGCAAAGCAAGTCATTGCAGCATTCACTTTGAGAACCATCCTATTTTTTATACATATTCGAAAGAAATAAAATTCCATTTCCAGGAAATTTTCTCGAAAACATATTTTCATAAATTCCAATAACACGTTTACGACTTATTCTCAGCTACTATCCACTAACCGATAGAGGAACAAATTTATTCCTACCATGGGGAGCTGAAAAGCTTTAGTTTTCTTTCCCATTCCCTATACGCTTAGGGTTTATTGCCTTATATGTGTCACGTAGTCTTAACGTACACGTCTTTTTACACATATATACACGCCTTGTAAGCCCATCTACCAGTGTGCTTTTCCCCACTTCGGGGGAAAAAAGAGAGGGGTGTTGGGGTAAGGGGGAGACCCTAATAATCCAATAATATATTGCAAAAAATATTGTGAAACTGTGCCCGGGTTTTTAGATCGCGTTCTTTTTTTTTTTTTTTTCTGATGATCGTCGAATGTGAACGACCCTTCTGGTTCGATACTTCTCTTTATGGACGAAGATTTCGAGCAACTTTGGTGCAGTTGTTGCTTTCTTTACGAGTCTCGAATCAAGTGGTTTATCAAGTTGTTTCGTTCTCTTCCCCCATTCCACGACACTTTCGTTCCTACGCTTTCTGAACAATAGCTTTTGTTCTGTCGTCACATCCCTTTAGGTGAGTGCAATCAGTTCGGAGGAAGCAAAGGCTTGAAGAAGTTGGCTCGAAATTATTTGGGTCAACAAATTACTTATGGTAAAAAAAACAACAACATGAAACTACACTATAGCTAAAGTAGCACAAGTTTTGTAGAATTTTGTTATAAAGGTCCTTTCATAAAAATACAATTCTTTTTGTGCTCAACTTTGATAATATTGTACAATATTATTAATGTCATTTTTATAGTTTTTTATATTTTCTGTCAAAACTGACAGCTGCAGATTACAGTACGTTTACATAAATATGTGAAAGTAGATCCAGTAACTTTTGTAGTTGACAGATAGGGCCTTTAATAGAAAATTTGACTGGAAGCTAGCTTTTTAAAGCATTTTTTAAAACATTTAAAGCACAGTAACATTAGGTTATGGTTTTAGAAAACAGTCTATAAAATATTTGGTAGGGAGTTTATAACTAACGTGATGTTGATAAACGAAATTTTAAATTTTGAGTCTAAATATTTTCCTAGTTTGCATAATATTATAAAAAATTACTCTCATCAAGTATCAAGTTAAAAAAGAGTAATATAAATAATTCATGTATAAACTTGTAATGAATGTTGACCAATATAATAAAATAATAATAAATGAGATTAAACCTGATTGATGTGTAGGCGAAATTTTAAAATACATATAAAAACATTTTTTTGCTATAATACTTGATATTATGTTACTATATTATTAGCTGTGTTTTATAGGTACTAATATAAATATATAAATAGTGACAGCTGTAGATCACATGACTTGGCATATAAATAATTAAAACGGTTTTAGTAAATTTTGTAAATGTAAAAAAAAAAATCTTTCTGCTTGAATTTGACTGTAAATAAAATCTAAATTAATACTAGTTATAATCCAAATTGGTGGTGACATGGTCTGAGGCCTTAGTCGCGTAATATAATCAATTGAGGTCAAGGCTCGAAGCACAGACGGGTACATTTGGAACGAATTTCGATACTTGCTATCCACTGTGACATATCCATTTCCTTGCCATGCTAACAAGGGATCATTTAATCTAGACTAGACTACCTTCATTATCTGTACTCCTTAAATTAAGGTGAAAGCGCCCGTAGTTTTAAACGTGATGAATAAAAAACTTTCTTTACTGTGTGAATTAGGTCTTTGAGAAATCATAATTTTATTTTGTCAATTTCAAACATGCTCTTACTTGCTTGGGTTAATCCTAATTTTACAATTATATTAGTAGTTACAGGAGGATTATAATTATATTTAAGTAAACATATTTTTTAAATAAAAAAACTGTACCATAAGTCTATTTAATAATTTTACCTTGGTGAAAATTTACTTTGGATAAATACGGTTAATATTTCATGTTACTCCTTAATTTAGAATTTGATTAATCCTTTAATAAACATTTTAAAATTTACGATACAAGGCTTTGAAAAGTAATTAAAAATAACACTCGGCTATTTTATTTTTAGTATATTTTACAAATTGTTTATTATTATAACCCGCCTCAGTGGCATAGTTGGCTAACGCGCTTGTCTTTGTTGAGCTCGACTGTTGAGGACGGGGAGATCGAGGTTAGAATCTTGGTTGGATGAACTGGGGATGGTTTTTCTTAAATGGTTTTCCACTCTCCCTCCACGCAAATGCGGGTTCACTTCCTTTAATTCAGCCTTCCCAATTCCTAATCCATTAGCGTAATTAGTACTTAAAGCGTATAAGCTTAACTGGTAGTAAGACGCGGTGCTAAATAAAATAAATAAATTTGTTATTATATGAACTCATGACTTAACTCGATTTTAATAAATGCTTGTGAAAGGTTTAACATTTTCTTTTCTTGACAGGTTGATAAAGAAAATAAGACTTTGTTCCTGTTAATTTACTTATTTGTGGTCTATTGTTGTTTGGATTACAAATTTAATGTGTGTGTTTTTTTAAACAGTTTTTTATTTGCTTTATGCATTTTCTTTTTCTTTTCTTTATGGATTTTTTTTTCCCTAGTTTTACTAAATGCACAGGCTAAGTTTATTTGAATTAGGTCTACACCAATATGGTAGGGATTAGGAAAGTATAAATTTGCGGTAAAATGTACTCGCATTGGTTCGAAAGAAGTGTCGAAAACCTTTTAGGAGGAAGCAAATCTCAATAAATTTAGCCGGTATTCGAACCCTGATCTCTCCATCACAGATAAAACCTGTTGTTTAGCCTGAGTGCCCAAAGACGCTGGTGATTTAATTTATAGTTTTAAATTTGTGAATTTTTTCGTTCGAATTATAAATATAAATTGAGTTTATATTGCCAAGTTTCATTCTATCGTTAGTGTAACGTAATACAGTTTTAATATGTTTAAACACCCGCCTTGGTAGCGTAGTTGGCTAACGCGCTAGTCGTGTTGAGCTCGACTGTTGAGGATGGGGAGATCGAGGTTCGAATCTCGGTCGGGTGAACTGGCGTGGTTTTTCCGATATGGTTTTCCACTCTCCCTCCACGCAAATGCGGGTTCACTTCCTCTAATTCAACCTTACCCATTCCTAAATCCATAAACGTAATTAGTACTCAAAGCGTATAACCCGAACGGGTAGTAAGACGCGGTGCTAAATATTAAATTATTATTATTAAAAATTAAATATGTTTAAACACATAATATTACGACATATTAGGTTAAAATGATGCTAAAACCTCTTTAGTGACATGAAAAACACTCTTAATTTTATTTCTTCCAACCCAGTTTTTAATAAATTTAAAAAAATATATAAAATTTAATATTCCAGTTTCTAGGTGCACATGTTCGTACACAGGGACCTCTGCTTGCGGTATATATAGAATTACAGACAAACTCTTCATTTTATTAAGATAGATATATTTAAATGTAGAAAACTGTTTAAATCACATTTTAAAAAATACTTAAGGAAAGAGTTTTTTATTATATCGTTGTTAATTTGAAATTAAAAAAAAGTGTTTTACCTAACATTTTGTAAATGTTAACATTTTTTTCCCCACTTTGTAACAAAATAATGACATGGATTCTACGCAGTTAAATTATGAGATGAAGTAAAAAGTTTACTGTTAGGAACTTCATAATGGCGGTAGTTATCGAAAAACACACCGACCTGTGGTAGTAGCGTTAGACTATTAACGCTTGTGGTTGGAGGGAAAAAAAAAGTTTTGGAGCGAGTTTATAACTCTGTAAAACCTTAAATTTTAGTTGTGAATCGATTTCACCTCTTGCCAAGAGCTTACCGCGTACCTTGTTCAAATTAATGTTGTTATTTAAAAGAAATATAATGAGGTTGGATAGTATATTAAGTAGTGTTTATAAAACAAAAAAAATAAACATTTTAAGTATTGATAATAATTAAAATATTTTATCCTAGAAATTATAAACCATATTTTACCTATTACTTTATTTACAAAAAAACTTTTAATATATTATCTATAGCAATTACCATAATCATTATTAGGTTAAAGTTGTTGATTTACATTTTATTGATTCCAATATAATTCATATTTTACTTGGCATGTTAGCTCAGTCGATACCACGATTCTATATTAATTTAAGCGTATTGGATTCAATTTTCAGTAAAAATAGTATATTTTCATGTTGTTTATTTAAAAGAAATAATTTATATATATATATGTACATAACATATATATATGTGTACATAACATATATATGTGTACATAACATACACATAATATATTAAATTGAGAATTAATATGATAGCCATGTTTAAAAAATAATATAATGCAATTCTTTCATTACATATAGACGATACGTTTTTATACTTATGCAATATACTTTTATAATTATATATTTATGTCTAATTGTCTAAAATAAATGTTTATTTTGATATATTAATGGTGTGCAATAGTATTCACAATTAATTGGCTTTAAAAGTCTCGGTTCAATCACTTCCAAGTTCACTAAAAATGGTTTTAACCATTAATAATTTTTTTATATTTATATATTAACTCTATATCTTGTGAACCCTACATAAACACTATATATTTTAATTGGTGCTAGCTAGGAATATCTTTAGCAAATAGTTTTTATATACTGTCCACAAAATGTATTGTTGTCCAGAAGACACATTTATTAATTCCAACTAAGGAAGTAGTTTTCAGCTTCAAAAATCAGAATAAAAAAGCTCTTTGCCTTAAAAATAATTAACGTAAAAAAATTTTTATCATCAGTTTCAACAATTGGTTTTTTAATAGTTTAATTTAGAGAGTAAGGATGGGGACAGTAGCTGTGTATCTACATTAGCACGGAAAATTTATTTGTACATCAGATTTAGAAATAATATTTGGAAAACTACCCCTAGTGTCGCTAAATGGTTGTTGTGAGCCTGACTCATTTGACTGCATGATCACCAGTTTTCATTAATATAAGAATGTATATATTATGTTAGTTGCATATGTAGTTATCATTATTTTTTGTATGTGAGTAGGTTTAAGACATTGTGTTGGCAATTATTATGATATCCTGACTAAATCTAGAACAAACACAGACATTAGAACGATATTTTGCCATTGAGTGAGACCCAATTTAAAAATGATACAATTTAGGCACTGATGACAATCGAACCCAGGATTATCATCTAGCTAGGTCGACATGATTTCGACTCGGATAAAGTTCCCTACAGTTTGTGTACAATTAGAGGAATGAGTTCGAAAGAGAATTTGTTTGGAAGTCTTCTGTTAGTTTTATTTACATAGTGTGGGGATTAATAAAGGGAGAAAATGAGATCTCCACGAAAGAGGGAAACGAGAACCTTAAAAGCCGATGAAAGAAGACAGAAGAGGCAAATAGAAGCAATTAGAGACGTAGCTATACCTATATTGTAGTAATCGTACACTTTAGCCGGGCTTTGACAATAGTGATTACTATTTTTAAACTAACACAACCTTATCTCCATTGCACGTGGTCACAGAAAAAAAAATTAGTCCATTCAAACATTATCCAAATAACCTCTAGTATTATTCATACATAATACATCGAGATAAAACATATTTTCAAGATGGATTTTTTTTACAGAATATTAAAAGATGAAACTTTCATGTACGTAAACTTATTTCAAAATCCTCCATATTAATAAATGACACTTAGTACAAATATTATATTAGTATATCATATTTTTTAACCAATGATAATATAGTTAACGTGAAAAATATGCCATGACAGAGAGTATTGTAACACGAGCCTTTGTCTTAATGCTCCGCCATTTCCTTCATACAACTCTTCCAAAAATACCTGTCATAAATTTAAGTAATGGCTAAAATAACTAATTGAATAATCTCAAGTTTCTTTGATAGGTGATTTTTAATTAAGTTCACAGACACAGTTTTTACCTCCATACTCTCATCTTATCAACTTATATACCAAATTACAGTTACAGACAATCATACATAATAATTTTCAACATTTCAAACTCTAGTCTTATCAACCTCTACCAAATGACAGTTCCAGACAATCATACACAATGATCTCTACACACAAGCTCTCATTTGAATATAATGAGTTATCAAATAGGGGCGTACTAACATAGCTGTTTAACATATTCACATATTATTTATTTTTATAATGTTTCGTTTAAACATGATATAATTTCAATTTCAAAACTTATTAGAATAAAATAAAAATATTCTTACTACGATACGATGCCTGTTTATCCGTGCTAACCGTGGGTGTAGTCAGGCTCCTAAGAAATATCTTTAGCACCACGTAACTTATGCCTCGTAATAGATGATTTCAAGGTTCACACCGAATAATTTAAAGACACGCGCCGTGTTGTGGATTGCTGCTATGGTAAGCAGAATTTCTCCAAACAATACCTGTAATAAGTTCTCCGCCAACTGGGTCCCCATTTGATCAATAATACACAGGCTCTTCTCAACACACCTTCCATGGGAATTTATTTTCGTTGATACCTGACCAATGATTGTTCTACTGAGTGATGAGAACAATTCATAGGAACAGTTTAAACTATATTTTTACACACACACCATATATATATATTTTAAATATAAATTTTTATAAAATATTCATATTATACAAATTTAGATTTTAAAATAAATACTCTAAAATATGTCTTGTGATAAACGAATTTTCGTTAGTAGTATTATTTTTTTCAATTCACATGATATAGGCTCAAGAATATAATTCTATATTATATTATATAAATACTAGATTACTGTTAAGGTCTTTAGTGCAGTGCGTAGTAGCAAACATCCTGGAAAATATCTTCCTCTTGGAAACAGTAATGAAAGGAAACAATTAGTTGCCAACTACGAATTTACATTTCTCTAATCACTGGCAGCACAAGAGCAAATCCTCCTTGAGAAAGAAAAGAGGGTGACGAAATCTAGAGAGAAAAAAATATATCTAAGAAATTCCAGAGTTCTACCTCGTTTCTTCGTTTGTTCTTCTGTAAGACGTCTAACTTAATATTATTAATACTATTACTATTTTCTCCTGAGAGTGATAATAATTAAGTACACTCAAAGGGTAAAATAATGATCAAAAAATAATCAGCTTAAAAGGTTTTTGTATTTTATGTTTAATTTAAGTTTAGGTATATGATTATAATTTAATATTTTATTTAAAATTCTGCTTTGCTTATAACATTAACTCACGATATTTATCCAGGCTATTACTTGACTCATGTATTCTCAGGTAAAGATATTTTGTTGTACATTATTATTTCAATTTGTTTATGGTATATAGTGTATACAGGCTATATAAAAATTCGTGCGATTCCTCTTAAAAACGTTGTTCCTTAAACCAAAGAAAGCTGAAAGATTTTTAAAAAAATATTAAATTACAGTGGTCCTGTGCTAAACTCTAGAAACATTTGATGCCCTTAAATAGTGTAACGATAGTTACGTTTGCTTCCAGAATATGTAAGGAAAGACAAAACATAATGTATTATTGATCCCCTTACAACAGTTGTTTACAGATGTTTTTAAAATTGGGCACTGTCAATTTCTAGGGAGGCAGCGTTGCATTGCATTATGACATCCTGTACACGGCGCAAGAGGCTGACATTGACGGCTGTACAAGCTGCGTAGCAATTTCACGACGAGATCTTTAATAACCAATGCCAGGCCACCACCGTGGTTCGGATTCCACGTTAAACTGTAGGTCCTTCATTTCATCTCACAATCACCCTACCATTACATATTAGCGTAAGTGCGTATAACCCGAACGGGTAGTAAGACGCGGTGCTAATAATAATAATAATAATAACCAATGGAGGAGCTTGCGTTCACAATATGTTATTTCAAGTGTCTCCTTGGAAAAGGGATCTAATGGGCTGTAATCGGATGAACAAAAAAGTCACAAAACCCGTCCAATCCAAATCGAACATCAGCTGTTTTGAAAACTAAACCTCAGACCGTGTTACATTTTCACATTGTTTTGTTCTAAATAGTTTCGCGAATTGGTATTCAACCTCTACAACACAATGGAACTAACTTGCTAATAAATATCACAGTTGTAACAACTTTAAAAAGTGTGTCTTGAATTTTGATAATTGTAAAATAAACGATTTTTTTTTTTAAATAATTTAAATTTATTTTTAATACTCCGCCATTTGATAGTGATTTGAATCTGCTGAAGTAATAAAATATTGATTATATATTTTTTTAAATAACTATAAACCATAGGATGAACCGCTTCAGGGGTCGAATGGTCACTAGACGACATTTTCGCAGTAGACTGAACTGCTAATAATGGGGGATCGGGGTTAGAATTCCAGATGGGTATGCTGAAGGATTTTTATACATTATTTTCCACTATACCTCAAAACAAATGGGGATACACTTCCTATAAATTGGACTTTCCTCTTCCTTAAGGCCGATACACACAGGATGCTAAGCTAAGACATGGTTCCTTTTTTCCCTCCTAAATTCAGTGTTGTTTCTTTCTGGTCTGCTCCAGTGAGGTTTGGTTATGATGGCGTTCTCCAAAATGTCTTGTTTAAGTTCGGGTAGTAGTACTGAGTAAAAACAAATGCTGCTCTTAGCAGCTGTTTTGGAAGATGAAGAAAATTAGGAGGTGGAGGTTTAACTTGTTCAATTAACGCTTCCATTTTAATATAAAAACATTTATTAAAGATAAAACCTAAATAGAATATTAATTAAATACATGTGAAACAAACTGAAAACAAAACTTCAACACTTCTTTAGTTATTTTCACCAAACCAGCACTTCGTCTTTTCAACACGGAGCCCAAGCTGCGTTATGCGCATGCGCAATGTAAGATGGTTCAAGATGGGAGATGGAAAAATTGCCCGGCCAGCAATCGGAAAAAAATATAGCACGACGTAGCAAGGCATAGCTTAGATTATATTTCGGTGTGAATCTGCCTTAAGTACACTAACGTAGTTAGTTAACATGTGTATAGGCAAAATGGGTAGTGACATGCGCTGACATAAACAAAAAAACTACGTGTAGTGTATAGAATAAAGAAATAATAATGGCCTATCTTATTTCAAAATAAGGTGTATTCACAACTTAAAATAAAAAATCTTAATGTTATAGTAAGAATATGATTTTGACAAAAACAATATATATATATATATATATATATATATATATATATATAATGCCATCGCTATACTACATTTCCATTATGAGCTAAAAACCCTGGCGTACTTAATAAAATGTCCAGATTTAACACAACCCAGAACGTCAGTAATCCTACTTAGCAGGGGGATTGAGAAGAGCTAAAGCTTCAGATCAAACGAATATAATACTTTGTAGAATCAACAATGTTCCTTTATTAGCAGCATAGAAAGTAGCTTTGGAATCTGTGCAAAAACAAGAATCTAGCCAAGTCTTTGGTAGGAGAACGTCAAAAAACAAAAAGGGGGTTGTTTATCTCTCAGCTTTGATTAGATTTTCGTACTCGGCTACTAAGACTTGAATATTTTTTAGTTGTTTATTAACACCCCTTAGTATATTCCTTTGGGTGGTGTTAATATTTATGAGACAAAAAATACGCCACGTGTTGTAGCAGAGGCATACAATGTGCTACAAGCTTTTTTTTTTGTAAATTACATTTTCAGGTAACTAAATACACACTATAATTTAAATACTAAAACAAATAAATGTTTTTTTGTTGCCGTGCCCGTATGTTTGTTTATTAAATAATTACTTATATATTTCAATTAATTAAAATAGTTTCAGGATAATATAAACACTCTTTTTATTCGGTTTATAATACATTTAAATATGATGAATCTAACCACCCACACAGGCTAGTGGAATATCAGATCATAGGAAAAGGTTAGTCAAATATTGAGCGCAATATCGTTAAGTTTATGAGTATTTTATTTATATTCTGTTATATACAGAGCACATAGTGACTTAATTAAGATAACTACTAGAAAACTTTTAGTATATATTTGGAAACCAAGTAATGGTTTTTTTTAGGATTAAAACATATTTAAATAAAATATGCATTTTGTTCTTGCTATTTTGAGAAAAAGTACTTTATTTTTCTAAAATAAATAAGACCATAGGCTAAACTTATTAGTTGGATAGTATGAACAATATTGGGAAGTAATATTTATTTTAAAATTTTTAATCAAAAGATCCAGTGAAAATAAAAGTACTTTTATAAAATTGTTAACATAAAAAACACTAATTTCTCTGTTATTTAATTTTTTCTTCTTATTATAGATATACTTTATTATCTACTCCCGTACGAGTAATACCCATTTAAATGAAGCTAACATGTTAGAAGTGACATGACGTGGAGTGTTTCCAGTGTAAGCATAGCTTGTTAAAACTGTGTATATCTGTGATTATGTTCTCGCCCACTTATTATTATTATTATTATTATTATTATTATTATTATTATTATTATTACCCCGTCTTACTAACGGGTTATACGCACTTACGCTAATGTGTAATGGTAGGGTGATTGTGAGATGAAATGGAGGACCTACAGTTTGACGTGGAATCCGAACCACGGTGGAGACTTGGCATTCCCCACATTCACAAGTTGTGATTAATACACGTCTTGTCAGAGGTGAAGGAAGGGTTTGGCAATCAGATAAATCTGTGCCTGGACCGAGGATTAAAACCCGGACCCCATTACAGAAGTTCTCGCCCACTTTGTTTATATTTTGACCAACCATACATAGGTTCCGCACTACATAACTCTAATAGGTAGTGTACGATATCTTTTAATACCTGACGAACGGATGTCTTACTGATTCATAAGAATATATATCACAAGTAGAGTTTAAATTGAATTTACTATACTGGCAACACTCCACGTTACGACACTGTAGGATAGGATTCAGGAATGTAGTCCTTAGAGGAAATGTAGCCCTTATTCGCGTGGAGGATGAGTGTGAAACTAATTATATAAAAAACCTTAGTACACACGACAAAGATTAGAACTCCGAACTCCCCATTGTCGGAAAACAATAACAGGGCAGCTATACATTTAGTCAGCATATCCTCTGATGTGGGTGATGGATAATCTATCTATATTAAAAGGATTGGACTGCCGATGACGAGGAAATTATGGTTGAATCTCAGTTGGTTGTACTGAGGGTGATTTTTCCAAAGTGGTTTGGCATCCTTCCTCCACGCAAATGCTGATACACTTCCTATAAATTCAACCTTCCTCACCCATAAAACGTTATTATAATTACTACATTAGCGTATAGAGCGAACGGGTAAGTAATACGTGGTGCTAAATACATTAAAAAAAATCAAATATGAAAACTATAATATACTAATTGGAATGATAACAATATATAATTCATTGAATTTAAAAAAATTACAAAGATTTTCATAATAAACATTACGTAAAATATAACGAGCAGTAATAATTTTCTTTTTTAATAAAATTAAGTTTAGTTTACAAATTAATAAAATATATCTTGAGCCTTTTATTAATATTTACATTAAAAATTTTATACTACAGCGTATCGAGCTATACGAACACGTAATAATTACGATATTTTGTTAGGGATGAGTAAGGTTGATTTTGAGAGAAAATGTTCTCACATTTGCATGAAGGGAAAGTGGAAAACAATTTTGGCAAAACTACTCTCGGTACACCCGACTGGGATTTGAAACTAGATTCTCTATCGTCATTGTTATTATAAACGATATCAACTGGTCACATTGTCTAAAGCGTCACTCTCGTGTTAGATTAGACTTCCTATGTACGTGAAATCAGAGTTTTAACCCCGGTTGGGTGTAATAATGGTGTTTTTTGAAAAATGGTTTTTCATTATTCCTCCACGAAAATGTGGATACACAACCTTTAATGTCAAGCTTACTTTTCTCTAGCACATTAGCGTAATTATTAGTACAGATGCACACAGGTGGTGAAATACAGTGTCAAAAACAAAAATTAGCATATTTATATAGTTAGTACGCAGTGCCCTTGTCCATCCGAATCTTAGTACAATAATCAAAAATGTAGAAATGACAACTTGGCTCACGTATGATATACCACGGTTCAATATTCTTCGTGACTCGCGAGAGGAGGGTGAAGAACAGCATGGGGGTTTGCGGGTGGAAGGGAGTATTGTTTCTCACACGCCAATAAACTCAATAACTCTGTCCTTGTGGGAGTTAGCGCCCCGAGGTGGAGGGAGGTTGGAAAATATTACGGGACAATCCTTGAACCGACACCGGCGCACTGTAATTGGACACGTACGGAGAAAACACAGCCAACGGGCAAACTCGCGACTCACGTTCACGTCAGCCAACAAAATATAAATAAGTTCTATAAATGGTCAAATAAATACAATTTATATATATATTAACATTCTGGAACGTAAATATTTTTTTAGGGTTGATAATTATATTTCATATTCATGCTGAGTTTTATACATCATTTTAAGAATACAGGGGAAAAAGGGGGAAGGTCACATTAATCATTCTTCATGATACAACTTTAATATTTCAAACCCTATAAGAACCGCAATTTTTTAAAAAAATCAATATATTCAAATATACTGAAAACCTCTTTTAATCATAATTTAAAGTGCATTAGAAAGTTTTAATGATTGCTTATAAAATAGCAGCACTAACCTAATTTAGTTAACATTAGATTTTCACCCTTACCTTTTTTCCCCTTGTAACTTTAATTTCTAAGTAAAAAAAAACCAAACTTTTTTTTATAAACTCCAGATTAAAATCAGATGAAACGTCGAAAGAGATAAACTCAAAATAGATTCACACACACAAAAAATGCATACATTCAAACGAAATATAGATAACAAATCACACATAGGCCCTAAACTTAATTAATATGTTTAATTTCCACAGCAAGTCAAAGAAAAAATAATAATCAGAAATGCAACTTTTTAGATTCAAAATCATTCTATATATTTATTAAAATTATAAAATATTTAAGTTAACCATTATTGTACTTGAAAATTTACTTTAATTTGCTGTAAAAAAATAAAGCACATTGAAGTAATTTATTTCACAATAAATTAAGGGTTATATTAAATGTATAAAATTATTAATTCTGTGTCAGTCTGAGTGTGTTTCCATAAATATGATTAAAATATTTATCAAATTATATTGATAAGCATATATATAAATGTTTTTTTTTAAATAAACGCTTTATAAATATTATGTATTTTTATTTAAAACGTTATCTCTAAAAAAAATTGACTGAGTGTGGAACATTAATAATTATGGCACCTCTTATTGTAACATTTATATATATTACCGTATAAAAATTATATATTAATTAGTTTAGAAAAGCGTATATATAAAACTAATCAAACACCAGTTTAAGCTCTAGCGGTACTTGGTTCATTTCTGACCCACACAGCTCTGAACGAAGCCCCTATGTTTGCCCAGCCACCCCCTCCTGCCCCGGTGTGGCCAGTGGGGAACTTAAGGGGCCCCACTAACTTGATTTTTATCCCCAACTTTGTCCCCTTCCATCTTCTTTCCTTCCTTCCGTCTCTCCCTCTAGCTCTCTTTCGCATGTGTGAACGCCACCCTTTCACTAATACCTCTAAACTATAAGTCAATTCACTTATCTGTACAGTCCATGACAACACAATATTGACACAATATTGTAAATGAGATGCAGCCTTAAGGTTCATATAATAGTTTAGTTTCAATGGTTTTTTTTATTATCAAATAATAAATAAATTGAAAACATATATAAACTGAGATAGTTTTCTAGTATATTTTCAAACCATTCTCCATATTCTATTAAACACTAGTAGATCTTTGAACAGTAGACCTCCCTCCATGTTTATTATCGTTACTACAGTCTTACTAGTAGTTCTGTGAACAGTAGACCTCCCTCCATGTTATTATCGTAACTACAGTCTTACTAGTAGTTCTGTGAACAATAGACCTCCCTCCATGTTATTATCATTACTACAGTCTTACTAGTAGTTCTGTGAATAGTAGACCTCCCTCCATGTTATTATCGTATCTACAGTCTTACTAGTAGTTCTGTGAACAATAAGACCTACCTCCATGTTATTATCATTACTACAGTCTTACTAGTAGTTCTGTAAACAGTAACCTTGCTACCTCCATGTTATTTCGTTACTACAGTCTTACTAGTAGTTCTGTGAACAATAGACCTACCTCCATGTTATTATCATTACTACAGTCTTACTAGTAGTTCTGTGAATAGTAGACCTCCCTCCATGTTATTATCGTAACTACAGTCTTACTAGTAGTTCTGTGAACAGTAGACCTCCATCCATGTTATTATCGTAACTACGGTCTTACTAGTAGTTCTGTGGAACAATAGACCTCTCATGTTATTATCATTACTACAGTCTTACTAGTAGTTCTGTGAAGTAGACCTCCCTCCATGTTATTATCGTAACTACAGTCTTACTATAGTTCTGTGAACAGTAGACCTCCCTCCAATGTTATTATCGTAACTACAGTCTTACTAGTAGTTCTGTGAACAATAGACCTCCCTCCATGTTATTATTGTAATTACAGTCTTACTAAGTCCTATGAACAGTAGACCCCCTCCATGTTATTATCGTTACTACAGTCTTACTAGTAGTTCTATGAACATTAGATCTCACTCCATGTTATTATCGTTACTACAGTCTTACTAGTAGTTCTGTAAACAGTAAGACCTCCCTCCATGTTATTATCATTACTACAGTCTTACTAGTAGTTCTGTAAACAGTAAACCTTGCTACCTCCATGTTATTTTCGTTACTACAGTCTTACTATTAGTTCTGTCAACAGTAGACCTCTCCCTCCATGTTACTATCGTTACTACAGTCTTACTAGTAGTTCTGTGAGCATAGAACCTCTCTCCATGTTTATTATCGTTACTACAGTCTTACTAGTAGTTCTGTAAACAGTAAACCTTGCTACCTCCATGTTATTTTCGTTACTACAGTCTTACTATTAGTTCTGTCAACAGTAGACCTCTCCCTCCATGTTACTATCGTTACTACAGTCCTTACTAGTAGTTCTGTGAGCAGTAGACCTCTCTCCATGTTATTATCGTTACTACAGTCTTACCAGTAGTTCTGTGAACAGTAGACCTCTCCCTCCATGTTATTATCGTTACTACAATCTTACTAGTAGTTCTGTAAACAGTAAACCTTGCTACCTCCATGTTATTATCATTACTACAGTCTTACTAGTAGTTCTGTGAACAGTAGACCTTACTTACACCATGTTACTAGCGTCACTACAGTCTTACTAGTAGTCCTGTGAACAGTAGACCTCCCTCCATGTTATTATCGTTACTACAGTCTTACTAGTAGTTCTGTAAACAGTAAACCTTGCTACCTCCATGTTATTTTCGTTACTACAGTCTTACTATTAGTTCTGTCAACAGTAGACCTCTCCCTCCATGTTACTATCGTTACTACAGTCTTACTAGTAGTTCTGTGAGCAGTAGACCTCTCTCCATGTTATTATCGTTACTAGAGTCTTACCAGTAGTTCTGTGAACAGTAGACCTCTCCCTCCATGTTATTATCGTTACTACAGTCTTACTAGTAGTTCTGTAAACAGTAGACGTCTCTCCGTGTTATTATCGTAACTACAGTCTTACTAGTAGTTATATGAGCATTAGACCTCACTCCATGTTATTATCGTTACTACAGTCTTACTAGTAGTTCTGTAAACAGTAGACCTCCCTCCATGTTATTATCGTTACTACAGTCTTACTAGTAGTTCTGTAAACAGTAAACCCTGCTACCTCCATATTATTATCATTACTACAGTCTTACTAGTAGTTCTGTGAACAGTAGACCTCGCTCCCTCCATGTTATTATCGTTACTACAGTCTTACTAGTAGTTCTGTGAACAGTAGACATCGCTCCTTCCATGTTATTATCGTTACTACGGTCTTACTAGTAGTTCTGTGAACAGTAGATCTCCCTCCATGTTATTATCGTTACTACAGTCTAACTAGTAGTTCTGTGAACAGTAGACCTTCCTCCATGTTATTATCGTAACTACAGTCTTACCTTACTAGTAGTTATGTGCTTCCTTCTTGTTATAATCGTTACTACAGTCTTACTAGTAGTTTTATGAACAGTAGACCTCGCTTCATCTACATTTCTATTGTTAATACAGTCAGTCGCACGGTTATTATAAATAACAATTTTCACCAATCGTGACTTTATTCAATTTTTTTGCTATCGAATTTATTTTATCCACAAATATACCCTTTTTAAAATTTTAATAACTATTTCAGTTGAACTTGGGATATCCGCATTTAATCATGTTAATATTATAGGGATTAAAAGTATACAATTTTGAGGAAATGTACTTGAATAAGGTGAAAAGGTGCGAATACCATTAAAAAAATACGACCCAGGTATACCTGTTTAAGATTTTAATCTATACCTCCCAGTCATCGAAGAACCAAACAAAATGAACTTTTCACCTATTCCTTGTATCCATCAAAATGGGCCTCAGCTAACTCACTCAATTAAATGACATACTACACGAATTGGTGGTTGGATGGTTTAAGGCATCACTCTCGCAGTAGACTAGACTGCCCATGATGGGAAGATTGAAGCTCGAATCTTGGTCGGGTGGTTATGGAAAAAAAAATCACTCTCACTTCACGCAAATGATGGTACATTTCCTCTAAATATAAACTTACTCATTCCTAGAATCATTAGCTTAATTAGTAAATAAGCGTATGACCCTAACGGGTAATAAGACGCAATGCTAAAAAAGAAATGGACACACTAATGTTCAAACCTTTAAACGAATATATTTAAAGCTATTTATTCTCTCATTATTAGGTTTTAAGGCTCATCATTAATCAAACTTTGAATGCTCTTACTTAACCAATTGATTTAGTGAGCTGACAGATAATAAAAAAAAGTACTAGGTGTGAAAACATGGAGGTATAATTTTGTATAATTGGACGTCGGATCCCAACGTTCGCAATTTAATTTCATGATCTAATTTTCAAATTGAATCCCAGCAAGGACTCGTTTGTCAACAATGTCCAGAGGGTGAAACAAATGAAAAACAGTGTGAGGGTAGGGAAGTCTTTATTAAATCACGCGTGTTAATATGTAAATTCTCTCGCAAGCTGTTAACATAAAGAACAAAAGATAAATAAGGTACAGTAAAGAGAAAAAGAAATATGCCAAAGTGGAATTAAATAAATTAGGATAATAATTTATAATTGTTGGATTATTCATTGTTGCTCACGCACATAGATAATTGGTTGCGGATACTTATCAACAATGATCTAAGAGGTTTAATAAGATAAATTGAGAGAAGAGAAAAAGTTTAACAGGTATGACATTTAAATTTTAATATTCTCTAGACAGAATATTAATAATTAATTATTACTACAAACACAGACTATACATTTCAATGGTAATTAATTGCAGCCCGACTTATTACGCGTTCAAATACATCCGTATATCTAGCAAAGTAGAAAAAAGGAGGAGGGAGGAAGGTAGAAATTATGAGGAGATGTGCCCGAATTTGCGTGTAAGATATAAAGGGAAGATTTATGAAAAACCACTACCCCGGCAATTTAACCTATTCAATCAGGTGACGTGTAAGACCATGTGGCCAACAATTCATTTGACATTGGTGCAGATAAATCAATTATCAATATATTTTTATATACATATTTAAAATATTCACACCACTACACAAATTAAGAAATAATAAATATGGCAACAAAATTGTAGATAGCATATTATATTTTAGAATACAATTTTAAAAATAAATCTGTTGTCAGTAAACCACCTTTAAATTAATTTAGCTCCAAAAACAATTGAAAAGGATTATTTATTATGGAAAACATTCCCCAGATATACATTTTGAACAAAAACGTTTAATCCGTATTTGAACCATTTAAAATTTTCTTAAATAGGACACAAGTAAACTAACCTTATATGATTATATCGTCAAATTAAAAGTAAAGAATATTATATTTTATTTAAAATACCCCCCCAGAGATATCCATTGTGAACCAAATCTTTATAAATATATTAGACAAATTTCGAACTATTAAAATTCATCCATTTATAAAATACGCTTAATTTTGGGGCTAGAACTGAAATAGGTATTTGACATCTAGTTATGACCATATATTATCGAAATATCAAATTGGAACCAATTCTATTAAAAGGATTCGGCTGTAGCCTCAGGTATATACAGAAAAAAAAATTTAAAACCCACTTCTTTTTATTTCAATCATAATCTTGAGGAAAAAAATAATACCTTTCCCTATAAAGTAGAGTAGAAAAGGGAAAATAAGTAAGTAAAGAGACGCAAATTAAACGCATTAGAGTATTATAATAATAGTTTAAACGAGTAGCTGTTGAGTAGGTATAAAGTAACTAGCTAGTTATGTAGAATCAATCTACAAAAAGGTACGGAGGCGATAAGGGAAAACAAAGAGACGGGAATGAAATTAAGGGAGGTAAAATATTTTCCATTCGTTTTATTGGCTCTCCTGGCTGGACTTTACTGGAGTGTGAGAGTGCGATAATTGACTACATTTCCTAGGTGGTGTATTGGAAACGTTAGCTGGAGGGGGGTGGGGGGTTTGCGTATTACGCCTGGCGTGCAGGCTAGAGGCTTGTGAAGGAATAGAGGCGTGGGAACCGACACATCTACCACCTGCCCAGAGGTCATCATTGGGGAGTTAGATCCTGATAGATGAAACTTTGATAAAATAAATACTTTTCTATACAGCCGACATGATACAATTTTGCTTTATATTACTAGCCTTTAGACCTGTCTACGACAGGTTTATTGGATTAAACAGCCTAAATAAAACCTAAGTTTCAATTGATAAGCGCCTGAAAGGTTGGTCTTTATTTGTAAAAAAAAAAAGTATCTTTTCCTCAGATATTATGTAATCGTTGAGAAAGTGAGAGTGAACTTTTTTTTATATATAAAATAAACCAAAATGGAAAATCTGTCTCCGTTAAGTTCTGTCCCGTGGTTTTTACTTTAAGTGTGAAAAGATTAAGGTGTTTTAGGGGTTTCTGTAGGGGTGGAAAGAGACACACACACACACACACACAAAATAGGAAACTACATAATGTATTTAAATATAGTCTTCTATAAATATTAATGTATTTATCAAAAGTTACAAATACAGATTTCATGGTATGTTTTAGCACAAATTTACTATCTTGCTATCTCACAGGTAAAGAAAGTATTGTGATCGTCAAAAAACCTAACTCAAGATTTTGATGAATCTTGACGTTTCATGACCCCCCGAATCCAAAAAAGTGGTTTTTGACTTTCCATCTGTCTGTCTGTACCTCCAAATAGAGCCTAAACTATTTTACCGATCGGGCTAAAACTTGGTGTGTCTAGGGTTTACATAGGGTTGCCCCGAGGGGTTTTTGGAATTGGATATCTAACCCTAAAATTAAGGGTAGCTTACAGAACGACAAGAATAGAAAAAAACAAATTTCTCAAAATAGGCTTAACGATTTTGATTAAATTTAATTTCTAAACATTTATAAATATTACAAACAAAATGGCTTCTCTCAATATTTCGGCAAAATGGCTTTAAGGGCTCCGGTCTGATGCGTAAACTATCTTTTTTTATAATATCTCCCTAACTATTTGAGATTTAAAATTACTTATTGTTAGAAATATGTAGGTCTATTTATAATACAAATATTTTATGAGAAGCATATTTTTATAAAACCAATAACTTTCAATCTATATGTATGTATATATATTTTGTACTTTTCGAACACACAAGGTAAAAGTATTGCGACCGTTAAAAAAACCTAACCTGAAATGTTGATGGATGTCGACGTCTGAAGACCCCCCCAAACCCTAAAAAGTGGTGTTTGCAATTACGTCTGTTTGTGTATCTGCTTAAACTTAAAATTAAGAGTAGTTTAAGAAAGGGCGAAAAGAGAAAAATCGATTTTCTCAAAATCGACTAACGATTTTAGTTAAAATTCGTATCTAGGTGTTGATTAAGATTATAAATAAATTGGCTATTTTCATTTTACCATGAAAATAAAATTTTAGGGTTCTTTACAGAAGCAGAAACTTCCGTATCTCCGCAACTATTTGAGATACTAAATAACTTATCAATGCAAATGTATATTACTATTAAAAATAAAAAACTTTTATGTGAAATATATTTGTATAAATCCAACAGTTTCTAAGATATTGGAAAATATATTAATACAATTTTGTGAGCTTTAGTTGTAAAGATACACTACTTAAGTTTTAACACAATAATTCTCCAATGCCATAGAGTAATTAAATATAAGTAAGTCTCTAAATGTTTTTTGTGTTGCCCTTAAACCTCTTGGGAGAAATGTTTGTACAACAATGATCTATATCCATTTTAGACTCAATAGTCAATATTTAAATTTTTTATTGGTCAAAATTTATAAATGAGGAATTTAATAGCAATGCGATGACATGAAGATTTGTAACACCTTATAAAATGTCGAAAATTTTAACCGGAAGTCGAAATTTTAATACGAAGTGATGACCCTTGTGGACCCAACATTGATATTTTTTTATCGGTCCAAACATACAAATGAGGACATTAATACTTTAAAACAAAATTCTAAAATTTAAAACCGGGACTAAATAAAGTTTTACATTAGTATAAAGCCATTTATGCTTGAGTTTGCTAGTGTATATTATTTAGTTTCACATATATTACTAGCTTTGAGTAAATATCTCCATTTTCAAACAATAGAGCGAGAAAGTCCGTGCGGAGTTCCGTACTATTTATTTTAACTGTCTAAACTGTATCTTGATACCTAAATCAGACCTGTAATAGAATATGAAGAATGTGTCTCAGATCGGTGATCAAGCGAATTAAACGTCTATCTCTTTTAGTCTGGCTCATTGTCCGAGGTTGTGAGTCTCTGTGGGGTGTGCTGACGTATTTTTCTCAAAAATGGTTCCCCGCTCCTCCTCCATGCAAATATGTGACATATTTTTTCTTAAACTCTTACCCTTCTCGTCACTATACCCCATTATAATGGTTAAATAAAGTGGAGTGTCTTATTGGAAAGTAAGACAAGGTACACGAGAAATCATCAAAATAATTTATTTTTACAATCCCATTTTCAAACATATTTACCAATCCCTTCAATATATTTGACGCTTTGAATTCAAAATTATGTATATTTAATGGAATGTTAAAATTGAATTAAAATGGAAAAATAATTGACATATATTGAGTGTTTTAACAAAGACTTTGCACATCAAATATTTCCTATTTAAATCGCATATGAATAACATTTTTACAGATTCAAATGGATTTAAAATCTAATATAAAATTTATAAGACTTTCATGTCGAATTATAATCGAGTATTTTACAATACAAGACTAATATTTCGAATCTAATATTATATCATGAAAATGTTTCGAATCAAATCCTAGTATAATATTCGAGTTTGTTTTAGTATATTTTGGATCTAGTTCAACAAAATAAACCAGTGTCAAAGAACCACGTTTAAACTTTATATATGCTTTTAATATTATGAAATTGACAAATATATTATCCTCTAATAAAATAATTTGGGAAAATTGATCACATGACCTACCTGAAATGTTGTGATAATTTTTTTGATTATATATTTAGAAAAATGGGTCAAAGTTAAATTCCATAAACTAGACAGGTTAAGTTATTCATTAGATAATCAACAAAATTTGAATTTCGAATTAAATTTAATCAAATTCCAATTTGCAATACACTTGATTTGGAACCTTTGAATCTTGTTCGAATAGTTCAAATAAGATTCTAAATTTCGAGTCAAATAAAAATCTTAATTGGATTTGAATTTATATTTTGAATCTTGGCACAGGTTTCAATTATTTAGATATGGGAAATTATATTATTACTAGGCGATAAAATAATATAGAGAGAGATATGTAGTTTATAGTAATATTTATAATAATCCTTCTATTGGGGGATGTGTCATTTTCCCGCTCGACTAAGATTTTCAAATACAGATAAGAGTAGCACCTCGTAGAGGAACAGATAAGGTGTCGATCCGGCAAAGAAGCTGCAGAGATTCGACAAAAAAATAAAATAAAACTCGTTGGCACAAGGGTAAGTAGGAGTGGGGGAGGGGGGTAGAGGGACAGGGGACGAGAACTTAAGAAGAAAACGACGTTGGACGCGCTTTCACGCTTCTCTCGAACAGAGATGGGACCTGATGAGGAGAACATGAAAACGAGTAAGAAATAACGAAGAAGGGGAGATAAAGTGAGCACGGAAAATGTAAAGGTTAAAAAAAAAAGAGAGAGAGAAAGAAATTGATGGTTGGAGGAAAAGGTATCTTATGTTGAACCTTTTATGTCGCGCGATTGTATGGAAAAAAAGGAGTTAAGATTTTTCTTCTTCGTTCTTCGTTCTTTTTTCAATACGTTTACAATAGGATTCAATTATTGCAACCTGGATTTATCACACAAGGGGGTGGTCCCCCTCTCTATCCCTTCCCACTTTTCTTCCCCCTCCTTAAATCGTTCCAGATGCTTTGTTAAAACTCCTTGTATATCTCAAACTATCCTTATTTCTCGCGCATGCTTTTGTTGTCTGTCTTGTGTGTTGTGTTTCGTTATTTTCTCCGGCTAAGCGATGTTATCAATCTAGAACGTGATGTACTGCCACGACGGGAACAGAAATTTAAGAAATAAATAGGATTCTTTTCAATGCATTTGTTTGTTATTTTTAGCAGACATGTTAATATGATGTATGTTTTGAATTTAAATCGTTAGGCAAAATCTATGGAACTATTTGTTTTTAAAATATCAAAAATAAATAAATTAAGGTTCTACCATAAACTATATTTAAGATATATACATATTATAAACATGTTTTTTACCCGCATCATTGATTTCATAATGTTGGACTGGATTGTCGTTTACATGAAGATCAGGGTTTAAATCTTGGTTGGATGTGCCGAAAATCCGGCACGCTTGGAACTTCGGTAATTCCGGATTACCAAATTATATCTGTGTAAGCCTTTGTGTGGCCGCATAATCAAAGATGCTATTTTTGCAGTTGAATAGACTGCCGATGATTGGGATATTAAGTTTCAAATCTCGGTCGGATGTACTGAGGTTTTTTCCACTCTTCGTACATACAAACGCGGGTACATTTCCTCTAAATATGACCTTCATAATCCATATAACCATTAGCGTAATTAGTACATAAGCGTATAACTCGAACGGGTAGTAAGACTCAGTGCTAAAAAAAAAGTTATAGAACCATTTTTGTATGTAAAAATCTAACTAATAAATTTCAAACTTATTTGAATAAATATTGGTGACCTGGTGGTCTAGGGGTAAGATGTCAGACTTCTGTGCTGGCGGCCGGGGTTCAATCCTCGGACCCGGGACAGATTTATCTGATTGCTAAACTCTTCCTTCACCTATCACAACTTGTGAATGTGTGGAATGCCAGGCCTCCACCGTTGTTCGGATTCCACGTTAAACTGTAGGTCCTTCATTTCATCTCACAATCACCCTACCATTACACATTAGCGTAAGTGCATATAACCCAAACGGGTAGTAATACGCGGTGATAATAATAATAATAATAACTAAATATTAAATGACTCATATATAAAGAATCAGTGTATGGTCTAAGGCATCGCTCTCATTTTGGACTAAACTTTCATGACAGGGAGATTGAGGTTCGAATCACGGTCGGATGTACTGAGGGTGGTTTTTTACAAAATGTCTTTCAAATTTCCCTCCACGTAAAAGCATGCACATTCCTTTAAATTCAACCTTTCTTATCCTTAATTCACTAGCGTAATTAGTACATATGTGTACAACCAAAACGGGTAGTAAGATCTGGTGATAAAAAAAATCACCATAAAAATAATTTAAGGGGAAAACTATTTGTGGAAATAGTGGTAGCGTTATATTATGATGTACTTTAGCACAGGGGTTACCAAACTTTTTGGAATGGCTTACCAACCCAACAATTTCAATTATTTGAAGTACCACAAATATAAAGCTGAATGTTTACTAATTCAGTACATTTTTAGTTGTTCCCAGGGATATACAGATAAAGGCGGGGCTTGAATCATCCAATATTTAAACCTGTTTTTCTTTTGGTTAGACTTGATCAAACTATATTTATTAGATTTGATGAGGTCTTATATATTCATCTGACTTTAATTTGCTGGTTTTGTTTGGCGTCTCACGGCATACCACCGGTACGTACCACTGGTGGTAAGTGTACTACAGTTTGGGAACCACTGTTCTAGCTAATTACATAATTTATATTTAGTATGCAGCATTACATACAAAAACTATATTTATTTGTATTAATAATTAGTATAGTTCATGAATAAAATACTATTTATTTACTGTACACTTTTTTAAAGTTATATCTTGAAAATAAATATTTTTGACGCTTAACAACTATTGATTAAAAAAAATCAATATTATTTTAAAACCAGAATTAATTAAAGATCTATCATTTATGATTTGTAAGGTTAGGATTTAAGAGCTTGATTTAGTAAACATTTTATTCTACAAAAATAACTAAGATAAAATATCAAGTATATGTAACTATAATATAAATGAATTTCAATACTTATTTGGAAATAAACATTAATTAATTTAGTTAATCAAATTGTTAAAAAAAATAAGGCCTTTCATCCATTTTAAATTACATCCCCTTTAAAGTTCTTTTGTTAGCTAACCGCAAAATTCTTACCCTAACAACCAAGCTTCCTTCAGAAAATAAATGTACTTCTATATCCGTGAAAGCATTTCATGGAATGGAGCGCCATGACCCATTTTCATTTTGCCTTTAGTAAGCTTTTTATTCCTGTTCTTCCAGTATCTACTGTTGCTATTTTCTTACTCTCGCTATATTCTCTACTCCAGGACAACTTTCCTTTTTTTTTCTTAGTCACAGTTCTCTCACCTTTGAACATTTACTGTAAACATTATCTCCAAGAATAAGTTTCCAATGAAAATTAGGAAGATTAAATTAAAATATTTAATACACAAACATACATTCACTTTCTATTAATTATTCTCCACATACGGAATATTCGAATTTAATTGCAATAATTTATTAAGGATGAAGCATATGGAATTTAGGAACAAATGTGTCCGTATTTTCTTTAAGAAAGTTTTGGAAACAATACATGGAAAAAAAACTATCTGCAGTATACCTATCAGAAATTCGAACCCTGACTGTTTTTTTTTTAACCGCGTCTTATTATCCTTTCGGTTTATACGTATATATACTTATTACGTTAATCGTTTTAGAGATTAGTAAAGCCATATTTGCCTGGAGGGAGAGATATACAAAACAAAAATCCCTCAGTACACCTGACGAGATTCTTACCTCATCCTCCCCGCCATCGGCAGTCTAGTCTAATACGAGAGCAGCGCCTTAGACTATGTGGACACCCAGACTAGTTGAGCTTTATATTTATTCCGTGTGCCCTCTGTTGTGAATTGACTTTCAATTCAATTGTAAATTGAAATATAACCTAATGCGATCGTTTAGTGACGCCTTGAACCTTAACTTACCAATAGTAACAAAATGTTTTAACACTAATACGTGTGTAAGATGTGTTTTTTTTTTAAAATTATTCGATTAACTATCAGATTCCGTTTCGATGTTTGACTGGTCTAAGGCTTCACTCTTGAATTAGACTGAATAGTCGATTACGTAAAGATCGGGATTCGAATCCGGGTGGTGGTACTGAGCTCCTTTTTTTAATTTTCCTAATTGGTTTTACACGCACCCCCAACACTAATTTGGATATATAAGCTATACATTCTTTCTTACTAATGTCTAAATCAGTGTACATATGTGTACAGCCCGAACAGGTAGTAAGGTAGTAAAATGCGTTTCACAAAACACATGTATATATATATATATATATATATATATATATATATAATATATATATATATATATATATATGTGTATATATATATTAGTGTATAGTTATGTGTATATATATGTATTTATATGTGTATATTATATGTATATATATGTATGTGTATATATATGTGTATATATATGTGTATATATTTTATGTG
This sequence comes from Timema cristinae, assembly GCA_039000515.1. Taxonomy (NCBI): domain Eukaryota; kingdom Metazoa; phylum Arthropoda; class Insecta; order Phasmatodea; family Timematidae; genus Timema; species Timema cristinae. The sequence continues at coordinate 44,263,561 of JBCFYV010000024.1, forward strand.
TATATATATATATGTGTATATATATGTGTATATATATGTGTATATATATGTGTATATATATGTTATATATATGTTAGTATATATAGTGTATATATATATGTGTATATATATATGTATATATATATGTATTTATGTGTATATATAATTATGTATATATATATTGTATATATATATATATTGTATATATATATATGTGTATATATATGTGTATATATATTATGTGTATATATATATATATATGTGTATATAAAGTAGACATGGTACGCTTTTACTTTAACATTTGTTTATCACACTAATGTAAATAGTAGAACCCTCATCTGTTTGAACGGGTAATCATTATTCTTGAATTTGAATGTAATGACCATCAAGTGGAATGATTTTTAAGAAAATGCTCGCTTAAAGGAGGTGGAGGAATATTCTACATCTAAGAATGTTATAGCTGGGCTTGGGACCAAGAATACAACTTTTCGGGAACAGTTGGGAGGAACGGGTGGCGGTGAGCTTTGTGTGTGATTGACGCTGGAAATAATACGACCCGATTGAATTTCTTATTCGCTATTTCTTCGACTGTTTGGAGGTGGGGGAGAGGAGAGAGAAGAAGGAGGGGTAAGTAAGGGTTTTCCCCAACTCCTTCCTTTTACGTTCTTTCACTCTTGTGTTCTTCGTTTTCCTGGCGTGTTCATAAAAGTGTGTTTGCAAATCTTAAAAAAAAAAGAATTTAAGCTATGCTCGCAGCATTGACATCTAAATGTTTTTTTTTGTCCATACAATTTGGTTCAAATTTATTATATACAGAAGACGTTCGTAGCTAGAGTTTCTGAATATAGTTTGAATTTCTACAAACAGTCTTGGAAAAAATACTATCATAGAATTTATGTACGGACGGTTTTGAAATACTGAAAAAAAAAAGTTTGATATTGAAAATATACTTTCTCCTATTTAGTGCAGAAATATTGATCGTTTGGGTATAAACTCTCTTTTAAAATTTTTACACACTAATATATTAGGGCCTCGTAATTAATTATGAATACCAACCAAAAATATGTTTTTAATGAAGGAATAAACAATATAACCATTTAAAATGTGTTATTTAAAATAATTTAGTACCAAAAATTGCAACAAATAAACTATTTAAAAAAAACTTTAAAAAAATTAATTCAATTCCTCCAAATTAAAAAGAAAGTGTTTAAAATGATTGGGATAAAATTATTCAGAATTTAATTTAGTAAAATGAGAGCTGCGTCTTGTTGCCCTTTCAAGTTTATCTGTAACTTTATCGAGCTAGGAATGAGTAAAGTATAATTTGGAGAAAATTCACCTACATTTGCTTTGGGGGAGAGAGGTACAGGGATGGGCTGGTAAACCCTATCAGCCCAGAACTACAAATATGACTGCTCTTAACATAAACATACGTTCATATATACCTTTAAAGACATGTTTAACTCCAAACTGAATTGGGCGGATGAAGTTAAGTAGCTTGGATACCAAGGCTATTTCAGCTACATTATCTATTCTTACGTCCACTTTCTACAATTATCTTCTACTTTCTAATGACATAAGCTAAATGATTTTAAATTGTTAGGAGAAAGCTGGGGGTCTATTTTTTTAAATATCTAGGTTGCTTAAATGACCCTCCTTCAGCTACTTTTCTAGATTACAAAGACAGTGACGGTCAATATTCTCTAAGCCAATGTTTATAAACAACTCTAAAACACAACAATCGATACGGTTTTTACAATTAATGCTATCTAATATCTTCACAAATACAATATTCTTGGTATTTCCATACTCACACATTGGAACTTTTGATTAAATTTGAATTAAAAACAATAATTTAAAACTAAATGAATAGCTTTATTTTGTTTTAAAGTAGTTGTTGCATCCCAAATCACTCTATAAAGATCTGGGATAAAACTCAGTACATCGGTTAGTTATTTGAACCGGCCCGTCGCTGTCACCGGGATATCAACTAGACGAGTCTAACATTAGGTCCTCAGACCAATCGATGCGCGCCCGAGATATATTATTTCATTCAGAAATTTAAATATAGTAAATTTAATACAATCCGACACATTAGTTCTGTCGGTAGCGTGTCTGTCCACTGAGTTAAGTGTCCCAGGTTCAATTCCCGCTATGGCCGGAAAAAATTATGAACGGTTTAATGTTGGTTTACCCTTTCACAGTGATGAATTAACGACCGGGGACTTGATGTTGTGCCTGTCCTAGTCTTAAGTTAGATTATAAGGCATATGAAGCTACGACAGGCCTAGCAAACCGGTTGTGGAAAATATATGGCTTGAATAAAAAACTGACCTAGGCCATAGGCTGGAAACAGGAATGGATTTAAAGTAAAATATTTAATACAATTGTAATTTTGCAGTTACATTTTTCCTGTAGCGGAAATGACTAGGGTGCCAAATAGTATCAGTGTATCAATTATCTCAATTCTAAGGAAAATTAATAGAGACCTTTTTCATATTTGGTTTGATTTACATTATTATTATTATTATTATTATTATTATTATTATTATTATTATTATTAGCAGCGCGTCTTACTACCCGTTCGGGTTATATGCACTTACGCTAATGTGTAATGGTAAGGTGATTGTGAGATGAAATGGAGGACCTACAGTTTAACGTGGGATCCGAACCACGGTGGAGGCCTGGCATTACCCACATTCACAAGATGTCTTGTCAGAGGTGAAGGAAGGGTTTGGTAATCAGATAAATCTGTGCCAGGACCGAGGATTGAACCCCGGCTGCCAGCACAGAAGTCTGGCACCTTACCCCTAAACCACCAGGTCACCTACAATTTGATTTACAAAAACTGCGAATTGTAATTAAGTAAAAGTAAATTTTCCAAAATATGTATTTAAACAATATATTTCCAACATTTCCCCAATATCTTTATAAACATTCACGGTTGTATGAATTTGAGGGCAACGTCACAAATATAACTTTGGATTTGGAAATATAACTTAATTAACTTAAAAATATACTACGGAAATAGTTGGATGTTTTTTACAAACCAAAAATTCATAGGGGAATTTCATTATTGAATTTTTTGTTAATAAATCATGGATTACCAAACATATAGTGTACTAGAGCTAGAAATATCAAACTTTTAGCTATTCGTTCATTTATATTAATATAGGGAAAAAAATCAATTAAAAATGCTATATTACACATTTTCAGACTAGACTTGCTCAATGGCTGCGACCAGTCTCGATCGGGAAAGAGTATAAATACCGCAGGAATGTGTGTATTTAATTATTATTATTATTAAGATGCATCAACTCTTTATTTAATCCATATACAAGATGTTCGGAAACTTATACCCCAAATTGCACATAAAGCTTGTTTGAGCCAAAAGTAATACAAAATACCTGTTCACTTACATCCGGAAAACTATGATAATACCATTAAATTGTGTTCAAAGTTTCGGCGTGTAGCATTGGGATAGCAAAGCTGTTAAGCGTGCGTGTACAACAAGTTGCATAGCAGTTAGGACTCATATAAAATTACGCCAGCTATCCCTATCTTGAGATAGTTCTATCCAGTCCATCTCTTTACACCCTATCCCTATTTTGAGCTAGTTTTATCCAGTCCCCCTCATCACACCCTATCTCAGGTCCATTCGAATATTATCCTCCCATCTGCGTTTAAGTCTTCCCAATGGTCTATTTCCATAGAGATTGCCAGTCAATAGCCTGAACACAGTTCTAGATTATTCCATTCTCGCTGCATATCCTGTCCACCCTAATCTACGAGACTTGATAATCCTAACAATATCTTGTGATTCGTACATGGTATGTAACTCATCATTACGTAACCTCCTCCACTCTTCAGTAGTCTCATCCCTTTTTGGATCAAACATCTTCTTAAGCCCCTTGTTTTCGTATACCCTAAATTGGTTTTCGTCGTGTAAGGTAAAAGATAACGTTTCACATCCATAGAGAACAACCGGTAGAATTATTGTTTAGTATATTCTGAGTTTAATATTCCTTGAAAGATGGCGAGATGTCAACAATTTTCTGACCGAATAATTAGCACGAATTTCCTGACTGTAATTAAAAATGTTACACTTACTTTAAAATCCTAACATCCTTATGTCTACCTCATTAGTGTAAATATGTTGATAAACCGGAATAGAGGTATGACACGTTGAACAAATAATACATACAATACAGAACAAAATAACTAATATTTAAATAATTCTAATTGATTTTTTATTATTTATAAATTGAGTTATTATTTATACATATAACTTGGGAGCTGAAGCCATCTGTTCTTTATTTTTTTCTCTCCCCTAACTGAAGTAAACTTGATTGTTTTCTAATCTTCCTCTTGAAGAAGAGGTAGATAAGGAAAACAAAAAGTTTTGTCTGCCAGAATCCGCACTGATATTTCTTCCACTGAGATTTCCTGTAGCAATCACATACAAGTTGTTCTAGGGAAGAATATAACTTTCTCCGACATCCGCAACCACGAATATGTTTGGTGAAGAGAAACCGACGGCCTTTGTTTTAACAGTGCAACAATGACTCGGGGGGAACTCAACAATATTTTCATCTTAAATAGAGACCAGCCATTCATAATTTAAATTTACTTTTCTCTCTCTCTCTCTCTCTCAACTACTATTCATTTGGAATTCAATTGAATGATCGAATCAAATTAAATTTATACCACTGAGACTAAATTATTGTGAAATTTTCGGTCCATAATTGAATAAAAAATTATTTTAACTTATGAAACTGGATTGGTGATTGATTAGGTACCTTGGTTAATTAGTCTAGTGTAATGATGATGATGATGATATAATAATAATGATAATAAAAGTAAAATATTTTGTAAATTGAAAAACGGCATCTTGACACTGGAATCGAACCTGGGACCTTTGGATTAGTACGTCGATGTTTAAACCGCTGAGATATCCAGGAGTCGTCCAGTTTCTAGGGTAATTTTTCACTTATATTTTAAGGCAGAGTCTATGATGGACATGCGGAAATTATCTGCTACAAATGTGCGATCAATTAATATCATGAGCTATTAGATAATGTCAACTGTACGAATGCGCCTATCATGATGGATTAAATAAGAAAGCTATTATATTTGTTGGTTACGGTTATAGATGCATCTATGTAGCTGACGATCTCCACACGTCCATTACAGACTCAACCTTAAAATATTAGTGAAGCTGTAAACGAGATGACTCCTGGATATATCAGTGGTTAGAGCATTGGCGTACTAAGCCAGAGGTCCCGGTTTCGATCTCTGTGTCCAGATATAATTTATAAAAAGTAAAGAATATGGCATTTATATGCGACTATAATCGTAACTATCAATTTAATATATTTTATATTTAATTCATAATAATACAAAATATAAAAATGAAACAAATGACAACCCTAACGTTAATAAACAAACGATACTCTTTAATTTCTTGTGCATTAATATATTATGTTGATACATAATAAATTAAAGAATATCTTACATTTGTTATTGTTCGGACTATCACTTTACTCAATATTGAATTATACTATCATTTAATACCTGTTTGAAAAGCAACGGCTTCATTTCTGGTCTTGCAATGTATCCAATTAGCATTTGATGGGCATTGATTGAGAACGGACAAAATATAAATAATTTTTTAGTGTTCCTCAAAATCTAGGAGGTACATTTCAATTAAAAGCTCTATAATAGATCAAATATTTACTCCAATAAAAGTGTGAAACTGTTCCTCATTTGAGGATTTTATTATAAACAACATTTTTAATATATACTTTTTTTAGTTTTTTTGGGAGGCCCCATGTGAATTTTCGGTCAACCAGTATTCCTATACCCTTTTGAGTTAAGGGCCATTTGCCCAAAATAGTTCAGCTTTCTAGGTTTATTGGGCTTTGAGAGTATTTCATCCCTTTTTTTTTAAGGTTAATTACATTTATGAAGGCTCCTTTGAATAATTTTGTCACCAAGTATTCCCCTGCCCTTACGAATTAGGGGAAAAATTTCAGCTTCCTAGCTCTGCTGGGCTCCGATAAATTTTTTTTACTTTTTTTTTAGAAACCCTTCCATTTTGGGAACCCTAATTAAAATTTTTGGCCACCAAGTTTCTTGCCTCCTTTTGGGTTTGGAGCTACTCTCCTGTAAACTTTAGCTTCCTAGGTTTTATATAGGTTTTATAGGTCTCTAGAATTTGTTGGCTGGACAAATGAACAGGTAATTATTATAGTTGAGACTATTAATAATTGTATTACTAATTCTATCATTACATTATACTTGTTTTAATATCCATACATCTCTGCGTACTCACTCAATTACCAATCAAGTTAAAATAAGTTACATTTAAAAAAAAAGTCATCAAAATATCTTTTAACTTGTTAATAAAACTTAAAATAAAATAAAAAATGAGATGGAGATCTAAAAAATGTGATTCTTAACACTATCAGCAGATTTTATATTTATAAAAAATAACATAAATTGTAATATATTTTTATAGTTGACTTGAATGATTTCATTTTTCGTCATTGCGTCAGTCTCGTCTTGTCCGATATGTCGGTAGCAGGGCCTACTCATCCTGAATGCAAATTTATATACAGTACAATTATTGTTCAAAATGCTCTCTTGCTCATCCTCATCCAAGTTGAGTAAATATTTTCAGGCCAGTATTAAGAGGCGAATCACAGAAAATATAAATGTACGAAACATTTCAACATTCCTGGTAAATACCTACTATGATTATTTTTTAATCATTTTACCCTCCACGCCCCTCTATTATTATTATTATTATTATTATTATTATTATTATTATTATTATTAGCACCGCGTCTTACTACCCATTCGGGTTATACGCACTTACGCTGATGTGTAATAGTAGGGTAATTGTGAGATGAAATGGAGGACCTACAGTTTAACATGGAATCCGAACCATGGTGGAGGCCTGGCATTCCACACATTCACAAGTTGTGATTAATACACGTCTTGTCAGAGGTTAAGAAAGGGTTTGGTAATCAGATAAATCTGTGGTGGGACCTAGGATTGAACCCCGGCCGCCAGCACAGAAGTCTTGACACCTTAACCCTAGACCACCAGGTCACCATGCCCCTCTAGATAACTTAATTCTAAGATTGAGCTCAGCATCATAAATAAACTTTTATCAAGATTCAGTGTATGGCCATCAAAAATCAAAATAACCTTTCAGTAAGGATTTCTAGAAATATCTTTGCAACAAAAAAAAAAGACAAAAATTATTGCATTTGAATTTGGGCTGTCAGAAAGTCAATAATAAATTGACGTATTTTTATTTTATATTTTCTTTTCAGAATTCATAAAAATGACGGCATGTCGATGAAATATAATTCGAAATATGTTGAAACGTTGCCCCCCCTCTTTCTATATATCTCCCTTAATTCACTCTTGCATGAAATTTCAGGAAACGTTCTATATACAGTAAAGAATCACAAATAGTGCGATTTGGAAGTCTAAAACAGAACGCACCCCATTTTTCCCTTCTTCGTCTTTTTTATTTTTTCTACTACTTTTCTTGAGCAACAAGAAAACAATTTCAAGAGAAAAATTGATTTCGAAATTGAGTGAGAAAGAATTTCCTTTCTTTTATTCTGCCTCCCTCCCCACCAAATCTTACCACCCCTCCCACCTACACAACCGTATTTTTCTACACTTTATTTTTCTTGGAGAAGACGTCTGGGTTCTTGAAGCTTTCTGATCGAGGAGTGTAGTTTGGGCTCTGGGCGTGTGTAGGTAGGTAGGTAGGTAGGTACATCAAGGAGAGGGGGGAAAGGTGGGTTTGGTGGCAGGGGGGGTCAACGGGTACTAGTGGGATTGGGAGGAATTCTACATTGTTACGCCAAGATTTCTGTTTTTGGGAAGTCCCGAGGGTAGACGTTGGTATAAGGTAGAAAGAAAAAGGAAGAAGAGATTTATAAGTGGACGAAAGAAATGTAAGTTCATGTTAGCTCTTGTTTTACGGGCTGGAGGGGTTTTACTGGACAGTTGGGCGAATATTTTAAGCTTTACTTTTGGAAGTTATTGTTTTTCTGGAAGCAGTAGAAATATTCCTAACCCTTCTCGTCTTCCATAATAGTCTGCATAGTAAATGGCAGGAATAGGTATTGCAAGGTTGGTCGTGCATGTGAATATATTCCTACTTTTTTTTTTTGCTAAGCACATTATAAAAACAATTTATTTTCTTTAGTTCTCACATAATATTACATTTACAGCTGCTTTATTTATTCCATCTGTATTTCAAATTATACTGGCTTCTCTAAGTTAAAACGTTTCTGTGGTACCACGATGGAATATATTACACATTCTTTTGTCGAATTCAGACTTCACTGACGTCATTCACGTTAAAGTTGATATCCCTTTTTCTCGAGAGTTGTAAAAATTTAAATAAAGTTATATTTAATGTTAGTTTAGTCAAGATTCATTCTTACTATCTACTCAATTAGGATGGCTAAAATTATTATTATTATTATTAGTAGTAGTAATTACTTTTACTAAAAAATCAGCCAAACCTTTCATAAAAATAAGTGACACGTTATTTTAGAACAGTCCAGCCAAGAATATTAAAATCATCAATTTAAATAATTGTATTCATAGCTTTAATATGTTTCTTGAATTTAAAAGGTTAATAATAGATTTCAACGTACCCGTGCTTTACAACACCACTGTAATCTTAATTTATTAAAGAGAACTTAATTTTTTTGTTTCAAACTGTAAAAAGATAACCTGACCACCAGAATGAGTGTTTACATGATTTGTTAGAATCAAGAGAATAATAATTGTAAAATATACATATTTCTTCACAGCGCACTAATTCTCTTGGATAAACTGCAGCTCTATCATCTCAAGTTGGAGTTCTCTGGTTGATTTGTGTTGATTAGAAATTGTATACACTTCCATACATTTATAATTTTAGTACAGGTATTTTTAGCACTGCGTCTTACTACCCGTTCGGGCTATACGTTCATGTACTAGTTACGCCAATGGTTTTAGGAACTAGGAAGGTTATATTTATAGGAGTGTACCCACGTTTGCGTGAAGGGAAAGAGGATTTTTTTTTAAACCTCTCAGTACACCCGACATAGATTCAAACCTTGATCTCCCTGCCATCGGCAGTTTAGTCCATTGCGAATGTAGCGCGTTAGAACATGCGGCACTGGAAGGGGTAATTTTGTTTTCATATATAAATAGCTCTAAGTCGTGGGTCACATAAAAATACATGACGGACCTTAATTTGCTCAGGGCTGGAATAAGTGTTTTAATATTTACAATAATGTTAACTAACGAGATATTTTTTGACAGCGTATCGGAGTCCTGTTTTAACTTGACAATTTGGCATTTCATTTGTCCAAATGTTTGCTCCATCATAACTTTCGAATTCTTGGACCAATTTTGATGACATTTTAGAGGGATATTCTTTGAATGAGGCCGAACGAATAACTGTACATAGTTTACATCGTTTTTAAATCTGGTTATTCGTTTAAATATGGTGGACTCTCAAATGGTTTTTCGTTGTTTAGGAACCTATTTAAGGTAATTTAAATTCTTAATTCTAATCAATCGATCGAATAGATAGAAAATAATATTCTTTATTTTGACATATTATATTGCGAGTCTTACATTTTGAACATCGTGAACAATGGCTCTTATTTATTAATATAAAGTCTTATTGAATATAATATTAATGTATTGGATGTATGTTGACTATTGCAGAGAATGAGTTGGTATAAAAAGAGGGGAAGATGGCAGTATATAAAAGTATGTTTAGCGCCAGACGTTGTTTTCCGGATGTGAGTGTGAGTTTGTCTGGAGAAACAACAAAAGCAAGGTGAATGCGGTTTGAATGAAATATCTAAGTGATGTATGTGGGAAAACTCGTATGGACAGACTCGGTAATGAATGGCTGCTGAAGGAGTGCGGTTTGAAAGGGAATATAATATAGGTATATGTTAAAGAGTGTGTTACGTTGGTTTGGGCATGTTGAGATGACGGTATGAATCTAGTGACGAAACAAATATATGAAGGTAGAGTGTGTGGATCAAAAGGAAGGAGTAGGACATATAAGACGTGGCTAAATGTTGTAGATGAATTGTGACAAAGAGAAACATTAAGTGTTTTAATAATAAAAGAGCATGTTTGACTTGGTTAATGGATATTGTTGAAGCGAAGGGAGTATACATGGATAAGGGAGTGTGGAGAGTGAGGATGGATTGAGTACGAAGTTTTTTTAAAACTATATTCACAGTTTCTTGCCTACCCCCTAAGGGAATGGCGTGATATGTACGTGTATACTGTGTATTTATATATATATATATATATATATATATGTATTGATTATATATATATATTGTGCATGGTGTGTGTGTGTGTGTATGTATGTTATGTATATGTATGCGTGTGTGTGCATGGGTGTGTGTATGTATGTGGTTTTCCCTTTAACTCTATCAATTAAGGAAAAATGTTAACCCCAAAACCAAGGCAATATTATAGAAGATACTCTAACTTGAACCCAAAGATAAATCTTAGGCCTGTAGTAACGATAATAACATGGAGGGAGCAAGGTCTATTGTTCACAGAACTACTAGTTAGTATAAAATAAACTTTATGGTACGATACATAGCTACCCGGCGTCCAAACATAACATAAAAAAACTCTAACGACGACCATTAAATGACACGCAAATGCCGAGAACATGAAAATTCTAACATATGGCGCTGTCACAAGATAAGCTGTGATGTCACAATTTTTAATGAAACAGAATTTGTTGGCAATGATATGATGGTATGAGAGCATAAGGAGAATTAAAACACTTTCTTATTTCCCACATCACATAAAACAGTTTTTTATGACGTTGCGCATCAAAGACCTGTAAGCGCACTTGAGTGTCGTTTTACAAAGCTGGTAAAGAGGACTCAAATTTTGCAGCCACGTGGTTGGAGGAGATACATCTTTCAAATGCATTTTATGAGGCGTCATTAAAAAAAGATTTAGATAATTAAAGAACTCAGTCAGTATTGTTGATATAATCGTTTACTTTCATTATTCTGCCCACCGATATATCAACCTAGTCTACAGTCTCGAGATGACCTGATGAGTGTAGAGTTTTATTCTTGCACAGCGTCTTACTACCCGTTTGGGTTATTTACTAACCACGATAATAGTTTTTTGGAATTAGAACGGTTACATTTATGGAAGTGTCCCCTCATTTGCGTGGAGGGATAGGTGGAAACCATTTTGATAAAAAATAGTCTCAGTACACCCGACCGAGATTTGAACCTCGATCCTCCCGTCATCGGTAGGCTACTACTAAAAGAGTGGTGCGTTAGACCACGTGGCCACCGAAGCGAGTAAATAACATAGTTAAATTAAAAGAAGCCAGGATACATTTTTTGTCAATGAATTAAACAAATTATTTTTATTTGCATTTAAAATGTCAGTGTAAATTTAAATATAATCTCTTCCATATATTTTGGTGTGAAAGGCTTTCAAAAATACAAACATACACCTTTGTATTTTTTTTACCATTATATTATTTATACGTATTTATAAAATGTATTTAAAAAAACTACATTTGTAGATCACATGACTTGACGTGTGTATTCATGAAAGTAGATCTAATAGCTATTCTAGCTGTCAGATAAGATTTTTTCTATGAAATTGGGACTGTATGTCTTATTGTTCCTACATGTTTTGAGCTTATAATTCTTTGTACAACTTTTTGTGCATACCTACTGACAATATTTATTAAAAATAGGTCAGTTTTATTTCACTCTTGACTATTTGGTATTACAACAATAATTACCATTTATTTAAACGCCATGTCATTGTCATTACTATAAAACAAAAAACAGCTTTTTTATAACTGGAAAAAATAGATTTTTGTAAACCCATTCATTGTCATACTATAAAACAAAAAACAATTTTTTAAACCGAAAAAGATTTTGTAATATTAAACATTTTCCCAAAATTTCAAAGAAATTCCTCTTAAGAAATATATCCAATAATATAATACATACTTTATAATAAGCCATTGTGTTGGTTTGAGTAGTACCCAGATATATTTTATTTTTATTGCTATCTAAATAAGTCATTTGATATTTTTTTTATCTTCTTCAATTTTTAGAAAAGTTTAAAAATAAAGTAATATCGACTTTGGAAATAATATTCTCATGAATGGCAAAAAAAAATGCAAATGTTGACGTATGTAATGACGTCACTGTTGTATCCACAAGTTTTCCCTATGTGTAGTGAAAATGGAATAATTAGGGTTCATCTTTGAGGGCATCTTAGGAGAAAAGTTGTACAATTTCTTTATTTAAGTTTGAGATGGTTGATAGCTTTTAGAGAATCCTCTTCCAAATTGAAGAGTATAAAAGGACAAATTGATACATTTAACGTGCTCACAAATAATATAATATATATAATATATATATATATATATATATAGTTGAATGTAGGTACTGGTGACAGATACAAACAAAAAACTAAAATAGAATATACACCAGTAATAGCCTGAACAATTGAAAGCACAAAAGTAATCAATATAATGTGTGAAACGCGTTTTTTTTTGTTGCGGAAAGCGAAGGATATATTTTAAATTCTAAAAAATTAACTTCAGAATCTTAGTCAATAACATAGAAAACTAAATTCATCATCTTACAACCACCATTGTGAAAATTTCAACATTTTTGAATTTTCCTAAACGCTTGAGCACATTAATTATAAGCAGCCAAATTATTACTCTCTAGTTTGTCTAAAACAGGTCGCTTAGGAAGATATTTGGCCCAAAAAGAGTAGTAAATACCAGTGAGGGGAGGAGGTTGTGCACTTATCACGTGACATTGCTAGGATAATGAAGTCTCGTAGAATACGGTTGGCAGGACATGCAGCGCGAATGGCAGAATATATAATAGTTGTCAAGGTATTGACTGGCAAACCCAATGGGAATAGTAATTTGGAAAGATTTAGATTCAGATGGGTGGATAACATTAGAATGTAGTACCTGAAAGATATAAGGTGTAGTGAGGTGGACTGGATAGAACTAGCTCAAGATAGGGTAGGGTGTAATGAAGGGGACTGGATATAGCTAAGTCAAGATAGTAATAGGGGGCATAATTTTGTATGTTCCGCAATGAGCTTTCGAGCTACCCGCTGCGGTTGCCACATGATCTGAGGCGCTATTCTCTTAGTAGACTAGACTGCCAATGATGGGAAGATCGAGGTTCTAATCTCGGTGAATTGTTTTTCAGAATGACTTTCCGATCCCCCTCCACGCAATTGTGGATACGCTTACTATAAATATAATCTTTCTCATCCCTAAAACCCCCAGCGTAATTAGTACATGAGCGTATAACCCGAATGGGTTGTAAAACAAGATTAAAAAAACAAATACAATTGTTCTTTCATTTCCCAATGCCATTGAGTAAGTAGATAAGTAAGTTAGTCTAAAAGTGGGGGAATTTTTGGTGGAATATCCTCGGTATATTCCCTTTTATAAGTATAAGCTATGGGAAAAGAAGACCATACTTTTTGTTTAATTTAATCCTTTATTACAATCATTTAGCTTTAAACCAATATATTAGTAGTTGAAATTGTTAAAAGTCCAAACTTGTTTCGTTATAAATTACTTTAGTGTGAACAAGTTTTCAACCAGCTGCTGTAACAAATCAATCTATCCTTGAAGAAACCTTAACTCTATGGTTCATTTTAACTCTTGCACACTTACACACACACTTATGACTTAATATTACCACAACCTCTGTTAGCTTAGAATCTAGTTTTTTTATCTTGCACCAAAAGGAATTAACCCCCTGCCTAGCCCTCTTCCGCACCCCACGATATATTATTTACTCAGAATACCTACCCTTCACTTCTCCGTTTAGACGTTACTTAATTTATTAACTCTTCGTTGGTCTTAAACACTAATATAACACTACTTAAACTCCTCAGGGAACGCCTAAATGGAGAATGGGAGAGGGTGGGGGTGGGGGGGTAAGGAAGGTAGTCTTAGGAGGAGTCGTTACCAAGTACCGATAGCCCTGCCGTGTTAATTGACTGATATAAGATATTATGTAACCAGGTGTATATAGTTAGTCCACGTTATCTGACTGATATAAAATATAATATCTTATGCTACCAGGTGCAAATGACAAGCCACGCTAACTGGCCGATACAAAATTTAAATTATTTGTGTTTTCAGCTGTATATAATCCATCAGTTCGACTAATAATATATAAACTGTGTACAAACTAATAGCCACGTGTTAAGAATGACATAAATACACATAACTTACTTACGTTGCAATAAACAACACCCGCTCTGTACGTAGTTGCTAACGCCTAGCCGTGTTGAGCCCGACTGATGAGGACGGAGATCGAGTTGAATCTCGGTGGTAAGTGAGGTTTTTCAAATGGTTCCCGTTCCTCTACGCAATGCGGTTCACTTCCTCAATTTAACCTTCCAATTCTAATCCATTAGCGTAATTATACTTAAACGTTAACCCGACGGATAGTAGCGTGTGCAATATTATTACATAGCCAAACTAAGTTAACTAATCACAACTTGTGAATGTGTGGAATGCCAGGCCTCCACCGTGGTTCGTATCCACGTTAAACTGTAGGTCCTCCATTTCATCTCACAATCATCCTACCATTAATATTAGCGGTGCATATAACCCGAACGGGTAGTAAGATTATATATGACTCAGGTTTGAATATATACTCGAGAATGTTTGAGTGGAAATAACTTCAACAAACAAAAAAGGTGTAGAATACAAAGTAAATAGTCTATTCAATAATACTATAGATATAAACTATTATACTTTTCTAGATAATGGGTGATTTTTATAAAAATTAATTCCCTTAAAACTACACAATTTCATTTTTTTTTTTTTGCCTCACGTCTTACTACTCGTTTGGGCTATACGCCTATGTACTAATTACACTAATGGCTTATTAATGTTTAATAAGATGAAGTGCACCCGCATTCGCGTGGAAGTTTTGTGGAAAACCATTTAGTAAAAAACCACCCTCATTTCACCTAATCTGGATCGAACCCTAATCTCCCCGTCTTCGGCAGACTAGTCCAACACGTGAGTAGCGCGTTAGACCACGCGGCCACCTAAGTAGGTTATGTTGTCTGGAGTTTATCTACTGTAGGAATGTAGGTAGTATCTAGCAGAAGGTTTTTAATTGCAAATATTGGTTTAGAGTTAATAGTATCAACTTATTCGGAAATAATTATTATCTGCTTAGGAATATTATGTTATCAATAAAAAGTAGAGAAGTTGCTTTACCTTTCCTTCTCGATTCCGATTATTAAGTTCAACCTTGATTTTTATACTCTAGATTTCAATTCTTGAAAATTTTCTATTTCATTATTTTCCAAGCATCTTAACCTCAAATAAAAAATTTGTATATATTCAACCTCATAGCATAGAAAAAAAATCTAAAAAAATGTAAATAATAATAAAAAACAATCAATTTTCTGAACTTTCCTTTTGCTAGGTTGTCAGCACTTTCGTTGAGAGCTATGAAATGAAGTATCGAGAGTCGTAATATTAAAATACCTCCTCGATTATTTCGATACTGGTAATAATCGATGGTATCGAGGTATCGAAAAATCGAGTTTAACTTACCCTAATAAAAAGTGTTATCAATTCTTCTAAAAATATTTTCAGCAAATGTTTTTAATAAATAACCTTCTGCGAACTGTTACTTATCTACACTACTACCATACTACCATAGATAGGGTACAGCCTATATAGTTATGTTAAATTTGCAGAAGAAAATTGAATGGAAAATAAAAAAAAACACAATTTTCTCAGACCTGAAATGTAAGCAAATCTAACAGAAATTTACAAATGTAATGTTAGCTTGACCTGGACAGAAATATTAAGACAATTACCTCCAACAGTACACCTAATTGTTACAGCCCTCACTGCTGAACTCTTTCACGATGAAATTTTTACTGCGAGGTGTGTATGTGCAACTCTCCCAGCTAATTTCCCTTGAGAGGGTAGGGGTGAACAGGATGGGAGGGTGTAGAAGGGGTTGAGGGCACAAGCAACGGGAAACCAGGGAACCCTGTTTTTCTGGAACCTGACGTCCCATGCTCTCGCTTGGGTTCTACGCCTTTCCTCTATCTCTCTCTTTCCTCTCGCAACAGTGCTCTTGTGCATTGCGTTTCTTAACCTATAGTTCACTTGTTTCTAATTTTTTTTTCCTTCCTCTCTACTCTTCTACCCCCTGCTTTGCATTTTACTTCTTCTCTTCTAAGGTTCTTTATGTTGTCCTTTAATTGACTTGCGTTCTTGTATTGACTATGCTTTAATTTCTTCATCCTTCCCTGCCTTTAATTTTAGTCTTATTTTCTCTTTATTTCCATCTATTCCTTATTGTTCTCTTTTGATATGACATACGGGCTTATAAAAAAATGTATTTTATTTTCTATTTCATCTAGTCAGCGTTTTATGGTCATTCTTCTTACAGTATTTTGTCTTTTTTCCTCTAGTACAGTAGATTCTAGACCTACGCGGCTAACTCGTTCCAAAGGTTTACGCACAAGTTGAAACACAGACTAAGTTGAATACTGATTAAATACGATATACTTTTAACATATGTTTCAAAGTATATTTTAATTTGAATAAGTTCTACACTTACCATTTAGGCTCATTAACAAGACAAAACATGCGCCAAAGGCTGAAACAAATAAAATGATGATCATACTATCAGTAGTCCGACAGCTTACTAAGAACGACATAGAGTCGATTTAAAGTGGCACTCGATAGATGGAGTTGATACTTATTATTATTAATTATTCGGGTTGTACGCAATTACGCTAATGTGTAATAGTAGGGTGATTATGAGATGAAATGGAGAACCTACAGTTTAACGTGGGATCCGAACCACGGTGGAGGCCTGGAACCACACACAGTCACAAGTTGTGATTAATACACGTTTTGTCAGACGTGAAAGAAGGGTTTGGGAATCAGATAAATCCGTTCCGGGACCGAGGATTGAACCCTGGACCACCAAAACAATAAGAACCTCGCTTGTCAAAACCATTTCTTTAGTTTCCTAGTAATTTCAATTAATGGAATTGGGCTTATAAAATTATGTTTAGCCTAGAATTTGCTCTAGGCTTCGCTCAGTATAGTTGAGTAAATTAACTATGTTTCCCAACGGGTAATATAAAATACCAAAAACACCCTTTCAGACATAATAAATCCAAGCTAAGAAGTCAACTTATGATTATTTAACATCTAAAAAATACAATTAGGATTGTTCCAAGCCAAAATATGTTCATAATTTGGTAAGTGAGAAGCGATACAATATTTACAGCAAACAGTAAGTTCTGATAAATAATAGCCCTGATAAAAAATATAATTTTAAACCATGTTTAATTTCACTGTTTTTGTCATCACCATTTAATTTTGTGAATTTACAGTAAAAAAGAAATTAATTTGAAGATTTTTAAAATTTGTTTTCTTGCATCATTGGTCAAAGACGATATTATTGTAGATATCATTTTTCTTTATTGAAAAGGGGTTGTGTAGAGAGAAAAAAAGTCAGTGTTTTCATCATGTATACAAATATAAAATAAATGTTGATATATAATAATTATATTATAATTAAAATTGTTAGTTTGGCTCACAACACCCCCTTAATGCGGATATCAACGTTTCCTTAGTGATATAATGGGGTCCTCGCCCCGGTTTAGTTTGATAGCTCTGGGCTAGCTAGCCCTTCTCAAGTACTATTATTTTGATCGTTCCCAGAAACATCGTAATCCCCTACCACCACTTACAATACCTATACCCTACAATTCCCGTTTGTATTAAGTTTAATGATCTCTCGTCGCAAACTTACACCCCACTGTAGAGGATCATTGAAACACCCACTGTTACCCACTTCTGGGGTCGAATATACTAAGGCGTCACTCTCAAAAAACACTGTACTGCCGATGACAGGAACATAGTAGTTCGAATACTGGTCAAGTGTGTTTAAGTTTGATTTTCTTAAACAGTTTTCAAATCTCCTTCCACGCAAATGCAGGTACATTTCTCATAAATTCTACTTTCCTCACACACTAGCGTAATTAATACACATGCATACAACCCTGACGGTTTGCTAAAACGCACTGCTAAGAAGATACATTGTTTTTAATAAATTTTTTTGTCGTGTGACAAATTGAAAAGTATTTTATATTGTCTATCTAAGTGAGTGTAGAGATCTTAAGATAGATATAATATAGAACAGGATATGGGTTTATGTTTCTTTTTTTATATTGAATAACTTACATTACATACGACCAGCCACGTCTCTGAAAGGTGTTCAAGAATGTAAAAAGTTTAATAAACACTGATATTTGAAACATTTCTCCCACATTAATATTTGAAGCCCGGACCTTCTTGATTATCATTCAACGTCTCTACCAAATAAGTTTTCAAAGTATGTATTAAATACATTATTTCTTTGCTCCCCCAAAGAAGTCTTAAGTCATGATAAAAATATAGTTACTAGGCTTTTCTACTACAGGTTTATTATAACTCCTTTTTTTATCGTATGGCATGTATGACCGGTAGGGACATAACATACTGGTTTGGTTATCGTATATGTGGATTTATAGCCGCTATAGTGGAACAGAGCGTTGCTCAAAGTACGCCTATGGCTGTTGTCTACATGTCAGAACTGCAATGATATGATGTGATGATAGTTAATATGGATGTGTGAGTTGGTGGGAGTCTTAACCTAATTTAAGTTTAATTTAACACACCCTGGTGATCATTGGGATCATACCCAAGGTACCAGCTGGGAATCGAGCCCGGTACCCCTGGATAGTAGCCAAGTACACTGACAACTACTCCACGCGATCGGTTGTTATAATATTAAACCAACCTAACAAAGCCTAACCTTCAATTGATAAGTGCGTGTAAATGTTAGGCTTTGTTTTTAAAAAGTAGCTTTCTGTCTCAAGAGTGGATGAAGTTATAGTGGACTAATAACATTATTTTATTATTAAATGCAATATACAATTTTATATGAAAACACATAAGTTTACGATGATTATTGGCCATGTCTGAAAACGGGCTTGGTCATGTCCCAGGTTTTACCATTTAACTAATTAATAATAGGCCATTGAGAACCTAAGTTTGACTGAGAACCGCCACCGTCTCAAAACAAAGGTGATTCCAGGGTTTAAAAGTGTCAAATTGATTATCGGCAAGAAACAAATATTTCCTTGAGATAAACCTGTCAATATTTGCATAATTTATTGATTTGTATCCAATTTTATCACTCCTAGGTAGTTCCATCACACAAATCTTGTTTAGTACTTAAGTACACAAAGAGCATTATTATAACGCATATTTTTAAGCTTAACTTGTGTGGCGATATTCCTGAGGCCTTACGACATTTTAAAATCTCTACTGAAAAGCTGATTTTTCCCCCCACTAATCCTTTCAGTTGACTGAGCTCACACTTATGTTACAACGAACTTCTCATTATAGAATAATAAATACCTCGTCACTTATTTATGAAACTTTGTCGTTTCGCGAATACAGAATAGCCATTCTAAATACCAGTAGGGCTCAGTCTATTTCCAAATGTTCATGAACTACTTTCGCCCTTCTATGTTATTTTCTTTCAAGCTTCTATTTTTTAAGTTTTCAATCACTCAATTGTATTAAACAATACTGGAAGTTATTGTCAATTTTCCGTACATTATTGTTTAACTTGAGAATCTTAAATACCCTCTACAGTTGAGAGTATTCGATACGTTTCTGTAGGATTGTTGTCCTATGAGATTAGGGAAGAATTGATAAACATTACCCGAAGTCATCCCCTAACAGTGAAACTTTTCTACCAATTGGAAAATTATAGTCTATTATATCCTATTTTCCAACAAATGAGTGACTACGTCTATTGCATTGCTTGGAGTTATGGTTCATATTAACAGTTTGGCCTCTGATTATGCTTGCATCAATCAATGTCATCCTAAAGCAAGTTTTTTTTTTCTTCGTAAGTCAAATACTTACATGCTGCTGCAAACTATTTTTTTCCTTGTTCATGTCAGACATGTTTTGTATGAGCTCCTGAAGTTGATGTGAATGCTTCCTCTAATTAAATTCTTCCCACTCTCTGCCTTGTAGGATCAGTATGTTTGGTACATCTCGGAGCAAACGTCATGGAATATGAATATCACGTTTTCTGACAAATTCCTCTGTGAAGATATTATAACGATACTTATTTGGACCCCTCTCGTATATTAATATAATAATATTAGCACCGCGTCTTACTACCCGTTCGGGTTATACGCCTTAAGTACTAATTACACTAATGAATTAGGAATTGGGAAGGTTGAATTAGGGGAAGTGAACCCGCATTTGCGTGGAGGGAGAGTGGAAAACCATTTAGGAAAAACCACCCCAGTTCACCCGACCGAGACTCGAACCTCGATATCCCCGTCCTCAGCAGTCGAGCTCAGCTTAAATTAAATAAGCACGTTGAACGTTACCTGTGTAATTTTTTATTTGCCAAAGAAATACTTTTTTCTATTTACTATTTTAATGCGAAATGAGGAAACAAATCAATGTAAACAGGTCTTTGTATTATGCTATACAATTTTATTTCTCTTTGGATATAATCTTTTTTTAAAGTGCAAATAACATATCAATGAAATAAAATTATTAAATAAATTATGCATTTAGTTTTTATTAGTTTATTTTTTATTTTGAAAGCTTTGTGCACCTATTGATTGATTCTACGACAATTTCAACTTTCTAGCTCATTAAAAGTAGTTACTAAACATTATCAGGACATAATAACATACATATATACATACCTACACTATTATACTTTTATTAATATAGATGGACATTTAAAATCACTGATGTGAGGAAATTTTCATTGACATTTTTAGTAGATTATTCATAGAAATAAAAAACTAGGGACAAGTTTATGTTACAGTTACCTCTTATAAGTGGAAATTGTTACATTAATAATATTAATAAAAATATATAAAAATGCTGTTCTTTGAAATAATGTGCTCTTTAAAGTAGGGCATATTTTTTTAAAGTTATCATTTAAGTTTGTCAAAGACTTCCTGAATCAACTGAAATAAATAGATATTTACATATTTTGAATTTTGTCTTCATAAAAATATAATTTATGACGAATCTGTTTTCAAAGTCCTATCCAGGCATCACAAAAATATATATTTATGTATTTTGTATGTTATAATTTTTTACATCGTGTAATTGTGTAGACTTTAATAGCTATTTACAACTCACTTATTGAAATGGTCTAAAATTTATATTTGTATCTATGTATTTATCATTTCCCTCTTTTCCCCTTTTCCATCTACGTATCTTCTACTTCTTCCATCTTCGTAGAAAGTTTTCCCCTTTAGCAAAGAGTGACATTACCTTACAATTAAGCGGTTACCTGCGAAGCTCATAAGGTCTTGTTAGTAAGGTCTTGTTAGTTGTAAGCCTTGCAGGTAGAGAGACAACTTGTATTCTTCTTTCTTAACGTGGTATATCCAATGAAGAGAAGTTGTAGGCTATACAGTTACACAGAAAGCTCATTAGCGTATCTTTTGTAACACAGTTGAAATAGCTTTGTTCTAACATGTTCCTGTTTATGAGATTTTAACGCTTCTGGAGTTATAAAACTTTCAAAAAGGGATGGTTACATCTCTACAATAGTGACACAAAGAAAGGTTTCATAAATGACATTCACTTCATTCATTTGATGAATAATTCCTGCAACTGACAAACATATTTCAAAGTATATGGAAATAGCTCTTGAACTTACGCAAATGTTAAAGTATCTAAGATAAGTCATTCTGTTAATTCCTTTTAATAATTAGAAAATACGATTTAATTAATTTAATTTAATTAATTAATTGAAAAATAGGCCTATTTGTGCAATATATTCTGGTGTTATTTGCCACCCTACTATAATGTTCCATTTGTTTTTCTAATTTGTAAAATTAGTTTACAATAATTAATTAGTCTTTGCGTCAAACTGTACTTAGAAGTTTATCCGTGACTATACACGCTACGCTGTTGTGCAGGTCAGGGACACTTTATGTTCATTCACAATATACTGAGGGAAGATCGTCAGCATTATTTAAAATAATAATTACTATAACAATAACGAATTTAGAAATATGGGAGAACACGTACCTCTTTATTAGACATATGTATCTTTAGAAGTCGTCTGTTGAGATCTGCTTGTTCATTTTCATGGTCGGCAATAGTTACTCAAGGCATATTCAGCTGATGACAAGTGAAGAGCGAGTCTCGTTCGGAATTAAAATAAAAGAAGTGAGATATTCATTTGGACAGAGTGATTCCACACAGAGGATATTCATTTGGACAGAGTGATTCCACACAGAGGATATTCATTTGGACAAAGTGATTCCACACAGAGGATATTCATTTGGACAGAGTGATTCCACACAGAGGATATTCATTTGGACAGAGTGATTCCACACAGAGGATATTCATTTGGACAGAGTGATTCCACACAGAGGATATTCATTTGGACAGAGTGATTCCACACAGAGGATATTCATTTGGACAGAGTGATTCCACACAGAGGATATTCATTTGGACAGAGTGATCACACAGAGGATATTCCATTGGACAGAGTGATTCACACAGATATTCATTTGGACAGAGTGATTCCACACAGAGGATATTCATTTGGACAGAGTGATTCCACACAGAGGATATTCATTTGGACAGAGTGATTCCACACAGAGGATATTCATTTGGACAAAGCTGACGTCACAAACACAGAGGAAGCATGCGTAGAGGCTCTTGGTAAAATAAACTTTATTTACTTCTAAACTAACGTGAATTTCTATTTTTACATTTGGAAGTGAATATTTTAACACTATCTTTAACCTTTTCATATTCATTTCTAAATATTTTCAAATGGCCGACTTAAAATAAGACCTCGCCCAGTTCGGTCAAAATGTTTTGAGAAAGTTAGATGGAGTTATTAACCATATTTTATATTAGTATATGTGAATAACAATATGAGTGTATGTAGTAAATTATCTAACTACCCGGAAGAGATTCGAACCAACACCTTTCCTTAAAGAAATACCAAGATTAATGTTAGTATAGCGAAATAGAGCTCTCAAATGAAAAATTAATTCAAATTGTGTTGTATGAGCTTTGGAATTTTCGCAATTTCAAAGATTGAATTTTATTAGAAAAGTAAACTAACTTTCTAACAATTAATGCTAATAATTATTACCATCACAGAGTTTTGGTAAGATGAAACGTTTAGAATAATATCTCAACATATTTTTTTAAAGGCCTCAACATTAATTATAATGCTTTACTATGTGTCTTTATAGGTATTGATATTTTCTATCAAAAGTAACAGCTGAAAACCACATGAATATGCGTATGAAGTGCTATAAGAGTCTCACTATGCAAATAGGACTGAATGTACTTATCATTATTTTATGTTACTTGTTTATTTTGTAGTGCGATGAAATAGAAAAAGAACAAATAAACAATGACGCAATCAGGAATTTGAATGACTGCTATAACAAATATTCGTCGCGCTCGTCAAGTTCTCAGCCATTACTCCTGATTAAAGGTTTCCTCTCCTTGTTTGTTCTCACAACAATACTACCTGCGCATGCGCTCAGCTTTCAACAGGAACAGGTGGACATCGGCAGATAACGAGGACAGGAAATTGAAAGATAAAGGAAAAGTAAAAGGAAAGCGTAGAAGGGTGTAGGGGGTTAACGAAAAGCACGAAGAGTTTGTTGAGGGTTTGGAAAGAGGGTTGCTTCAGGGAGGAAATAGGAATGGTAGTTAAACAAGTAATGGTCCAATTTCCCACCAATCCTCAACCCCTTCCCCACCCCCAAAAAATAGAAGTTTTTAAACAGATAAGAACAACGCTTCGCCCGCCTTCACTTCCGTAAGGTAGAAGTCACTTCCCCACCCCCGTCCCACCCCTTAACAAGTCACCCCTCCCTTAACAACCTTCGAAGCTACGGGCGGAATTGGAAACGGATGAGTGGCTGGACATAGTCTGACTTTAAGAGGAATGGATCGTCTGGAAGGAAGGAGGGTTACATCGAAAGAAGAGGAGCAAGGGGTAGAATTTAGCACGAATCATTTGGGGTAGTTTTGATTAAAGGAAGGGGGGACTAATACTAAGAAATGGGCTTTCAATAATTCGTTTTTGAAGAGGATTTTTCTTCTTTTCAGCGTGTGCTATGAATCAATATTTGAAAGTTACAATTTGAAGCAAAATTTATTTAAAACAATTTATGAAAAACCTGTCGAGCCATTTGACGATGTTTCACTTACGAAATGTTATATCAAAAAGTACCTCCATTCATGTGCGTAAAATAACTACTCATACCTTGATTTTCTTATAGTTTTGAGGAGCCTCTTTTCAAATAATAAATTTGTTTGCGGTCAACATTGATGACACTTTCTTTTAAAATTATTATGCAATTGGGTGGCCACTTGGTATAAGGTGCTAGTCTCGCAGCAGACTAGACTGCCATTGATGGGGAGATTGGGGTTCGAATCTCGGTCGGGTGTACTAAGTGTGTTTTATCCAAACTAGTTTTCCACTCTCTCCATGTTTACACTTCCTCTAAATGTGACCCATCTAATCCCTAAAACCATCAGTGTAATAAGCCATGAAGGGTAGTAAGACGCGATGCTAAAATATATATTTTTTAAAATTTGTATTGATAAAATCTATCAAATTTGACAACTGAAAATAACATGATTTAACGTATGAATACATGAAAATAGATCTAGTAACTCTTATTTATTGTTAAATGTATTCATTCGCAAAAATAAATGGTGGTGTAAACATCTGAAGAATTATTGTATTTCAATGTGTTACATAATAATTTAACATAATTGATAATATATTACGCTGTTTAGTAAATACCAATTTCGTTTTTAAATGCGAATCAATTAAATTGGTGACAAGCCTCCTTTAAGATGTAAAATTACTTCTTAACATTCATAAATACACTTTATTTTGTTAATGTTTCAGTAATTGTACACTTCGTTTACCCTGAAAGGTAACCAGCAGTTTTATTCTTTACTGATTACAATATGACCCTATCTTATAAGCTACGCCATATTCTAAACAACAAAGGTAAACTTGAAACTTTTTAGTACAAACAGAGTGTACAGTTTGAATTTACAATGTAGCACAATTTAAATTGTTAAGTAGAAAGATAATTTTCAATCATTTCGTCTCTGATTTTTTACTTTAATTCTTCTAACTTTAAACATTTTCCTCATTATTAAACTAGTTTTTTTGTCCCTATACGCGTTATGTCCAACTATAAATGTACAAAGATAACTTCTGATTCTTACCAAGAATTCAACTATTTTCTAAACACAAGTAATACTAAAAATAAGATTCATATCTGGTTTTAAAGTACCGTAACAAATAAAATAAAACATTTTCATCCCCTAAATAGAGCAGGGTAGATAGATATATCCATTAAGACAACTCCCATTCTTTAAGATGTCCCTTTGGTCCGCTCGAATGTCTTCCTTCCACCCAAGATCTCTTGGTTCCCCCAAGTTTCCCCTAACATTCTTACCCTGCCCATAAACCCCCTCATACCTTCCTCCCCCACCTACTACCCAAACTACACCTAGGGCGCGTTGCCTGCACCTTGAGTTATAGCCACTTGGTCTCAACTTTGCTCCTCCATCACAAGCTTTAAGAAAGGAGAGGGGGGGGAGGGCTGGTTGGAGGCATAGGACACCCAGCAGCACCCCTTGTGTTACTCCCCTCAACCTCTACCCCTGCCCACCCCCCATTACCAACACACCAGTTACTTTAATGCATGTCCTCTCAGAACTAACATCGCCCCAGGAGATAAATCTGCCTTTTGGGACATTGTGTTTTAACTGTTGGTAGTCTTGAAAACTCTAGGAGCACATCTGGTTGGCAGTCGTGAAATTAAGGACCGAAACCTTATTTAGGTTACGTTCTATTTGGGTAAATAATTTTATTCCGGAAGTTGTAAATTAATTTTCTATCAATGAATGTTTTGTTAGTACTAGTGATGGAATACTTGTCTCATTTTCACTAACTATTGAAATGACTACATCAACATTTTCATTTTTTACTAAGAACTGGTAGTAAAAATATCAGCAAGAACAGTCAGTAAATGACTCGCTTTCCACACACTGCTGTAGGAATCGTGCTGATAGAAACGCAATCTAGCTCTAATTAGATACACTTTTTTTAATTCAAGTTATTTATCGTCCACTTTCTGAAGCAACTGATTATATCAACACACGACTAATACAATAACTTAAATATAAAACAGCCACAAAATTTAGCGCTGGCCGTCAATACATCACTGTGAAAATAAAACACCAATTTTCCTAATTGTAGTAGGGCCCGTTTATCCGCGGGTAATACGTTCCTAGATCTACCGCGGTTACGTGAAACCACATATATTACCGAACTATTATATAACGTGATATTCATGTAACATATATAAATACGGTACATTTTAATTGATAAATTACTCACAGTAAGGCATTACCAACATTAATTAAAGTACATAACAATAACGTGTACTGCACATTACAATGTACTTACTAGGTTCCATTCTTCTTGTGGTGACGATCACATCATGATCACGATGATGATGATGATGATGATGATGATGATATGATAGCACAATGCCCACAGTGAAGAGACGATGTGGGGTGATGGTGTGGGCACTGTGACTTATACATTATTTTTTTCTTTAATTAAAATTTTAAAAAATTGGGCAATGTAAAACCACTGATACAGGGGCCCTACTGTAGACATGTTTAGGTCATGCTGGGAATTAAATATAGAGACACGCTGCCGACTGAGCTAAGGTGTCAGACAATGTTTTAGATTATGTACAGTAGCCTTATGGCTTATTTGGGTGCTGGCTGACAGCTTTGAAAAGTTACCAGACCAAATTATGTATCCCTACGCCGAACCATATGATCTGCAAAAATATGTGTTTAGCAGCTTTCACTTCTGACAGTCAAAATGTAGGTATATACCTAAATGTTTACTGTCAGAAGTCAGCTGTGAGCTGTCAGTCAACACCAAAGAAGCCACGGGGCTACTGTAACTAAGTTTAAGTACGTTAGACACAAGGTTTGTGCCCCAATATAATTATTCATGGTAGCTAAATAAATTATGTAAGATATAACCTTTGTTAGCTAGCATGTTTATCACTACAATATAATACAGTACAGTCCACTACAAAAATTACATCTCGCCAGTTGAATGCTAGATCCTGTGTCTTCAAATATTTGATAGAGCCGGGCATCGCACGGTAGTGACGCAAGTACTGATGTTTTCGAGGATCGTCTATTGGCGGTGTGTCCTCTGGGCGTCGGCGTCGAAGGTTGATCTGAATGGCCGATCCTAAGTACCACGATTATCGGACGTCGTAGCATCTTCCTGGTGACGGTATCCCGTCAAGGTTTGATAGCGTACGACCTTCTCTTTGACTACGGGGACACAAACCGGCCCTGAATCATATGTGTTCTACTCCCCCCCTCCCCCCACAACTCTCCTTTTTAGTACCCTCTCTCGGAGAATGATGGCTTGTGTCCCTACACAACACATTCCTCTCTTGGTATGTCTCATGGGCACGTACGGTTTCATCAAGTACAGTACATCGCCAATATAACCGAGGAATATGGTAATAACACAGCTAATCCCCTCCCTACAGCCATTAAACACAGCCTGGACACGAACGCTGATATTCCCATACGAGGAGAGTATATTTGAATACATAGATATATCTATATAAATGCATATCTTGGTCTTTCTTAGCCCATGCGCACATGGGTGATTAATTATATATTTTAAACAAGACCCTATTTGTAATTTTTTTTTAAGCTGTCACATGCGTGTATTTGATATAGATCCCTATTTTTGTTGTTTAAGATTCTCTCAAATACAAACGATTATACATTTTATATAAAGTAATGTTTGCCGTTTTATAGGTCGTCACATAGAGATGAATATAAACGCTAAATAATAATAATAATAATAAAAAAGTTGTATTTCTTTTAGTATAACGGTTCATAGTCTTTGACATGTACAGACTATAATTTCAATAACTATACTATGAGATGGATGTGGGCTGAATTTGGTGCAATTTTGAATATAAAATAATTTAATTTTTCTACTATTCTTTAGGTACAGAAACACAAACCATTATAATACTATGAAATACAAATTTAAAAATAATTACTTTGGGAAATATATTGGACAGAACAAATAATCTCAAAAAAGATATATTATGAAATAAGAGTTTATAATTTAAAATACATTTTGTGTTTTGTTGCATTAATAACAACAAATATTCTTAAACAAAAAAATGTGTGACAATGTACAACCACAGATAACATAAAAATACATTATCTACACATAAATTGGTTGGCATAATATATTTCTAAATAATAGATTCATATTCTAACTCCGAGAGCACCAAGGCATAGCATTAAATTAAATTACCTTCAATAATTAAAAAAATGAGATAATTGGCTTTGCTAAGCTGAAATCGTTACACAGTATTATGCTTCTCCAAATGTTATCAAAATTACAATAATTACTAACTGTTAACCAGAACCCAAATATTAATAATGAGGTACAATAAAGGGTGATGACAACTTAAAGGAATATATAACCAAATCACCATGGATACAACCCTACCTGCTAGCTCGTGACAAAAGATTAAATTTCATGTAGCCGCATGTTTATATCAATCTTAAAATATTAGCTCGATTTTGATCAAGATTTTCAGATGCTAAATAACTTTATTTGATTTTTCATATGCCAATGAAGCTTTTTTTATATACATAAAAACTTTATTAGACTTTAAAGTAACACCTGTGCCCCATATTATTTTGACTTTGTTTACCTAGTGAAACGAATTTAAAAATATATAAATATGAGAGTTGACGCATTTGGCACAGCCTAAATAATATTAGTATGGCAACTAATTTTTATAAAGTTAAGAAGATTATAAAATAAAGAACAACTTTAATTATAAATATAATAATTGAAATAACACCATCACTCATAGATTAACTAAGTTTTTGAATAACCTTGTCTTCTATAACGACATATTTTATTACATTAGTAATAATAGTAATAACAATAACGATTGTAATTAAAAGTGCCATTAATCATATACTTTGTTGGCTTGGAAATGCTTTCATGTTCTCTGATGTATCAGTAAATAATGTGCTACTTTGATATGCCAGGGGGGTTTATTGTATTTAAAATTACACAAATCACAATAACTAAACTCATTGACTCGTCAGGGAATTATCTATTTATTTTCCAAATAAACTGACAAATTTTAAAAGTTTAGCTGTAGGCCTACATAATTAATTTTGTTTTGTCCTCCAGATATAAATATCGTTTAACCACACTTTAATTTAAAAACGATTTATTAGAGGTAGTAGTGTGTGATTTTATATTATTATACTTCAGTGGTAATGTGTTTTATTATTGTACGTCAACTACAACTTGAATTTAATAACAAAGAATTTAAATAAAATGTACTTTGATGTTACGAAACTACATCAATATAATATGTTTCGATAAGTAAACACTCAAATAATTTACCAAACTCTTTATAGACACAATTATGAAATATCGATTTTAATAATAATGATAATAATTATAATGAATACATATATTTTTATTTAAATGAGCCCGAAGGAACATAGTTATATAACTACTTATTGCAAGTATCGTGAGTATTTCTCAACCATTCAGATTATTGTTATTTATTATTATTGGATATGGTTTTACAAGCAGGCACTTGCTGCTGTGTTATCTTAGGCCGTTAATTTAATATTGATAATTTCACCAAATATACTTTTTTTTGGTCATGACTGGAATTGAACCAGGGACACTTAAATTAGTATACACACACGCTACCAACTAAGTTGTGGCGTCGGTAATAGTAATAGTGGATGATAAAAATTTGATATAAATTTATTAAGTGTTATTTTATAAAAATAAATTGCTCTAAGATTATATTGAATATCGTTTTGTCAGATAGATCAATAATTTCATAATACACTTTTATTCGAAATTAATAATAAAATTTAATTGTTCACTTATACATACCTACTCTATTTCAATATAAATTAATTAATTTCATGATATATAAATGAAAGTAGATATATTGATAATTTAAATAACGAAAATTATGTAAATATCTCTTGGTCCTTTTTTTTATGTAACACAGCATAGCTGTATCCATAAAATAAACTTTTGAGTGAGGTGAAAAATATATGTAATTTTGAAAACATCTCTAAATTGCTTAACTTTTTTTTTCCTATTTCCTGTCAGAAATCTTATTATGGCAAACCCTGAATGCAATTTCCAATCTCTTATGTAAAACCGCACTTCAAGACATCCATTTTCATTATCCACAAATCTAAAGCCAAATCTTTTCTTTCTTTCCTGCGATACCATTTCTCTTTCATACTTCTTACTGGGAATATTAACATAAGTTTCAACGTAACTTTTTTTTTCTTTTTACCCTCTTACCCCTAGAATACTACCTCTTTTTCACTCAAAGAGGCTCATTCTTTTTTTTTTTTAGCTAACTTGTGATTACCAAAGTTTCCTTAACGTTGGTTGGGAACGATTCCTTTCCTTGGGAAGGGAAAAAGAACCCTTAACATGAAAAACTTTGCACCCTTTAAACCCCCCCCCCCCTTTTTCCAAAGCCTTTACAAGGGCTTTCTCTTAAAAGATATTTCTCTTCTTCTTCTTAAGAAATGTTAGAAGTGTTTTGGCAGGCAATTAGTCATTTGAATCACTGTAGAGAATTTTGGAATACTTAGTTATACCACACGAAAAATTCCCACCGGAGAAGTAGAACAAACGGAATTATGGGAAATGTCTGTGTAGAGAAGTAACATTTCAGAAAGATAAATAACAGAACTAAAACATGTTTCCCAGAAATAAATTAGTAAGCCACCATGGTCGGAAAATTTATATCTACCGGTAGCAAATTACTTATAATAAAACAACTGTACAATTCATATCAGGCTTCACAACACAATTCCTGATTAAAATATTCTGTATTCGTAGAACATACAATTTAAAATAAAATCATTATCATAGACATTTTCAGCATCCATTTTAATACGTTTGTCAATATCCTTACGGAACATTTTGATATTTTATTTAAAAGAGATAAAGGTCAACCTCAGTATTCTTGGAGTGAAGTTCTTTCCTTAGAAACGTGTTCGTGGGTTCAAAACCAGCCGAGGTTGATGGTTTTTTTTTTTGAGCGATTAAAGTCCAAAACACAACTTCATTTGGAGGGGAAGTAAAACCTTCGGTCCCAAGTCGAAAGTGGCAACTAAAAGAACCCTGGAAATTATGTGAAAATACCTTTTCCGGCCAAATTGATAGGCCTTTCACTCTCGTTCATAGGAATTATCATGTGCTGATATGATTAGTCGGTTCAGAAAACTAAACCTTAAATACCTCAAATAAATAAATGTAAATTTTTATTATGAATAAATTTTCAAATAAAAAATATATTATGCGCTTTGTGTAAATTCTAATCCACATAACTTTTATTATTACCATGTAAATTCATACGCCTTTGACTTTGATATATTCATATTGATATTGATATATTTTTTTAATGTTAAAATAAGAATATTCATTTAAATATTTTGGAACATATCAAATAATACCACTTACGTTCCAAGATAAAAGCTAGCTAATATTTTATATTGACATTTTAAGGCATATATGTGTATTTTTCAAAAGTATAAACCTAAAAGTACAATAACTTTTCATGTACTAACTTTTTGTAATTTTAAAGCAAAATGTCTTAAACATGTTATTATTAACACTTAAATTCTCCATAAAATATTTCCTGGAATAATTGCATTAACTTTTTAAATTGAATAATTATTAATAATAATAATATTTAGCACCGCGTCTTACTACCCGTTCGGGTTATACGCTTTGAGTAATAATTACGCTAATGGATTAGGAATTGGGCAGGTTGAATTAGAGGAAGTGAACCCGCATTTGCGTGGAGGGAGAGTGGAAAAACATTTAGGAAAAACCACCCCAGTTCACCCGACCAAGATTCGAACCTTGATCTCCCCGTCCTCAGCAGTCGAGCTCAACACGACAAGCGCGTTAGCCAACTACGCCCCCGAGGCGGGTAAATTGAATAATTGTATTAGGACTTAGTTAATTTTTGGATCTCTATTATTATTCAAACAATACAATGTCAACATGTTTATAATAAATAATTGATAGTCAAATAACCATAAAAATAAACATTAAATAGTGCTGTAGTTTTACGTATCGTTAACTTTATTTGTAGAAAATAAGATATATTTAAAAAATTAAATTGTAACTAAATCAAATAATTTGTTCGATATGTGATACTTTTTTTTTAATTTTCAAAGATAATATTGCGTATTATTATTATTATTATTATTATTATTATTATTAGCACCGCATCTTACTACTAGTTCGGGTTATACGCACTTACGCTAATTCGTAATGGTAGGGTGATTGTGAGATGAAATGGAGGACCTACAGTTTAACGTGGGATCCGAACCACGGTGGAGCCCTGGCATTTCACACATTCACAAGTTGTGATTAATACACGTCTTGTCAGAAGTGAAGGAAAGGTTAATATTGCGTATCAATTCCAGTATTGTTGAGTCGTTAAAAGTACTTTAAAAATTGTACCAGCTCTCAAGTGAGTGTGTGAAGATTACATATTCCTTAGTTAATATTTCTACCTGCGCCAAATAGTTACACTTTAGTAGTTGGTACAGAGAAGATACAATTTAGATAAAATATTCACAATTGTTGTGAGGAAAGGGGAAAACTACTTAGGACTTCCATAATACATACATAAACCCAGCCATGATTCGAACCTTGACCTTTATCTCCAGAAAACACGATACTGACCCATTTTCTCGCGTGTCCACGAATAGAGGCTACCAATAAAGTGATAAGGTTCATAAGACAAGCTAATTTAAGAACCATTTGCAGATAAAAGATAAATTGTTAATTTGATTGAAGATAAATTATCAGAATAGTTTTGCTTACTTAAGGTTGTATTTTTAAAATACCTATCCAAGATAACTTTTAATGTTATTCCTCATTAAATGTATATAATTTGAATCATATTTACTTTTGAATTATTAGCAAAGGTCTTTATTCAAATTTTATATATATATAAATAAATAATAGTTCTATTGCCATGAATAAAGTAATTTTCCTAATTGTGAAGTGATTCTTGTTCAGTTACTATACAAATATGGAAAGCGATTATTCTATAGAACTAAGCTTTCTTTCGTAATTCATATATTTTATGTGTATTTGACTATTGAGGCAATATACAAAGACATTCAATTTTTTATTTTATTTTCATTTTAAATATCAAATTACCTTGCTTGCTACAATACTACTAGGACAACAACAGAACAGTACAATGTTGGTATTGTAATAATATAAATATTTCTTTTTAACCTAAAAATGTTGACTCGATTGAAAAGTAAGTCTTTTTTTATATACCTTTTTAAATAATGTAAACAAAAATTTCTTGTGTTCCCCTTATTCTGTCGTCTTTCATATTTATTTTTTTATCACTCGCTACATCTTGATTCATATTTACCCAGTGTGCATCTGGATGTTAGCTTAAACAATTTTATTTTTGAGTCTGAACCCCTACCCGCTCCCTCTTCAACCCACTTCTCTCTCTTCTATTACTTCCCTTGCCGCCTACCGTTTCTTTTTGAAGCGTAGTTTTTGAAAATACCAAAGTTTTCTCAACATTTCTTTTCGTTTTATAAACATGAATGGTTTATTTAAATATGACAATATTTTTTTTTAGTTTTCTTATATATTTAAAGTGAAAAGGAATTATTTTAATATATTATTATTACTTTTATTTAATATTGAAAGTAGCAGTTGTGTTTAAATATTTTGAAATACGTTTCTTTTCTATTTTTGCGTATAACCCGAACGGGTAGTAAGACGCGTGCTAATAATAATTTTCTATTTTTCAAAGTTAGAGAGTCAATTATATGCCACGCTCATTTAATTTAGTTTGCTGGTGATTGAAATATCAGGGTTCAAACCCCGGTATATGGTATCGAGAAAGTATTTTCCTAAAGAGTTTCCTACGCCCCATCTACAGTGAAAGTGTAGTAATTACATTTCCTATAAATTCTATTGTCCTCAATCCTAACCTAAGTTTCTAATTGCAGTGTCTACTACTAAATTCGGTGGCCACATGGTCCAAGGCATCATCAGATAGGAATGTTTGTAACGGATTGATAGTGGTTTGAATCCCGGTCGGGTGTAATGAAGTTTTTTTTTCTAAAATGGTTTCCCACTATCTTTTTACGCAAATGCATGTACATTTATTTAAAATTTTAACTTTATCGTCCATGACCCAATAGAGTGTAAATGTGCATACAGCCCGAACGGGTAGTAAGTAACAAAAGGTTTGTACACACAAAAATGCATACTCTTTGCGATGATAAAAATTAAAATATATATATATATTTACCAATGTCTTTGTTTAAATTTTGTGTTTCCTTAAGATATGATCTAGGAATAGTCGATGAAGCATGAGTTGGGTGTGCGAGAGAATATACTGGTTTTTAAGATAAATAATGAAGATAGGTCCGTTTAAAAAAGTACATACTAAATTATTATTTCTAAGCCCGAATCGGTGGAGGCATACATTTTTAATAAAATGTTAGGCTAGTTTAAGACTGGTTTTTCGATCACAGGAAGATGATACAGTAGTTTGAATTTTAATCGATAGTATGGAGAATATTTATGTTATAAATGGTTCTACAACTTTTTACTCACGCAATTTTGGTTTAATTTATTCTAAAATTTACTTTATTCATCTCTATCCTATCATCTTGATTCAAATTCATATGCCTTAAACCAGTATTAAGAATCAAAAGAAGAAGAAAAAAAGGAAAGAAAAATACTCCTTCCTCCTTATTTGTCTTTTTAAAAGCAATTCTTAAACTTTGTCCTTTTTTTTCTGTTAAATAGTGAGAACTGATGACGCTAGAGTGTCCTCGCTGCCATTTGATCGTGTCCTCCATCAATCGTCTTGTTCACACTTGGAGACGAGGTGGGGACCCCTTATTCTCTCTTCTTCTCCCCCACCCCCGCCTCCTCTGGCGTGCCCTGACCCCTTCCAGCCGTGACAACTCGCACACTATTAGTCACTCCATCCTTGACGCCGGACTTTCTACGGTCGTAGCTAGCGCTGACGGCCTCTGAATACCAATACAAGTATATGAGTGCGATCCTCTAGCAGTTGTAGACAAACGGCAGTGCGTGCCGACATCTTGACAGAGAGAATACCGGCTTCGGTGGGCACGTGGATTAAATGCCAGGATCGCTGGCTGGCATCTTAACAGACTCAATACCGGCTTCGGTGGGCACGTGGATTAAATGCCAGGATTGCTGTCTGGCATCTTCACAGACTCAATACCGGCTTCGGTGGGCACGTGGATTAAATGCCAGGATCGCTGGCTGGCATCTAACAGACTCAATACCGCTTCGGTGGACACGTGGATTAAATGCCAGGATCGCTGCTGGCATCTTAACAGACTCAATACCGGCTTCGGTGGACACGTGGATTAAATGCCAGGTTCACTGGCTGGCAGCTTAACAGACGCAATACCGGCTTCGCCGGATACGTGGATTAAATGCCAGGATCGCTGGCTGGCATCTTAACAGACGGAATGCTGATGTCAGTGGGCACGTGGTATAAATTTCGGGTTCACTGGCTGGCATCTTAACATACGGGATAATAACGTCAGTGGGCATGCGGACTAAATGTCAGGCTCATATATTCGATGTTTTCCGGGACGGAAATATAGACTCTCAAATTTCATCCATATTTAGCCTACTGATAATATTTCTACTTAATGGTTTTATATTCTCCCTACATGCAAACTTACTTACATTCACCCTAAATACGAGCTTCCTCGTCCCCACATAAAAAAAAAACTCTACTTTTTTTTATCACCGAGTTTGCTACACATGTTATTGACAGAAAAATATAAGCTTAGAGATAATAAAGGTTGATAAATGTTTAGGATCCCTTATTATCCTGGAGAGAGGATGGGATAACCATAACTGTAGCACACATGGCCAAAATTTGAACTTCAATCTCCAAGTAACCAGAAATACACTCTCTTTTGATCCTGACGACCTAAATGGCGTGAACACGGGCGTGGATACATGCATTGCTCAAAAACAATTTAAAATTAAAACAACCCGCTTCAGTGTCTGAACGGTCTAAGGCGTCATTCTCGTTTATACTTGCCTACTACTGACTGAAAGATCGGGGTTAGAATACTGGTCTGATCTACTGAGGGTGTTTTTTATTAAATGTTTTCCCACTCTCCTTAGGCACAAATGATGGTAGTTTACCTCTAAAGTGCTTCCTTCCTCATCCCTACCTTATCGGAGTAATTATCATAATTTAATTATTGGCGTACAACCTGAACCGGTAGTAAGAGGCGGTGATTAAAAAAACATAAACACACACACATATTTATATCTGCATCTGCTATGGGTAAAGTCCGAACCAGGATAAAGTTAATATTCTCAAGATAATGTTGACTTTATCCAAAACACGTAGATAATGTTGAGTGAGAGGGGAATGAATAATGTTATTCGAAATTTATCCAGATAATATTGACAAGTGGCAATTTCTATGGTTGAGTTTAGGTTAGTTAGGTTAGGCTAGGTTAACTTAGCTTAGGTTAGGCGAGTTTATGCTATGTTATATAAGTTTAAGTTAGGCACTGCTACGATCCAATTTACTGCCCAATTTTGAAATATTGTTTCAAATTAAAATTTGTATCGAAACGTGCTTAGTCTTACAGATATTAATTACTCCACGTAATCCAAGTCTTGCTGACTAGTGTCGATATTATCCCGATAGTGTCATAAATGAGATAAATTACTTTCTATTTCTGACTCTATCCACTGCACTTGGATAATACTGACGTCTCCTGGCTAATCTCGAAATTATCCAGATTTCTCCCACAACCCGTAACACATATATAATATGACACCAAATGCTCAATAATTTGATTCTCTAATCGAGTACTACCATCAACCTTGGATAGTATTTTACTTTATAAAGTTCTCAGCAGAACATCATCAATCATAGAAGACAGTAAATACACTTAATAAAAGAAAAATACTCAACGAATATTATTTTATCTAGGGAATTAATTTCTAAAATTTAAAAAAAAAAACTTTTTCTTGCAAGATTTTTATATAAATAATAATTTTGTATAAAGATTTTTCATACAAGTTTTGTTAACTTATCCAGATGATTTGATTCCCCTCTTAATTTTAAAATATAAAATGGTTTCACAAAAAACTACAAATGTCGAATAAAGCACAAGACGGCTACCCTAATCTAAATATTATCGATATCAATTAAAATTTTAAGTGTATCATACTCTTAAGTATTGTAGATTAAAGTTTGGGAGATAAAAGTAATAACACGATCATCATCATCATATTTAAAATAGTTTCAAATATTGTTTTGTTAGTACAATTTTTATACTTTTTCTTTTTGTAGATAATTTATTTCATTTGTAGACTGCACCTTGATTTTACTAATGGACATTTGGAGCATATTTAAAAACATAAGACAGAATTTCTGTGGTTAATAAATATATACAACATTTTACTATTAGTGTTATTTAAAGGCACATATAATATCTATCAAAAGTTACCGCGACAAATCATAACATGATAGTTTATTTAAGGTATTTAACTTGCACTTTCTGAACCCACTGATTATATTAGCACACGAGAATTTCTATGAAAGATAGGGGTTCCAATTTTGTTGGAAAAGAGATTTTGACATTTCACCCAGGGTTATTTCCCTATATCTTATTAAATACCATGAGGATCAACAAAACATTATGTGCTACTTACTAATTTTCTGTGCTAAAAGAAAAAGGTGAAGAATTACTTAGAGGCGCCTGTGAATGAACTGCATACTAGACCGCTCAACAGTTCAATATAGCAACTTGTCTATTCTAACCATCCCACGGCGTTTCAGTGAAAACGAACGTGTATGTGTATATATATATATATTTTTTTTTTTTTCCATTATTGTTTTGATACGAAAGAATGCACTAAACACAAGTGTGGGTCGTTTGCATATGGAACTGCACGTATATTTAATTTCAAATAACGCATTATTTGTTACTTTTTCATTTCGGAAAGAAGAAATTATTGAACCCACTGGAATTTTAACAAAGTCTATCAGTGTAACTCATTCTCTGAAGCACAAAGAGCCTCAACGCCCTTGAGAGTGAGCCAATCCTTTTTAAACAAAATCTCCATTTAAATAATAGTGTTTTTTTATTTTAATTAAGCTTATAGTTTTGGCTTCCTTACAAGGGGTTTGGTCCCTATAAGAATTTGAACCAAATGCGGGATACATTTAAAATTTGGATATTTATTAAATAAAATTTAATTGATAGCCTAAAAAGAAACAATCATATATTCATACGCTAAGATATATATTATACAACTGTGATATCTTGATTTATTGTCTTAAGTTTGAATTATTTTTTAGCAATTAGTCAACCGGATCACAATAATTATCTTCAATAAGAGACTACTCTGAAATTATAAAGAACAAATACGAAACGATTGGGATATATTCTTTGCGATTTGTGACCTTTAGAATGTTTACGTTCATGCATTCAGACCTTTCGAAAACTGCATGTGTCAAACATATGGTACGTGTTCTTTTTTTTAATCAAGACTAAGTTCAATCGAATCAAATTTTTATTCACATGCAGATCTAACTCTGTTTTTTTCAGGAAATATAAATTTTTATGTGAGTTACAAGATAAGTTGGAGCACTTCAGCTTATTTATTGCAGAAAATCGGCAAGATTGCACTGAGTGAGAATAGAACTCACTTAAAGGTGTGCCATATGTCTGGAAATATAACCGTGTAGGTATCCTTGACCCCTTATTGGACCGTAAGGTTTGAAATTGACTAGTTAATTAATATTGATTATATCTTAAAGAATTCCATATAAACTTGTAATTTTAAAATGTTACTCTTAAATACCTTGAAAAAGAAGTAATCCAATTATTTTACAACCCGCCTCGGTGGCGTAGTTGGCTAACGCGCTAGACGTGTTGAGCTCGACTGCTGAGGACGGGGAGATCGAGGTTCGAATCTCGGTCGGGTGAACTGAGGGTGGTTTTTCCTAAATGGTTTTCCACTCTCCCTCCGCGCAAATGCGGGTTCACTTCCTCTAATTTGACCTTCCCAATTTCTAATCCATTAGCGTGATTAGTACTTAAAGCGTATAACCCGAACGGTTAGTAAGACGTGGTGCTAATATTAATTTTAATTATTTTACATATTAAGAAGAAAAGAAATATGCTTTCATAAATGTTGAGAAATTTTCCACACCAGATGTCTTGCCAGTCTAGGATTTTTTTTTAAATAAATCTGAACGGAATCTCGCTATAAATTTAGTGAGAAGACAAGTGTGAACGGCAGTAAATATATTAGGAAGACACGCGTTTACGCTTGCTAAACACGTTTAGCTTTGGCTGTTTACGATAAACAACTTTATCTCACGCATCATTAATTTTACTGCGCAAGTTGTACACTCTTGAAATAGTAGTGTTGTTTTAAAACTTTTCTGATATTTCATAATATTTTCTTTAAACTGTTTTTTTTTTAATAAATGGTTAGTATTTTAGTTTAATGAATGTTCTTTGTGCTCACTAGGCTTAGTTTTTTCCCCATATGTATCAATATAGATTAAATTATTATATATACTGTATTTATCGGTAAATGGAACTTTAAATTAATTATTATGACGTATTAGATCAATATAATGTGTTATTATATTTATAAATATAACTGTTGCTTGATATGAAGTATGACACAGATAAATTTAGGAATGTTAATTTTATAATTTTAATTATTGTATTAAAATATCAGGGTAAACACCAGTTTTAAAATTTTTATCTAATATTTGCACATCATCTGGTGAAGTCTAGCCATTGGCTAAGATTGATCCTTATTAGATATAGGGTAACTATTTAAATGTTTTGTATATTTGAATGATTTAAATTAATTTTACAAAGTAGCTGATTAAAAAAGCGAATGGCTTGGAACATTGAAAATTAATAC
Organism: Timema cristinae; assembly: GCA_039000515.1. Taxonomy (NCBI): domain Eukaryota; kingdom Metazoa; phylum Arthropoda; class Insecta; order Phasmatodea; family Timematidae; genus Timema; species Timema cristinae. Next base: position 44,303,880 of record JBCFYV010000024.1, read on the forward strand.
TTTTTTTTTAGGAAGGACTATAAACCTAAATAATAGATAGCTTCATGGTTACGGATACACTTGGTAACCATTTCATTCTTACTGAGGTTACATGGTAAGGGAACATTTGTGTTGTAGCTCTAACCCGTCTTATGTGCCATGTGAACCTTGATTTGATTGGCTTATCAACGGTAGGGGAATGTGAATACCAAGACTTAGGGGATTCGTACTGAGGGCTGAAGACAGGATAATGTAGAAAGTAGTTCGAGACTCGACCTATCGATCACAGACATTCTGACTTCCGACGGCCAGCATTGCTTTAAGACCGTGTCACACTGTGCTACTTTACTATCCGCTACTTGAGTAGCGTCTAGTAAGTAGCCTAGTGCGACACACAACATAGCGCTCGCCGGGAGTGAAAAAGTAGTAGCAAGAGAAGTTGGATATGTTCAACTTTTGGCGCTACTTATTAGCCAGTAGCCGACCTTGAGGGTCACGTGACTCACTCGCCGCTAGCGATAAGCGCCCCAGTCGCCCAGTGTGACAGTGGAATCGCAGTACAATAGCGGGTGTTATTTATCACCACGTGGTTGTATCGGCATGTGCTGTAATTATTTTGTGTTGAAATATTATCCACACAACCACGTGATTTTCTGTACTCGCCGCTACCTTAAAACCCTTGACCCTGTCGAGTGCAAGTCTAAAACCTATTTTATGGGATGCGCGGGTGGGAGTGTGAAAGGCGTGGCGTGGCTTCACAACCAACCAAAGTATCCATCCGCGCCAACAAGAAGAGATGGATCACAGAAACCATAGATGGCGCTAGCTACCGGACAGGTCTTGCGGAAAAATCATACGTTTGGAAATATCAGTTTTCTTAAGAACGAGTGAAATTTTTATGTTAATATTTTAAACAGCCCTTCTAAGATAATGTATCTATGTTTATTAAATGTTAAATTATCTTATTTTTTATTATGATGCCGGCAGTTTCCTATTGCAAAATGTCAATTCGTCGATATTTGATCACTGTTAAAATCATAGAGGAAGTGTGTATATAAAAATATAGCTTAATCAACATGATTCTATTCTTGAACAAACCGTTTCCGAAAAGAAAATTGCAAAACAATAAAAATTCTTGAAGCTAACCGTTTGTGCCCATTGCTCTGCATTTCCATGCCAAATGAAAAGGGCCGATCACCTTAACACAATGTGATATAGAAGTTGCTGGAAATTGTAGTAGCTGCTACTTAGTAGCGGCTAGTGAAGTAACACAGTGTGACACGGCCTTTACTGACACAGTAACCTGTTACTCCACTGTGATGCTTACCATCCTGATGGAAATACGCTGACTAAGCAAAACGTCGATATTGCGTCTTTGTACTACTCGTAGTATATGCCTATAATTATTGTAACGTTGTTTTTTGACAGAAGTGACATTGATTTAAACTAACCGCCTCGGTGGCGTAGTTGGCTAATGCGCTTGTCGTGTTGAGCTTGACTGCTGAGGACGGGTGAACTGTTTTTTTCCTTCCTAAATGGTTTTCCACTCTCCCTCCACGCAAATGCGGGTTCATTTCCTCTAATTCAACCGTCCCAATTCCTAATCCATTAGCGTAATTAGTACTTAAAGCGTATAGTCCAAACGGGTAGTAAGACGCGGTGCTAAATATTATTATTATTTAAACTAGCTATCATTGAGGGGGAGGTCAGGGTTTGAATCTCGTCCCGAGGTACTAGGGGATGGCCTTACACATGTGACTTATTACTGTAGCTTTCCTTTACCCTCTCCTTGATAATGAGGGAAAGCCTTCTCTAAAACCAATATTATCTTTCATCTCTACTCCATTGTTATCTTCTAACTCATATTTTACAACGTATGAACTAAAAAAGTTAAAACATCGTAGTAGAGAGGGTGAATTTTAAAGAAATACATCAGGGATTTTCTATAAAGATGATATTAAATCCTACCTCAAGATAAAACCTCTCTCAATGAGGACTCAAACTCGGTTTCGTCAGTCCAAAGGCAAACCTCCTAGCGTCAAACTAGATCTACCATTTGAACCACTTAGAAGCAATTAACTCAGGATTTTCCATATATTAATACAACATCCCTTTCTGGGAGGTTTGTTCGTTGATTCAGTTTACTATCTCTTAACGATAACAATCTGTATTTGTTTTATTTTTCTGAAGACCATACGCATGCGTGAGTTCTTATGTGTTTCTCCCGTGTGTGTGTGTGTGTGTGTGTGTGTATGTGTATGTTTGTGTGTGTGTGTATGTTTATGTGTGTGTTTATGTGTGTGTGTGTTTATGTGTGTGTGTTTATGTGTGTGTGTGTGTGTGTGTGTGTGAAGGCAGGGGAAGGTGAGGTAATTTACCTCTGCAGGTAAATTGCACTTCTTATCCGTCGTTCCTGTCCCCACGACCGTTCCTCAGTAACCCTAGGGAATTAAAACGTGAAAAATGGGGTAAAGGGGGGTGAAAAGGTTTTGGAGGAGAGGAGTGTAGTGCGAGTGTTGGTTGGATCAGAGAGTGGCCAGCCGTGAAGAAGAAATGGATGGCGTAGAGCAAGAAGTTAAAAGGAAGACGTTAGTTAGTTCCGGTGCGCGGTGAAGGATTTCGTAGCTACTTTTTTTTTTTTTTTTAGCTACTACTTTGTTTTTCTTTCCGGTGTGTAAAACATGCGTGCTTGTTTTACGTTAGATGTATGTCAAGAAGTGGTGGCCATTAAAATCGTGGAAAGGCTTACAAGAGAAGTGGAATAGTGAAAGGAGAGAGCTCCACTGGTTTTTTTAATTGAGATTTTAGAAAAAAACCATTTAATGAAATCAATAACATAAAAAAATTATTTGTAATAATAAAATGAATTAAGGGTTTAAAGCTATTTGAGCACTACCGTACTAACCAGCCCCGTGTTGTAGTGGTCAGTACACCTGGCTACGAGCCTAGAAAGCCAGGGTTCTTCTCCCAGCTTGTAGCTTTTATATATTTACCGAAAGTGGAATCACCCTGACGGTCCCCCAGGGTGTTGTTAATAAGGCCTAAGTTAGATTTAAATATTTCCACTTGTTCTACACCCTCTTACAATCGCCATCACCTCATATCCTCGGGACACGGAAAGAGCCTCCACGGAAAATGATATCCGATTAGTACATTCGGGCGTCCCCTGGACAACGGTACATTAGTACCGACTGATCTGGCTGCGAACGATGTCAGACGTGAAGTATTAATATATTGCCATATTAGGAGCAAGTAATGCATAGCAATTCATGTATTATATTAATTTTTTTATTCAACAAAACACATTAAAACAAAATTTAGTATATCTAATACACACAAAGTACTAAAATAGTATTGAGATAATGTATTTTGTTATTCAAAAATATTCTTCCTCCTTTCTCCAAGGTATTTGATATCATAAAGATGAGTAATTGAAGGCACGTTATAAAAAAAAAATATTGTGATGATTTTCTCTTTCCTTGAATAGTTGTACATAAAGATAATATTAAAATATAATTTTAAATCGCCACAGATAATATCTTAATAATTACATGGTCTAAACGTCACATGGAAGCAAATTATAACATTTAAAAAAAAAAAAAAATATATCTCGCTTTTACTCTTTCAGTTTTCAACCTATAATATTTTTTTTTTAAAGTAATCTCGTTTATTAAAAAAATTGAGATTTTTCGGACAAGGTCACACATTGGTGTGTATGTAAAAGTTTCAGCAATGCATCCTACTACCCATTAGATCTATACGCTAATGGTTTTAGGAAACAAGAAGGTTATATTTGTGTACTCCCATTGGCGTGAAGGGAGAGCGGAAAACAATTTCGTAAAAATCACCCTCATTACACCCGAATGAGATTCGAACCTCGATATTCCCGTCATCGGTGGTCTTGCCTACCGCGAGAATAGCGCCTTAGACCGTGTGGCTGCCAAAGCGGGTAGTCTTGATATTGAATCAGTTTTGTATATGTATTTTATGGAAATTGTCCTTCAATAATATTCTTTGTAAGGTTTTTTAAAATTGTTTCTTTAAATATCGAATAACGAAAGATAAAATGTTCTGTGTGTCAACTATTATTTTAAAATAAGAAATGACATAGAGCCCTTACTTCAACCATTTAATTTAACAATATTAAAAAAAATAGCCTCCATGTAGTTTTATTATATATTTGGGCTACTATTTTTAGCCACATAAGTTGATTTCCTTACGAAACAAAAATGTATCATCAATCATTTTATTTAAAAAATATTTTTGGAAATATTTACTCAATAGTTATAGCAACATTAAAATTTCGAATTAGAATATAATTAATATTTTACCTTTCTCAGTTTTGTTTTATATATATTAATATATGCTTATTGAATCTTAATAATGTTTCTGAAATTAAATCTCAAATTTTACCAATATGTTTATTCAGTATGATTGAATGATCTCACTTTAGAATAAATTAACCCCCTCTTTATCCTTATTTTTAAACTTTCCTCCCGGCACGTGAACACACAGATGTGTTCGCACGTAAGATATTGACACTTTACATTTCCTTCAATTTTTTTCTCCTTTCCTTCCCATCTTATTTTCTTCCCTCACTTTTTTTTCTAGTCTTCCCTTCACCTCACACAGACAAAAAAGCAATAAAAGGTTTTTCCTCTTGGCTGAATCTTTTCAGTTCAACCGACTGGCAGCAGTCGTGACATCTGGCGAGGGAGACCGCAAGTTCTCAAGGGGAGACCGACCCCCCTGCTTCTCCCCCACCAACATACTTATCTCTCTCTGCTTTTCAACTATCTCCAACCCTCACCACTGATGACGTGTCTTTCTCACCTACTCCATTTCAACTGTTTTTGTTTGTTTATATTCATTAACTAAATGGACTTATACATTTTTTTAAACATAAAAAAACAAATATTAAAAGTCACGGAATATAAAGGAATGTAAAACTCAGAATATACAAAACAATAAGTGTACCGGTTGTTCTCCATGGATTTGAAACGTGGTATCTTACCTTACATGACGAAAACAAATTTAAAGTGTTCGAAAACAATGTGCTTAGAAAGATATTTGGTCCATAATGGTATGAGGATACTGGGCATGGGAGGAGTTTACATAATTATGAGATACATACCCTGTGCTGATCACAACACATTGTTAGAACAATAAAGTCTCGTATATTAAGGTGGGCAGGACATGCAGTGTGAAAGGGAGAATCTGCAAACTTGTTCAGGGTAATGAATAGTAAATCCAATGGGAAGAGACCATTGGGGACCTCCACGCATATGGGAGGATAATATTACAATAGGACTGAAATAAATTGGGTATAATGAGGTGGACTGGATAGAACTAACTCAAGATAGAAATTGAGTGTAATGAGGTGGACTGGGTAGAATTAACTCGAGATAGAAATTAGGTATTATGAGGTAAACTGGTTATAACTAGCTCAAGATAGGGATAGGGTATAATGAGGTGGACTGGTTAGAACTAGCTCATGATAGAAATTGGGTGTAATGAGGTGGACTGGGTAGAATTAACTCAAGATATAAATTAGGTGTAATGAGGTAAACTGGTTTTAACTAGCTCAAGATAGGGATAGGGTGTAATGAGGTGGACTGAATAGAACTAGCTCAAGTTAGGGATAGATGGCGTACTTTAATAAGTGCGGAAATGAAATTTGGAAACACTAAGTAAAATAATTTTAAAAATGTTATGTAAGTATCGACTTTCCTAAATTTGTTATATAATAATTAACTAAATTAAACTTATTATAAAAAAACATTTTGTGTAGATATATATTCGTGCAATATTCCCTAGGCAATTGTAGGTATTGTGATTGTTTGTATTCTGTTTAGAAATAGCCATACATGCACATATAGTTTGCAGAACAAACACATATGCTATTAACGATTTCAGTGACGTTAAAAAATAAGTTAGTTCTACAACGAGCCTCGCTGGCTGCATGGTCTAAGACGCTAGTCTCGCAGTAGACTAGGCTGCTGATGACCAGAAGGTTGAGGTTCGAATCACGGTCGGGCGTACTGAGGGTGGTTTTTCCTAAATGGTTTTCAACTCTTCATCCACGAAAATGCTGGAAAAATTCTTCTAAATATAACTTCCCTAATCCCTAAAACCATTAGCGTAATTAGTACTTAAGCTTACAACCCGTAAAAGTAGTAACACGCGCTGATAAAAAATATAGTTCTATTCTACTCATCTGATAGTAGCTATAAAGAGAAAAAAAGTAGATAACAATTAAAAACTAATGTTTTATGCTGACTTCAAATATTTTTTTTAGCACCGGTCTTACTAACCGTTCGGGTTATACGCTTTAAGTACTAATTACGTTAATGGATTTAGGAATTTGGAAGGTTGAATTAGAGGAAGTGAACCCGCATTTTCGTGGAGGGAAAGTGGAAAACCATTTAGGAAAAGCCCCTACCAGTTCACCCGACCGAGATTCGAACCTCGATCTCCCCGTCCTCAGCAGTCTAGCTCAACACGACAAGCGCATTAGCCAACTACGCCACCGAGGCGGGTGACTTCAAATTAAAATACATTAAGAGATAACAATAGCTTTTAGAATGTGAACCAGCTTAAGAATTTAAAAACTAAATATTCTAAGATATTCTAATATAATTATAAATACCATTCGCAATGGTGCTGCTGATTATTCAGATTGGAACTGAATCTTAATGTATCTGTGAAAGAGATACGGATACATTATTTCCGCTTACGGCCTCTTCAAAACTTCAAACTTTGACATACTTCTTAACTTTCTTCCCTACTTTCACTTAATCCAATTATATTTTTGAATACAATTATATCACATTAATGTGAAATATATGTTAAAATTTATTATGATCCTCCTTCACTATTAAAACCTCGGCTATATCGTTGAATTATATTGGACTATGCAAAGGAACATTTATTAAATCAAAACATGTATTTACAATAACAGAGTAAATATTCAACGTTGAAATCTCTGCATTATTTACAAATAAAACGGTCTAACTTTCTATCAAACATGTGAAATTATTTTTTTTTTACTTCAGTTAACAATATGAACATTTTAAAAACTTAGTAAATGCAACTAAAGGCTAAATTATCGATATTTTAAATTGAAAAATAAAATAAGAATAACATATGTTTTAAAATACACTAGTAAAGTGTGCAATCATTGGGAATAATATTATATTCAGTTGTGTATACTATCGATAAATATGTATAGAAAATATTTACCGAGTTCACAAGCATATTTAGATCCAACTCATTTCATCTTACATGAACCAAGTTACAATCATACAAAGGGATTCATGCATAAAACAGACAAATTTTGGACAATAGTAGGGGAACAATAAACTATTTCTGATTGCATTTGAAGATTTGCTAGTTTTTGCTTCCTTTTCGAGCAAACAGTAAAAAGCTAAATAAAATTCTATATACTATCTAAAAAGTGAAATAACACTATATATATTTTATTTTTTAAAAACACCTGGGTATAAAAGTTATGTCTCATTAACTTATCATTAAGATTGCCTTTCATTTGCTAAGATGTTTCATAATTTATGAGGAATAAAGTTATTAAATATCCATTGAGATACGTGAAAGTTATCTAAAAACCACGGAATTATTTAGTTAGAACATTAAAAAAATTAAAAATATATAGTTAAAAAATTACTTCAAAATTTGTACACATTATATTTCCTTTTTAGTTGAAAATTTAAAAATAATTATTTTTTGATTACTGTTAATGTACTTCAAATAGTACAACAAAGGATATTGTAAGCGGAAGAAAAAATTACAGTCGTGTAATGTCGGTCAGCGGCCGCACGAGTTGTTTACCTCTAAAGAGACAAGTGAATTGCGGCCCGGAATCTTGACCTAACCTAACCTAAAAGAACCTCAATTTTTGCCTAAACCATTGAACTACAAGAACCGAGGAAGTTTGGACATTTCGAGGGATGCAACATGAGACGATGATAGTTTGTATCTGATATGTAAGACAGTATGATAAAAAAGCACACTGCTAATTAGGTGGACGCAACTCATACCTCTCCCTCATGTGAGTGGGCCGAAATTCGTACGTGTCTCTCAATAAGCGGCCAGCAACTCGCACATGAGTTCAAGATTGGTCCGTAACTTACTTACACAGTGGTCATCCATTCGTTCTGTAAGTGGTAAGTGCAATGCTTATTCCATGAGGCCATCATTCTAAAATAAATTTAGTAGTAAATTAGATATCATTTAATAACTATATTTTGATTTTGTTCAGTTATTTTCTCGGAAAGGAAATGAAAACGATCCAATCTTCAAAAGACAATTTGGGAAGTGGCAAGGGTTCAAAAAACTATCCCAAAGTTTTCCTCCCCCCTCCACCCTACCCTCCTCCCTCCATCCCACGTATAATCCTAATTGGTAGTAAAACTCAATAAAAGTACTAAACTTAGATTATTATAAAAATGCAATGTAAAATAGTGGTAACAATCTTTCTAACAATTTTTACTCAACCATCTCAGATTGTATGATCATATATATAATGAGTTTATAGAAGCACTGAAGATGTCTTGAGTCTTAAGCAAGCGCAGTTTAATAGCACAACTGCAGCTCAACTATTGTCTCCAAGGAAACCGCTCCTGAATCCCCTAACCCCACCTCTAACCCTCCGTACCACACACATCGACCAACAGGACGGATGTGTCTTGAATGTCGCCGCCTGGTATTGTGCGGTAAAGCTGCCCTAGAAGTTGGGTCGTGTTGCGAATAAAGCTTCAGCCGACGTTTCTCTTCTATTCTATAGGACCTGCACACATCATGACATTTCAGTAATTCCTTAAAGGGGAGACTTGAGATTTGCGATTCCGGTGGTTTTATGTCGATTAGAGGAATTGCCAGTTCTGGGAAATATCTATTTTTGTTTTTTTAATAACGACGCGTTATAATAGTCGAGCAGAAATCAATAAAACGTCAGCGATTAAGTAGGCTTATAACTTTACTGGATGGAGCTGTCTTGCAATAGGAGAAGAAAAAGGGGAGGAGGACAATACAAATGACAGTGTCATTTGTGTTGTGACCTCACCTATTAAATTACATAATTCGATTTTCAAAGATCCCTTTTACGATAATATACCAGGTACCTTTCTTTTCCTGAGCATTCAGGTCTTTATGATAAAGAAAAATAGGTGAATTTTTGGACTTTTCATAATGGAAATTTCAACTTTTAAACAAAGTTTACAAGTCTTTATATCTATAGACTCATATAAAATAGTTTTTGGTTTCATTCCAGAAAAAATTCGTGTACGGTTAAACATTTTTACATCCATGACTGTTTCCAGCATGTTGCCTGGGTCAGTTTTTTTTTATCTAAGTCATATATTTTTCACTACCGGCCTGCTAGACCTGTCATAGTTTCATATGCCTTATAACCTATCTTAAGACTAGGACAAACACAACATCCAGTCCCCAGCCGTTAATTCAACGCTATGGAAGTGTAAACCCACATTTCACCAATGATACATTTTTCGACCATGCTGGGATTTGAACCTGGGGCCCATAGCTCAGTATATAAACACGCTGCCGATTGAGCTAAGATTTGGACTTCAAGGTTAAAGGTTTTGTCAATATTTTACTTAAGCGCCACGATTGACACTATATCAACTACCTAGACAGACCCCTTAAACACGATAGTTGTTTTGTATTTGAACCATTCTTAAAGAATTTGGATCTTTTTGCCAACCTAATTTATTTTGAGATTTAATTAAATATATTTGAAAATTAAATCTGAATACAGGAATAAAAGCTGGGATTTTTTTTATATACGTGCCAACGTAACCCTGAATTACCCAGAAATTGTCGTTTTCTCAGGGTCATTCTTCACTCATAGTTTAAGACAAAGTCTGTGATGGAAATGTAGATCATCGTTTTGTAATATCTTCTACTAATCAATACCTGCATCCCTGTTTGGACCAAATTCCTGAGTGTCTTGGTTTTGAACCTAGTGGAAATAATAAACCTAATATTACTTATATACAAACATAGAGTTTATTTTGTTTTTGCAAGATGACCTCAACATTTGTTAAATATATGTCTAGAATGTCCTGGAATTTCATGAAAACTTAATTTCTTCATTTAAAAATGTTTTTAGATAATGCCACTATGCTCACGACAATATTCAACAACTGTTGATATCAATTTGTGAAGAAAATAATGAAACTCTCTGTTCATATAGAAGCAATATTTGATTTATTTTGAACATAGAAATATTTAACTATAAAAACTGCAAATACACTGAACTATTCTCGCGTTTCTTGCATATCCTTTTAATGCACACAATGAATAGTTTTAGTAGTAAATTTATTTCATGTGACAATATTTATTATCCATAAATAATTAATATATTTCTAACATGTTCTAACTATCTAAATAAAACGAATCTAAGATCCAACCATTTATAGCTAAAATCTCATTATAAAATATTTAGAGCTTAATAAATTGGCAAATAAAGTAGCTCCGTTACATTGTAAGAAATTACTAAAGTAAAAAAAAAATCCTTAGATCTAATAGTAAATTCAAAATAAAAATATTTGGACATGTCTCATTAAAATATATGTTAATGTTGAAGTTTGGAATATGACAAACACTAACATGTACCAGATATAATAATTGATCAAATAGTTAATTATATTTTAATTAAACCTCAGAACTGTTATTGGATTTGTTTACTACAAACTAATTAACTCAAATTAACAGGGATTAGGTTTGTGCAAATATACAATTTATTGTCGTAATATATAAATTCAAAGCATTTGTAAGTGATTAGTAGTCGAAACAAAAGCTTTATAAATATATGTATATTTTTACTGATTTTTAAATGTTAATAATTTATTGAGCAGTTTTAAATATACCTGTACCACCGCTATGGTCTAGATGTCAGAGTTTCTGGATACATATCCTGAGATCCCGGGTTCGATCCCCACAGCTTCCAGATTTTCTGTAAAGAAGTGGACTTGAAACGGGGACAACTCAGTCTCGTGAGGACAAATGAGGAGCTACTTGAATAAAGTAGTAGTGACTCCAGTCTAGAAAACTGAGATTAACTGCTAGTGTGTTTGTTGTAAATGACACCTTCTATATGCAAATATTTGCTCTGTCTTCGCCCCAATGCGGTGGCCGCTCGGTCGGTATCTTTCTCTTGTGGGCTGACGCCCTGGAGTGTTTAAAAAACAAACATGAATATGTCGACACGGTGACCTGGCGGTCTAGGGGTAAGGTGTCAGACTTCTGTGCTGGCGGCCGGGGTTCAATCCTTGGTCCCGGCACAGCTTTATCTGATTACCAAACCCTTCCTTCACCTCTGACAAGATATCTTGTGAATGTGGGGAATGCCAGACCTTCACCGTGGTTCGGATTCCACGTTAAATTGTAGGTCCTTAATTTCATCTCACATTCATCTTACCATTACACATTAGCGTAAGTGCTTATAACCTGAACGGGTAGTAAGACGCGTTGCTAATAGTAATATTAATATTATTATTAAGTCGACACGTGAATTAATCGTCAAGTTCGTCTAGTCTACCGGTGACGGGGGTGTTCGAGAATTGAATGTAGATTTCCTAAATTATTTTCACTTTTCCTTCTATTTCAAATATATTATATTAAAAAATCAATCTTATACATCCACAACATTAGCGTGGTTAAACACGAATAATCAGGATGGTTATTTTTACCGAGCGTAGTGAGATTCTGTTCTAACTTTACTATTTGGCATGTCGAATATCTTTCAGTCGTTCGGATGCCCCTATATGTCGCGATAACTTCAAAACATGTTGACCAATTTAAACAAAATTTGGTGGGAACTTTCTTCGAACCTTGGTAAAACAACGTATAGGCTACACGTGTTTATTTTTTACTTAGCCATCCGGTTAAAGGTGGCAGTAAATAAAAAATCGGCTACTCTTAAGTCTTTATTTATGTTTGTTCTTTTCGTGATAACTACCAAATGCACGAACCAATTTCAACAAAATTCGGCAGCGATTTATTTTGAGTTACTAAACAAAACACTTATTGATCTCCAGCCATGCTAATTCGTCAATTAGATTGACATACAATATGCATACTTTGTTTGGCCTTGGTTCAAATAATCTCTCCGTTAAGCCTCGTTAAAATTGGTCAACGCATTTGATAGTTATTGTATTATTATTATTATTAGCACCGCGTCTTACTACCCGTTCGGGTTATACGCACTTACGCTAATGTGTAATGGTAGGGTGATTGTGAGATGAAATGAAGGACCTACAGTTTAACGTGGAATCCGAACCACGCCGGAGGCCTGGCATTCCCCACATTCACAAGATATCTTGTCAGAGGTGAAGGAAGGGTTTGGAAATCAGATAAATCTGTGCTGGGACCGAGGATTGAACCCCGGCCGCCAGCATAGAAGTCTGACACCTTACCCCTAGACCACCAGGTCACCGATAGTTATTGTAGATTTAACATCCGGACCCTGGACAGATGAAATTAATAAAGACCGTGCTAACATAGAACCACGATCTGCTAAGTTACTAACATAATTTAACTTTAAATTTTACCGAAACACAAGTAATTCAAAGCATTGTAATATTATAAATAAATAAAATTTATTTTTATATTAAATAAAATGTATTTTTATATTAAATTTAAAACAAATTCGATTAAGATCTTAACCTATTTTTAAAATAAAATGTGTGATCCAATTTTTTTAGCATGGGATTTGATTAGGATTGGATTCTATAAAATAAATTTGATAATAATTTTATTCCAATATTAGGTTTTTCCTGTAGAATAAAATTACACTCATATGTATTCCCGTATGATTAAACGCTAACCAAAATTGAATAAAACCACTGAAAACGCAATATATAATCATATAAAATATATAAAACTATGTTGAGCTCTACCATTAAATTCTCTAAAATAAGATATTACTTCGAAAATTTTTTTTAGCAGAAAATCTTTATTTAAATTAACTTTAATTCATGTTTTATGTTATTTTCCCCTATATGTAGAACTAATCCAAACAGTTAAGTCTAGTCAATTTCTTATTGAAAAAGAAAAATAATATTAATAAACGTCAATACTAAATGCCATTTTGTTGAAGTAGCCCCTTAAACAAAAGTGGATAGACAATTATTTATATATATATATAAAATTCTCTCATAGTTCTGTGTCAAAGCCCCCTATATATTTTCAAAATATTTCGTACAGTCTTCAGAAGTTTTCATCTCTCCAACCCCCTTGTTCTTTTAAGAAAAGAAAATAGTAGGCATAGTAGCATCCCCCATCCCCCTCACCATCCCCATGATGTATGGCATCCCATTACTTTACACCCAAGTAATGTATATGAAACAACGTATCAGCCAGATGACTCCGCCGTTTACGTTTTATGTGGTTCAGGGGATTTCTACCCCTCCCTTCCTGAACAGGGAAAGGGAGTTAATTCATGTAGAGCCCATCACACATTAAATTGATAGCTGATAATGGGCGAACCCATTATATTGTAATTAATGTAACTCGTATACGCTATCTATTATTTCCGAGTGGAGGTGTGAGTTTATGTACGTGCCGAGATAAAACTATATCTGATGTTCCTATCATTCATTATATATCTTGAGGAAGAGCAACAAAAGAAACGGTTTTATTTTTTTACGAGTTTAATATTTATTTTAAGTGCTCTGGTGGCTGGCATTTGAATTAAAACTATTTCTTTTGGGCTTGAGCAGTTTTATATAAATAGCTTACAACGTTTTGGATGTAGTTTAGGTACAACCGAAGCAATAGAGTTTAGTCGATGAGTCGGTAAAAATGTACCAACTCCAAATCAGGCCTCAAAATAGAAACTTACAATATTATGACAATATAGAATAGATAAATCATTTTAAATTTATACTTTTGGTGTTTTTTGGAACCAATATTTGTAAATATGAATGAAAAATATTTTCAACTATACCTTCACAATGTCAAAATTTTCCCATGAAGTCAACTGTTATTAAAAAATATTTTTATTTGTTTTTGTGTGTATTATATGTTTGTTTTTAAAAAAATTTTGATAATAACATTCCTTGCCAATCTTCCCTACGGTGTGTGAGCGTTTTTGTTTCCTCCCATGCTTTTAGAAATCCTAACATTTTATAAGAGTAATGACTCGCCTCTGTGGCGTAGTTGGCTAACCCGCTAATCGTGTTGAACTCGACTGCCGAGGACGGGGAGATCGAGGTTCGAATCTCGGTCGGGTGAACTGCAGATAGTTTTTCATAAATGGTTGTCCACTCTGCCTCCACGCAAATGCGGGTTCACTTCCTCTAATTCAACCTTCCCAATTCGGAATCCATTAGCGTAATTAGTACTTAAAGCGTATAACCCGAACGGGTAGTAAGACGAGGTGCTAAATAATAATAATAAACTCTAATAGTAACGCTTACAAACTCGGCCATTGGCCATAAGCAGCGTTAACTCTAGATTTCTAGAATTTTATTTTTGCCATAAAAGAAGAACATAAGTCTGAGAGTTAATTAAGGAACACCGGTATTATATATGTTTGTTTATTGGGAACTGTTCCCTAAAAATAATAATTATTACTGTATCATCATTTTTATTGGTTTCCTCGCTAAGTTTAAGCTATTAAATTTGTTTATTGTAATTTTTTTTAAATTTAGCACCGCGTCTTACTACCAGTTCGGATTATACGCTTAAGTACTAACTATGCTAATGGGCTAGGTATTGAGAAGGTTGAATTTAGAGGAAGTGAAACCGCACTTACGTGGAGAGACAGTGGAAAAAATTAGGAAAAAATTCCCCCCCAATTTACCCTACCGAGATTCGAAGCTCAATCTCCCCGTCCTCGGCAGTCTGGTTCAACACGAAACTAGCGCGTTAGCCAACTACGTCACCGAGGTGGGTTTTATTGTAATCGATTGTATACAAACTCTCTGTATTTATTCTTCAATACTAGACTGTTATAGGTATCGACTGTTGGCTGACCCTCTAAGAAAGTTGCCCAATCAGCTAAGATAGTGCTAATCAGATCTCTCAATGTATATATGAGATAAAATAAAAAATAAAATGTTCCAACTAATATTAGGCCCCTAACTTAATATCCGTCTGGGCATTTTTTTACTCTAATCAGTTAAAGATTATTGAGTCAGAATTTTGTAAAAATGTTTCAGTATTTGCGTGACAGTAAAGTAGAGAACCATTTAGGTAAAATAATATTTTCAGTACGCTAGGCCTGGATCCGATCACCAACATACTAGACTATGTGAGGCTGATATTTAGTCCACGTGACCTTCAAATGTTGTTGCATCACTATCACAGAAGACTGAACTGAAGTGATACTGAGGGTTATTTTCACCTAAATGGTTTCCCACTTTCCCTCCACGCAAATCTTGGTACACTTCCTCTAAATTCAATCTAAATCTTCCATAACACATTAAAAATAATTATTACATATACGTACATTCCGGACGGGTGGCAAGGCAAGACGACAAAAAAAAATAGGGTTATGATTTTCACTTAAAAAACGAATATAATATAAGGTAGGTAATATTTTAGACAATAAACAGTGTATTTAATTTTAACAGCAAAAGTAACGGCTCTTGGTATGTCTGAAAACTCCCAGGTATTATCAATTTATTTACTAAAAATAAATATAATAACAAAGGATGCTGTTGATTGGATGAACTGGAATAGCTTAAAGAATGTGGTTTCATCCTAATAAGAAGATACCAAGAGAAAAATTACAAAAACGTTTTACTTATTTTAGAATAAAAAATTAACTTAATAGCCATAAAAGGGTGAATTTAAGGGAAAACCCAGTAAAAGTTTCAAAATACCAATAATGTACTAAGAAGTATTTCTAAACTCATCGCAGAAATAATTCTGTAAAACTTTACTTGTAGCATTTGCAACTTTGAAACTCTTAATGATTAACGGATAAAATAGTTCTGGTTTGGTTTTATATCTATAGTAAAATAACCCCAAATTAATCTTTGATATTTTATATCTGGTTAGCACTAGTACTTTATTATTAATAATAATAAATTATCAAACACATTTCTAATAAAAAGAGGAATTACTATTTTAATTTCAAACCAAAAAGTAATAGCTCATTTTGAGCACCGTCTAATGGGAGATTGGGTTTAGAATCTCACCCATAACACTGCGTTTGGGTTTCTATATGTGATTTTACAATCTTTTTCCTTATTTCTCAAAATTTACCCGTGTCATCTTTATCCCTTGGAGGAAGTCATTATTAGTAATTATGTGGAAAGTATATAAAAAACCAGCTATTATGTATAAATTAATTTTACTGCAATATATTAATTAGCGACCCGCTTTTGTAGCCGCCATGGTCTCTTGAGGTATCACTCTCGTTATAGACTGGTCTGTTGAAGATGGGGAGTTCGAGGTTCAAGTACCGGTCGGGTCTACAAAGAGTGGTTTTTTCTTAAAATTGTTATCTACTATCCTCCCACGCAATTGCGGGTAGGCTACCTCTAAAATACTTATTTCCTCATCTCTACCTTATTAAGAGTAATTATTATATATGCGTATAACCTGAACAGGTAGTAAGACGCGGTGAAAAATTTAATGTAGAACCTTGATAGTCCGAAAGTTTGGTAATCTAAACGCACCTTAAGTGAATTAGGCCAAAATATAGTACAGTAGAACCTCGATAGTCGGGACATTTGGTAATCTGAACGCACCTTAAGTTAAATAGGCCAAAATATAGTACAGTAGAAACTCGATAGTCAGGACATTTGGTAATCTGAACGCACCTTAAGTTATATAGGCCAAAATATAGTACAGAAGAACCTCGATAGTCGGGACATTTGGTAATCTGAACGCACCTTAAGTTAAATAGGCCAAAATACAAATGTATTAAATGTAGAAAACATGAAGCAACGCTATTTAAAATGAACGTTTTAGCGAGCAAAGCGTGTGTACCCACTGCGACAATTATTTTAACTAGGTAATGATTTTTGTAGTTTTGTTTAAATATTATCAATTAGTGATTACATTTTTTATCAAAATATAACACAGTCTATTTTTTTGCGTCTTAATCCTACACATTGGTAAAAATAATTATATTTAAAAAACAATTATTGTACTGTATTTTATTATTTACACTCTTCCTACACACACATACTGGTACATTTCTTTTAAACTCAACCTTACTTATGCGTAACATATTAGCGTGTTAGTAAATATTAATATAATCTGAATGGGTAGTAAGACGCTGTAGGACCATTCCCGGTTCAAAATAAATTCACATGTTACGTAGTCAATTCCCACGTTTTATATTTGTCAGGATGTAAATGCATGAGGTTAAACGTTCTACCAACCTTCACATATGAAGAAAACTCGGCTATCAAAAAAATTCTAGAATTTTTGTCATTTTAGGACACATTTTCTTGTAGATCAGTATTAGAAAGGGGGAAATAACCTACTCAGGGAATATGTTTTTCTGTGTGGAAAGAAAAGCTTGCCTTTCCATATTGCCATACTTTTCTTCTGTCGCATACGTCTGAGGAAAGGGCGTGGGGATTTTACCTCAAATATGAAAAGTTTTATCCCTTGCCTTGGGAAAAACTTTTCGAGCCGGAAATATGATGAAAATATGCAAATACGTTTTAAGTTATTGTGACTTATGTAAAACAAAACAAAAATATATATATATGAAAGTTAAGGTGAAAATATGCAGATATTCAAACTTATAATAAAGAAGTGTATCAGACACCTTAGCTCAGTCGATAGCATGTCCTCCTACTGAGCTCAGGGTCCCAGGTTCGATTCCCAGAATGGCTGAAGAATATATAGTTGGTGAAATATAGGTATACTCTTTCACAGTGATAAACAAACGCCCGGGGAATTGATGTTGTGCCTATCCTAATATTAAGTTAGATTATAAGCCACGACAGGCCTAGCCAGCAGGTGTGGAAAATAAATGGCTTGAATAAAAAACTGACCCAGGTCACAGTCTGGAAACAGTAGTGGATATAAAAATAAAGTGGTGTATCTATCTATAGTTCGAGAAGATTTACCTATTAATTTGTCAATATATTCAGGTTAATGACCATTTTGTCAATGTGTGCATGTATTGATTATACTTTTGAACTTTGAACCGATTATCGGTTTTTTTCAGTATATTGTGTATAAAAAGTTTCAGGAAAAGTACCCTTATTTTTTGTTATCAAGTTCATACTGATAGTACATCGAAATAGGACATAAATATTCTTGATGCGTTTGAAGAAATCAGCCAATCTATTTAAACTCTACAGAAATGCAAATCCATATCTCTTTTTATTTATGTTGTACCGCCCTCCTTCTCCTCTAATGGACAAGGACAGGCGCACATATACATAAACTAAGGAGGGCCTTAAAAAAATTAGCAAATGATTAATTGCAGAAGAGCAGTAGGACCACATAAATGCGAATAGGTCTTCAGTCTGACCCATACAACAATTTGCCGTCATGAAGCCTTCCCAACCATCACCCGTTATTTTGTACTATAAGTCAAGGGGGGAAAAGAGGCGAGAATCCTTAGAGTAAAAACAATGACCTTTTTACCTTCAATAGTAAATTAAAGATCGCATGTGAAGTAAATAAATATTTATTTGAAAAATATAACAATAGATATATATATGAATATAGGTAACAATAAATAAAAATATATATATTTATATTGATATATGAAAACAGGGTTATGCCCATGATAATACTGCTGTACCGTTGCCATAACAACATTTGTCCTAACAATTATTTCCAAGAATAACTTCTCTATGGGTCTCCGCGGCAACCCTCAGTATAATGACAACAATAACTAGCTGCCACAGGCCAACAATCCGCGTTTCAAAATCGGATTGAATCATATGACTTAGAAAATTCAATTTAAAAACACAACTATTTATGGCAACCAAAATCTATCTTTTAAAAGGAGATAGTAAATCATGGACTTAGCCATAAAAAATAAGTACAAACAATATTTAGCCTTAAGGGCTATAAACATTTCCCATATTATCCAGGCATTACGCCTTAAAAGATGTAAGATAAAAAAAATACAAAGAGATAATGTCCCTCATGGTTTTAACCATTATTTACCACGCCGGAAGGGCAAAAACTCCCAATAATACATTTAACCTGTAATAAAATATATTACGACACGTTGGGCTACGTAATTCATCATGTTTACAAAAAATAGTGATTTAACCCAAAATAACAGAAAGTAAGCCCACAATTAATTTTGTATATACCTTGGGAAAAAATCCCATCCTAGAGCAAGTGTCTAGCGACACGGTTGATTCAAGAAGTGAGTTTACAACACAAACAGAACCCGTATATAAACCGTTATTCTCTGAGGGGAGGGGAACATAGGGGAAACAAAAGAACATCAAAGAACAATCACACGGAACAGAGGGAAGGGGTCGTAAGTCACCAAAGGAAACAACTAGATCATTGGAGGGGCGCGTAGAACATCACGTGTCTATCACGAGGTTATTCCCATGATGCAACGGGCGACCTCACGCTCAATGTGCCACACCTTTCACTCGTTTAGTCTTTTTTCACACTCGGTGGAGAAAAAGTGCTCGCGAACAGGGATGTTGTTTAACGAGAGTCAAGACACACTAGCCGAGAAACGGGGCACTTCTTGGTGAGTACAATGTTGTTTATTCTAGGTGTTGTTGAAATAGTGTTCATTCGCCAGTATATCCTTCATGCTTGTAATGTTGATGTCAATCAACGTTACAATGTATGTATGCATTTATATGTGTGTGTATGTATGTATGGTATGTATGTATGTATGTATGTAGTGTGTGTGTGTGTATGTGTATGTGTGTGTATGTGTGTGTATGTGTGTGTATGTGTGTGTATGTGTGTGTGTGTGTGTGTGTATGTGTGTGTATGTATGTGTGTGTGCAAGCAAAATTTAATCAAAACAACAAATCAAATCTTCAAAATACCCACTTCGGTAGCCGTATGGTATAAGGTGCTAATATCGCAGTAGACCAGACGGCCGATGACCGAGAGATCAATGTTAGAATCTTGGTCGGGTGTACTGAAGAAGGTTTTTCCAAAATTGTTTTCCAATCTCCCTCTACTCAAATACGGGTACACTTCCTAAAAATATATCCTTCCTAACCTCTAAAACCATTAGCGTGAATAATATATACGCGTATATATTAATTACGCTAATGGTTTCAGAGGTTAGAAAGGTTGAATTTTTAGGAAGTGTACCCGAACGGGTAGTAAGACGTGGTGCACACTTCCATAATTTAATGTTAATTATAAATTACAATTAATTTCGCTACACGTCTTTTTTTAAATATATATTCTGAACATAGAAACTCGCTGGATAACAAAGGAACCACTCCAATTTCGGACCTAATTTTATTTTTCTGGTCACGGACACACCTGTTTTGAAATGTTAATTGAATGATCTAATAAAACATGTGGCAAGTCTCCATTTGTCCCTACGGGAGGGTAAATAGTATGTGAACTCGATGCCAAACTGACGTGAACGTGGGAGTTGATTGCGCTTTGACGTCGTTTCTAAACCGACACTACCGTATGCGAGTCGTCCTGTGAGCTTCAAACAGGAGCTCGCACACGTTTATTCGGTCTTAATTTGTACGTTTGTTTCAGGTTTGCGTTGTAATGTGTGATACCGGTTTTTCGTTAGAATATATAATGCCAAATATTCAGGGATAGTAAGAGGATGCTTTGCCCCAAATACTCTCTTCTTGAGGAGTCTTATAATATCCCAAACATTCCTTATTTACAGTTAGTATTCTTTCGCATTCGCAACTCGCAAGGAAGGCAATAATTTGATGATTTTTCAAACTAGGATTATTCACTTTCTCTCTACTCTTCGAAGAGAGAAGTATTGTGACTATAAAAAAATCTAACTCAAGATTTTGATTTTTTTAATGTCGACGTTTTATAGTCCCCTGACACCGTATGGCCGTATGTCCGTTTGTTACTGGGACTAGGGTCTAAACTACTTTACCGATTTGGATAAAACTTAGTATCTAGGGTTTTCCATAAGGTTCCCCCTAGGCGCTTTTTGCAACTATCTATCTAAACTTTAAATTAAAGTTAGTATATTAAATGCCACAAATAGAGAAAATCGATGTTCTCAAAATCCGCTCTAATATTTTTGACTAAATTTTGTATCCATGCGCTACAAAAAAAAATAGCAACTCTCATTTTCCTCGTGAAAATAACTTTGAGGGTACTTTACGTAAACGGAAATTTTCAATTTTTTTTTTATCAGATCCCTCCACAACTATTTGAGATACGAAATAACTTATCGTTGTAAAGTTGTAGTACTCTTAAATATAAACATATTTTATTTGAAATAATTTTTATAAAGCCAATAATTTCTGAATTACAGGCAGATATATACTTTTTTTTTCGGGTCTAAAAAGTGTGAAATAAATTGTTATGCATTTAATGGACAGAGAGTATTCTTTTGTCAATGTTTCTGTAACAATGTATATTATTTCAACTATTCTTTTTTTTTTTGTGGCGTGTTTCTGCTAAAATGTATATTATTTCGTTTCACAGATATTACGAGTTTTTTTAAAATGTCTCTATTTGAAGGAAAGAGAGAAAAATAAGCCTGTGCGGTGCACTCTACCATTTATTTTTAATAGTGAGAATTGTAAAGATAAAACTAATGTAGTCTAATAATAATTTATGAAAACATTTACACTCACTTCAGTGGCTATATAGTCTAAGGCGCCACTCTCGCAATAGACTGGACTGCCGATGACTGAGAGATCGGTGGTTCGAATCTCAGTTCGGGTGTATTGGAGTGGTTTTTCCTAAATTATGTCCCCACTTTCTCTCTAAGTAAATGTGGTTGGACTTACTCTAAATTATATCTTCCTCATCTCGTAAATTTGTGTTTGTACACATTATGTGTATAATACGAGTGTAGAGTAAGATCTGGTGGTAAAAAATATTTATTTTATGTACATTGTTTTTACATATTAGGTTAATACAAATTAATAAAAAGGCAGATTATTTTTGTGATAGGGGCCCCCAATATGTCAATGCCTCAAGCAGCGTGAATCCTTTTCGTGGGCTCTGCGTATTGTGTAGTTCTATGAGGTGTAGTTAAATATACAATACCCTTATTTGGGGTTGCGATACAATTAAAATGGATGATTTAAACTGATCTTGAATATTAAATGAATATCAACATACAGTTTGCAAATAATTATAATTACAGTAATGTCTGAACGTAGGAAACCACATTTCAATTAGTATAAATTATTTGTAAAATGACACCTGGGCACCCGTACTTTGATTTACCTTCTCATGCTCTAGATGTATTTTTCAACTAATTTGATTAAAGTATTTTAAATGTATTTAAATTAAGCTCTAAAATCTTAAAATAAAATATTATTATTATTATTAGCACCGCGTCTTACTACCCGTTCGGGTTATACGCACTTACGCTAATGTGTAATGGTAGGGTGATTGTGAAATGAAGGACCTACATTTAACGTGGAATCCGAACCACGGTGGAGACCTGGCATTCCTCACATTCACAAGATGTCTTGTCAGAGGTGAAGGAAGGTTTGGAAATCAGATAAATCTGTGCGGGACGAGATTGAACCCGGCCGCCAGCATAGAAGTCTGACCTTACCCTAGACCACCAGGTCACCTACTTAAAATAAAATAAATATGGCATCCAAATATGTGATAAAAAAATAAGAGTGAAATTCCTACGTTCTTTTAAATCATAACAAAACTATTTATTTTAATAGTAATTTGTTAGGTCATATGAACACACTGAATATGTGAGTCATAGCCCTGTGCATTTTTTTTAGTCAGCCGCATATTATTACCCGTATGGGATGTCCGCTTATTTTCACTAATGGGGTAGGGTAGATGAATAAAGGCCTATAAATTTCGTGATGTGTATTAGAATTTACGCGGAGGGATTGTGGGACACCATTTAGGAAAGGGAAAAAAACACCCCAAAACACCCGACTGGCATATGAGCGCCGATCGCTCTGTCACCAGTGATCTATGCAAGATGAGACTGAATATCCTATCTGCGTGCCCACGGGTGGGGTTAAAGATCATTTCAACTGATCTTAGGGTGTCCAGGATCTTGAACTTTTTAAAAAAAAAAGAGATCCAATAAATTCATTTCTAACAACGTGGTGGTGTAAATAATTATATTCTCTTTTGACCTTCATCATTATATATTGATTTTGTTTCTTCATCTTATATTAAAAGGGCCAATAGCATTAAGGCGCTGGAACTAAATTGGCGTATTGATACATGGCACTCCCTCCCTCCTCCTCTGTGGGTCTCTTGCAAGGTGAGGGGGGGGGGATCTTTTAGTAAAAAATGTGCAACGATTTTATGTAGCGTGGAAGAGAAGGTAAATTAAGGGGGAGTATTTTGTAAGATTTATATTGAATTTTTTTTTTTGTGATATAAGTGTAGCTTATTTATAATCAAACCTTTAATCGAATCAAGTTCCGATGTTTTAATCAATCAAACTATGACTATATATTCAAATAATGGATTAAAACATAATGATAAAGATTAGGCTTGAATAATTATGACTACAGTTATTATGTTCATCAAATTTGAATCTTATTGGTTTCTAAATATTACTTTTTTAAGGCTGCGACCGTGAAATTTATTCTACTTTGTTTGAACTTTTCTTTAACCTTCTTTAAACTTTATTATATACATACACAAACTTCACATATACACACAAACTATCAATGGTGTATCTAAGTTACGTTGACGTACTTTTGTTTTTACTCAACCTAGTTTTTCATGTACATAATGCCATTTTTTCCTTCCCTCAGTTAAAAAAATCTTCCGGGTTCCCTAACTGATGGAACTCCCTATTTTTATTAAATACGATCAAAAGCGCGGCCTTAAGGTGGAAAGGAGAGAACATGAGCTAAGCAACTACTTTTTCAGAGGTTTTTTTACAAAAAAAAAATAGGGGATAGAAATAATCTCATATTTCTTCAGATCTACATATTGAAGTATCAACAGTTTTTTTAAATACACGTCACAGGCCTTGTGTAATTTTATTATGGCTTTTTATCTTAATTTAAATGTTTCGTGTCAAATATTCAAGAACTTTTGAGATTAAAATAGTAGATAGCTTAATGTAGCTATTAAAGCAATATTTGATTAACTCGTATTTTAACCAAAGTAGTTTTTTGTTGAAAAAAAAAAATATGGCCCTTAACTCTTGATTTCCTTCCACCTCACTATACGGAAATTCTACTGTCATTTTATTGTCATCGGCTTATCCTTTTCATTTTATTCTATAGATTTTTTTCTTCAAGAAATAAATAATGTGTTCATGCCATGATGCTCCCTTTCCCATCCATCCCCCCCCCTTCTCCCCTTTACTTTCACTTTCAACCCATCAAGTAATTTAACTCAACCTCCCCCTCCCCCCATACCCCTTGTCTCGTTGTTCACGCCTTGTCAGACATTGCTCCTTGATCTCCTGTCGAAGTGTTGAGCCTGGAGTAGAACCTCTTGTAGGATAAGAAGGGTTCCTCCTGTAAACCCCCCCCCCCTCTTCTCCTTACCCTCTTAACCAATCACATCCCACTGTTTCTGGCTCTCCTGGAAGGGGTTGGTACTCCTGTCTGGCGATCAACCCCAACATTTGACTGCTCAGCTGGAAAACTTACTCTCTGACCTAGAACAAGGTTTTGTCAACGGACAAGAGCTTAACTCCACGTAGATATAGTTTTTGAATTAATAAAATTAATAATCCAAAACAAAATATTTAGTGTAATGTTAGACATATATTATATTTATTGGAATGGCAGCAGTACCTGGTTTGTACAGGAGAGGCAATTAGTTTAAAAAAAAGGGTGGGGGGAATTCTGGGTAGCCACCCACACTCGGCCAGTATTTGTCAAATTGGATGCTCCTAGAAAATATTTGGAATAGTATTTCCCCAAATAAATTTTTTAATTTGGATGAGCCTAGAAGCTATATAGAGTGGTCTTCTTGTGGCTATTTTTTGGAAAGTTCAATTCCTTTTGAAACCATTTAGAGAAGACTTCACTTGAAATTTTTTTGGAAACTATATGCCTCTAGAAACTATTTGAAGTAGTCCTGCACTCGTACATATTGAAAATTAGATGCCTCTAGAAGTCATTTAGTGTGTTATGCAAGGCCGTATCTCAGATTCATATCGTGGAATATCAAAGGGGAGTAATATAAATCAAAAGCGGTAGAAATTCTTTCCAGGCAATACCACCCTAACCCCATGGTTCCACCACCACTGATTTACTTCAAGTTCTTCAGAGACAGGATGACCACAAACAATGCACCACCTAACGAACCATATCCCGTTCGGGTGTATTGAGGGTGATTTTTCCTTAATGGTTTTAGCCTCTCTATCCACGCAAATACGGGCGTAATTACCCAAAAATCAACATTCCTCATCTTAACTTATTTGAATAATTAGTACACATGCGTATAACCTGAACGGGTAGTAAGACGTTGTTTAAAAAAAAACGTTTATCCAAATATGTACCAGCCGTGAAGTGAAATATATTTATTAATTTATATAAAAAAGATATTCAAATTGAAACGATGCCCTTGGATTAGTGGCTGCATATTTTAGCTCCGAGCTAAGATTTATTGCCTAATGTTCTTGTCTTATGTAAAGCAGCCAAGATTTATTTACAGCATACGTACGTAGGTAGAGAACCTATTGATTGGAAAACAAAGCGAGCAAATTAGATGAGCATGACGTTTAGTCCGTGTTCCCATCGGTATGGTTGACTATATAATATATTCTATATAATATAATTGGCTAGGGTGAGTGGTTTAAACTATTTAAGCAAATACAAAATATTTTGCTTATATTAGGGGTTGACAACCGGCGACTCTTTAAACGTGTAACGTCTTCTTTTTTAAGGGAAAGGTGACATATCTATTTTTAATCAAACCTCTTGAAATTAGTCCTTAAATCCCCGCCCCTCATATCACCTTAAGCTGGCTCTTTGTATTTTTATTTTGTAAATTAGATCCAAAATTTCTCTTCACCCCCCAAAAAGTATCAACAGTGTCAGTAAAAAATATCCACCAGATCGTGGATAGTTTTGTTTTTCTCAATCATTATCATCCAACCAAAAATCATTTGTTTCAAATAATTAACGCAAAAGCTTTTCCAGAAATTTTTATTTTTATGACACAGAAATTCTCAAAATTGGCTGAGCGTTCCAAGGTGTTAGATTTTAACTAGATTTGGTTTCCCTAATCTGGGTTTGAACCCTGACAGGGAGCATTGGAAGTAATTTTCTGCTCGGTATTTTAAAAGTTGTTAACCCATATTTTGTCCACAAGAATGCAGAAACATTTCTTCCCAACATGAAATTAGTTTAGTCTATCCTTGTGTGTTGAAATTACCAATCAAATAAAAGAAACCTTTCCAAACCTAAATGGCACATCACAATAATAGGCTACTATATATTCTCAAAAATAATTTTTCAATAAAATACCCCTCATCAAACGTTATTTTTATAATAATATGACCCACTTCGGCGAGCGAATGATCTAAGGAGTCAATCTCACAATAAAATATACTGCAATGACGGGGAGATAATGGTTTGAATCCCGGTCGGGTGTACTGAGGTTCCCTAAATGTCTTTCCATACTCACTCCACGCAAATACAGGTACAATTACTCTTAAACTCAACCTCTTTCATCCCTAACACATAGGAATTAGTACATATATGTGCAACCCAAACGGGTAGTAGGATGGGGTACCAAAACATATATAAGCCAATGAAATATTCTTCGCATATGAGATTTGAACAAACTACTACGGCAGTTTTTTTTTTAACTACAAATTTTCAAAATCAATTTGTTATCAAACCACCCACAATATATTTAGAAAATCAAACATGCATTCTAATTTGTAATGTCAACAATTCCTCAAATACAAATTTTAAATCAAACAAACCAATAATCTTTTTGAAAAATGTTAAATTTTGAAAAATTATTTTTCAGTAAACTAACCTTAAATAAATTCTCCCCCTTTCCCCAAAACTGCAAAAAAATTACAGTGCTATTTTTCATTCTATAAGCACTGCCCAGATATTTTTTTAAACAAAATTGTTTAAAGCTTTTTCGAAAAAAAATTAATTTTAATTTTTTTTTAAATCAGTTACCAGAAAATTATTCTTAATTTGAGGACTAGAATCAAAATCAAAATCTTCCCTTGGTATGACTAAATTACATATAAATAACAATTTAGAAATAATTAATCCATTAAACAATTCCGTCTCTAACCCCACAAATAAACAAACATGGGAACAATCAGAATAGTAAAATCCCCTATTTTAAGTTGGGGGCAGATAAAATGTCAAATTTCTTCATAATCTCAAAGTCGCAAAGTTTCACGATTATAGACCTAATACTTTATTTATGTGAGAAAGTAAAACTGTAACTATTAATAGCAAAATTCTATCTTTTAACTTAGTATTTACCTGGGTTCATAAATAAGGTTGTCTTTCTTAAAGGGAAATAGAACAGCAAACGCTCGACGAAAAATGTCTTCAACTTTCATCTGTACACTTCTTCTGTTTCATTGGAGAAGAACAAACCGTTGCTGATCATTTTTTACTCGTCCATCAACTAAAGCTTTTGAGTGGATCACCGGTAATTTTCTTTTTTGGACATCCGAAGACATCTATCTATTATCTTCGAGAGCTTAGTGACGTTGATGTACAATATAATCGACTAGCGAAATGTTATCATGGTTTAACGGGTCAGAAAAGATCATAAATTTCAAAATCTAAAATTGATTCATTTAAATTTATATTCTTTTGCTATTCCATACTTAAGAAAACCATTTCATATAAAAATAGATAATTTAAAAAAATCTCCACGTCTTACTATTCGTAGTCTATTCACAAATTTACACTGATGGGCTGCAGATGAGAAATATAAAGTTGAAAGCAACTGTATCTAAGTTTTCTTCGAGGGAGAGTAAGAAATCATCACTTATATTAGGTGGCTGCATGGTCTAAGGTGCTAATCTCGTAGTAGACTAACCTGCGGATGACGGAGGGATCGTGGTTCAAATCTTACCCGGGTGTACTGAGAGTGTTTTTTTACAATATAGTTTTCAATTCTCGCTCTACGTAAATGCAAATTCACTTCCTCTAAATTAAATCTTCCCTATTCTTAACTCACTAGCGTAATTAGTGCATATGCATATAGCCTAAACAGGTAATAAGACACGGTGTCATAAAAATATCAATATAGTAGACCTAATACAAAATGATATAAATTTTGTCCGGCTAACATTTTCGTGTTTCTAATCCGATTCTGAACAAACCATTTGAAATATATATATATATATATAATTAGGTCAAACAGTGCGTGACTGCTTTATTTAGTCAAAAGGGTGGGGGCGGGGGGGGCTAAGGTTACGAAATAACAGTTCTTTATTCCTGATTTAAATAAAATAGTTGGTATTTCTAATATTTATATAACCACGAATAATAAATTGTAATAATCCTTGTCTGATAGTTTGAAATGTTTTGGTCGACGGTGTGACCATTTGTAAACATTGAGATGATCTTGTTTTACTTTTGGCATTATATTTCGTTTTAGTTTCTTTGTCGTTATATTTCTGAATTTACTAAGAAAAATTTATCTAATAATTTTAATATTATACTTGTATTATTTTTCTTAAGATTTTGAAATCTTACTCTATAAGAAAAAAATAAGGACCGTACTAGTTTTTAATCGAATAACTAGACTAACTGAATGATATGTAAAACGCTATTATGTGAATTTTAATCTTAGTATTTATTATACCTAGATTGTGGGCGAATTCTGAAGAATTTTGAGATAAATTTTATTTATTATGCGCCTTATGGTTATACTAGCCTAAACGAATCTGTGAAACACTCAACCCAATCTAATCTTAATACGAATCAATGAAGTTCTTTTAGGATCACATTATTAGGTAAATCGTGGATATGAAAAGCCTTATGGGTTTAATTATATTTTTTAATTGTATACTGATGAAAAAATTAATCATAATATATATCATTACAAAAAGGACTTAATATTTCATATCAACGATCTGTGTATTTATTAAAAAAAGAAGCGTTTCACTTTATTTAGTTACGTTTATATAATTTATTATGTTGATGAATGAAAGAATGGGAGAGTCTTCCATTTTTAATACATGACATATATTTTTCTTTCCATGTCATCATATTTTTATTAAATATTTATTTGATGTAGGCCTACGGAAAAAACAACTTATTGTTCAGGCTACCTTACTCCCTGGTAGAAGTAACTAGACCAAACAATAGCTGCCATCCTATTGTGATGCATGAAACTCTCCAACTTTTCTTCCAGCAAAATTAAGTTGTGTGGAGAGTAAAAATAATAAAAAAAACGTGAGAAGGGGGAGGGGGAGGAAAAAGAATATTGTTTTCAT
This sequence comes from Timema cristinae, assembly GCA_039000515.1. NCBI lineage: Eukaryota > Metazoa > Arthropoda > Insecta > Phasmatodea > Timematidae > Timema > Timema cristinae. The sequence continues at coordinate 44,333,377 of JBCFYV010000024.1, forward strand.
TCCCACCTACTGTCCCTCTTCCTTCACCCTTCCTCTCCCCCTCTCAGTACTATCCCTTTTCCTACCAATCCCTCCCACATATAAAAAAAAACTTTTCCAAAATTGAAGCAACTTCTTTTGAAATACGATTCCCTTGTGGTGTTTCTTCTCGCTTGTACTTTAATTACAACAATTCATTGCCACTTGTTTTCTTATTGCGTCTTTGTGTGGTTGGAGGAAGGAGGGGTTCAGCTGGGGATTCCCCCCCCTCACAACGTTCCCCCCACCACACCCCTCTCTTTCCACACCATCCTTCCTCGAACAAGTGTATATAATAACTTCCCACACGAGTTATGGTTTCTTACAGTGGGAGACTTTGTTTGGGGGATATTGGTCAAAACATTAATTTATTTCTTTCCCGAGATGCCGGCTTCTAAACTCAAGGATTCTTTTAAAAACATATATATGACACTAATATATAATACTAGACAAGGCATTTATGTAGTTAATTCTTTGAAGAAACCCACTTGATACACATTAAAAAACAAAATATTAAAATAAATAAAGATTTTGTTAAATTATGCTTGAATAAATACACTAAGATAAGATACTGTACAAATGTTCTAGTTTCGAACACGATGACCGACAGGCTTAGAACTTAATAAATAATAGACGACCTGCGTTTAAGGTGATTCGACCAGCAAGCTTCTCCTATAAGTCATTCACGAGCTAAGTTTATCTGGATGACAGCTCGAAATGTTACTAGAAGCTATCCCTAATATATCACTACGCCAACAGCTGACATCTATCACTTTGGATCACTGTAATGAAAACCGATGGTAATATATTAATGTGATAGTTAACCACAGTAACTTAGGCCAATATTATTTATATATTTATTTGAGGTCGGACACAAAGTTTATTTATAGTTTTATTCCCCTTAAAAAATATTCACACCACTTTCATAAAAACTTCTAACAAACATAGCTTCAAAATGACGGCTGACGAATCTAAACCATATGATTGAACATAACGGTAAACAAGTTTTTTTACAATGATGCAGACACGCAGTTGATGAAAATATTTTATTCAGTTAAATATTTCAAAATACGATAAAATAATCATAAAATCATTTATTGTATGTAAAAAAAGACAACAATTTTCTTTTACAAGCAAATACGATGCCTGTATTAAAAGATATTGATGTGTGCACTATATTACACAAAATCAGTAACGTACCAAAACAAAAAATAAGTAATTTTAATTATGTTTAAAATATTGTTTCGAGTTGGATAAAAAGAAATTATTTAAAACAATGAAATAGTATGAGAACTTAAGTTTACGTTATTTTAAATGTAACATATAACAGGTAATTAAAGATCTTTACATTTATAACAAAACAGTGATCTTTTACAAGTGTTGGCAACCCAAAACCTAAACATATGATTTTCGAACTGTCATCCAGGTAAAAACCTATCGTGAACGGAATATAGAATGAATAGACTGTAACATTTTGACAGGGAATTTTTAACATGGTTGAAGGGTAGATGTTTTGTGAAGGGAGGGATGGGCAGACGAAGTGGGAATGTAAGCTGTAATTGCCAGCTTAGAAAATGAATTGTCACCGCATGGCTCACCCGGGAGCTGTGACTTGAGTTTGAATCCTGATTATTAAAATTCATAGAATATTAATAATTTAAAATAATGAACTTAATACACGTGTCGCAAAGTATTTATTGTACCTAATACTATTAGGCTCCTATTTATAAAATGTGTTTTTAGAAGAAGAAAATATGGACCGGTATTACTAAGAAATTTAAATTAAATAATTTGAGTGATGAAAGTTTAAGGGCTCTTTTAATATTCTTTTATTACCGAGTCTTACTATCCTTTCGTGGTATACTTATATGAGCCAGTGGTAACAAGGCTTTGGGACATAAAATAGAATATCATGAACCACTGGTAACAAGGCCCAGGGACATATAACAATAGCAGATTATGAACCAGTGGTAACAAGGCCTCGGGACATAAAATAGAATATCATGAACCAGTAATAACAAGACCCAGGGACATCAAACAATAGCATATTATGAACCAGGGGTAACAAACCCAGGGACATCAAACAATAGCAGATTATGAACCAGTGGTCTCCAGGCCTCGGGATACCAAACAATAAAATATTATGATCCAATGGAACAAGGCGCTGGTACCCAAAACAATAAAATATCATGAACCACTGGTAACCAGGCCCCGGAACAACAAACAATATTGCGTTCCGAGCGGAAGCTGTGATTCAAACTAAGATTTTTATTGGATAAGTTGAATGTATGATTTAGACCCTTTAATCAGACGATCATTATTTGACAGCTAGAAAAGTTACTAGAATGGGTTCACTTATTCATACGTCAAATAATGTGATATACAGCTGTACCTTTGATAAAGGCCTATACTATAATATTTACCTTAGTTGTAGTCTGAACTGACTATACTGACTACACTTTTATATCATCAGTTCGCGTGGATATGAAATCATGAGCGTGGAACGAATCCTGGATAGCTCAGCGCTAGAACATTGACGCACTAAGATCCTGGGTTCAATTTTATTCTAGTGTGCAGGTATCATTTTTCAACAAATTTAAATTAATTCAATTGTATTCTCCATCATACGTACACTCCCATAATTAAAATTATTTGCAGCTTATGTGTTGATATTCATTAGTAATTATTTAAGGAAGCCGTAATTCAAACCAAAACACTCTGTGGTGAATTTACCAACTCCAACAAGTAGGGAGCTACTACGTCTTTAGTAAATGATATATACGCCCCATATATATCTCCTACGTTTATTATGAGTTTATTACGTACCTGTAAACATCGTAAATCAAATCTTTCATTGTTTTAAGTTTAAACCGATTCTTGATCGATTTCGCCTTTTTGTTTCGTTTTCTTGGTTTTGATGCACCTTGTTTTTTAGGGTTGAACTTAGCCATTTTCAATAAACACGCAAAATTAAACTAATTTTTAGAAAATACCTAAAGAAATGCAGTACTCATGTTAAATTATATATATTTTTCTCACTTTTAAGATTCTTATATACTGCTTAGTGTTCAATTTACAACCAGTAATAAAAGTGAAACTCATATACTTTGATATATTCATGAAGTTAATTGTAATATTCTGATAAACAATAGGTTTAAAATCAAGACGTGGTTTGATGCACCAAGATATGAGTTCCTTTGACACTTTGAGATGTAGAACAAAACTAACACAGTAAAATATTATCCAAGTGCCAAATTACTGGAGGAAGGAAAAACAGACAAAATAAATGTCACAGCTCAGCACTCAGGTAGTAAGACGGGGTGCTATAAAAAAACAACTTTAGGATGAGTTGGGGTGGTTCTATCCTTTCTTGGTCTGCTAGTCTGTGTTATTAGTAGGCACAGTAGCCCCATGGCTTCTTAGGTGCTGACTGACAGCTCACAGCTGACGGCTTTGTAAAGCTACCAGACAAAATTATGTGTTCCTACGCCGAACCAAATGATCTGAAAAAAATATGTTTAGCAGCTGTTAATTCTGACAGTCAAATTGTTGGTATATACCTAAATGTTTACTGTCAGAAGTGAACTGTGAGCTGTCAGTTGGCACCAAAGAAGCCATGACCTTACTGTACAGTCAAAGAAAGAAGTTTTTGAAAGTAGACATAACAAATTTAAAGTGCATTGGTCAATTTGGCGTCAGTAATAAAATAAAAAAGTAGATTTAGTTTAATATACCAAACAAATTTGAAATAGCGACCTTATGTACTACAAAAGTATCGGAATATAAAACGAAAAGTAGTTCTATAAGATTCAAAATTGATTTAAATTCACAACTATTAAATATCTTATAAATTAAAAATTATATTTATCTAAAATATTGTAAATACTTCATTGCATACACTCTACATGCATGTCTAACTAGAATAAATTTAATCCCCATACATTAACTACTTTACCTTAAAATTAGTACGTACAATGGATAAATTAGCAAGTTTGATTACTTATTACTCGAGAACTATAATGATTTGAAATCATTGAATCGATATTTATAGCTTATATTTATACCCTTATTAAAATAATACAATAGCATTTTGATGGTCGAATGACCTTAAAAAAGCTAGTGTTAATCCCACATCACAGTTGAGCCAGAGAGTCTTCTTGGGAATTGTAAGCAAGGCTTACCAGTGTACTAACTCAACCTCGGCTGTTGTGGCGATCTATTTAGGATGGTCATAAATGTTTTTTTTTTCAAGCTGAGTGAAAAACAGCAAGAAATGAATAGCAAGACACAACAAAATGCTAAGCCAATATACTCTAACCTAACGTAATATAAGGCATAAAGATTGGCGGGGTTGAATTCATATCTACCTGAAGATCTATTATCGGTCCTCCTGGTCGGTGAGCTAGGCCCAACTAACTATCACTGTTTGGGGCAAGTGGTTTCGTGGTCCAACTAAGCTATCAGCGTTTGGGGCAAGTGGTTTCGTAGCCCAACTAAGCTATCAGTGTTTGGGGCAAGTGGTTTCGTAGCACAACTAAGCTATCAGCGTTTGGGGCAAGTGGTTTCGTAGCCCAACTAAGCTATCAGTGTTTGGGGCAAGTGGTTTCGTAGCACAACTAAGCTATCAGTGTTTGGGGCAAGTGGTTTCGTAGCCCAACTAAGCTATCAGCGTTTGGGGCAAGTGATTTCGTGGCCCAACTAAGCTATCAGCGTTTGGGGCAAGTGAGTTCGTAGCACAACTAAGCTATCAGCGTTTGGGGCAAGTGGTTTCGTGGCCCAACTAAGCTATCAGCGTTTGGGCGAGTGGTTTCGTGACCCAACTAAGCTATCAGCGTTTGGGGCAAGTGGTTTTGTGGCTCAATTACTATGCTCCACAAATCTTGTTTTTTAAATTATATCCTATCTATATTTCAATATCTATATATATTATATTGTAGCTAAAAAAGTATTTTATCAAATATAGTTCGTGAAAAAAGAAAATGACGCAAATGAATGATTTAAAGTACACACAAAAATGAAGAAAAAAACTATATTTGAAAATGTATTGACCTGTTGGCATTCAACATTAAATATGGTTTCTTAATTCTAAGCTACATCTACTGTTAGATGTAGTCTAGAATTAGGAAACCATATTTAATGTTGACTATCAACAAGTCAATAAATTTTCAAATATAGTTTTTTCTCCATATATGTGTGTGTACTTTAAATCCTTAATTGGCGTAATTTTCTTTTTTTCACAAATTATATTAAATAAAATACTTTTAGTAACTACAGCCCACGTGATTTTAACAAACTTAAAGTATATAAGTCTGAATATAAAACGTAAAATCACTTTATTTGCCCATTATATTAACTAGATTAAAAATTATGAAACATAGGTCTTTTAATTGTCAAGAGACATTTGTGATAAAATACACAGTTCAAGATCCTCTTCAATACATTTTAATGTTGAATTAAAGTGGGCTTTTAAGTGGCATATTACACGTTTCAGAGAGTATTATTATTATTACCTTAATACTAACTTACGTTCAAAGAAATTAGTAATATTTTTGGGAATAATAATATTATTCCTCTCTCCTTTCAAACTTTTTTTGTTCTCTTTAATTCCTGAGGAAAAGGGAATTTATGAATACAATATAATCTTTATATTATAAGTTAGTTGAATGTTTTATATTAAAATCTGCCAAAGGATTAAGCTTATAAAACTCAAAGGCTTATTGATATCATAATTTCTACATAAAAAAACAGATATTTTAAGGACTATACAGACAATTATCTCAGAAGCAGGATTATTGAATTATGCTACATAAATATTAACCCATTTGTAAATTAGCAATTCAGAAACATCAAGGTCCCAGATTTTAGATCCTCTCACTGTAAGCATGAATGAATTAATTCAATTAGCTCTCGAATGTTTTACTCGAGATCTTACTCAATCTGTATGGACTTCTACACTAATTAATTTATTAATTTCTCATATATATATATATATATATATATATATATATATATATATATATATATATATATATATTATATATTATAAAATGTTTTCTAGAATCGTGAACGGTAGTTTTACGATTGTTATTTTGTTAATAGGCCTACTATTTAAGTACATTAATTCAATTAAAACATGTCTTTGTGAGAAAACTAACTTTTTACACTCAAATTTGAAACTATAATAACTTATTTTTCCCCTTGTACACATAAAAAAATCTCCCAAATTTAAAGCTTTTGGATTTTAAAAATTTCTTATTTACCTGTGAGACAAATGCATATATCTAAGCTTTGTGATTAGTGAATTATATATATAAGTCAAACATAATTAATACATTTAAGAATATTATTCTCAAGTTTTAAAAATTATTTTTATTAATTAAAGTTTCTTTTTTATACTATTTACAAATCTTACCAGAACTTTAAACATTTTCCTACTTAATATGACAACTTTTTAAATTAGCATTGGAAGTTATTTAATTATATATTTGATTACTGGAATCCTTGTTAAAGTCACTTGAAAATGTAAAAAGTGTAAAGAGTTAACACACGCCATTAAAAATATGAGCTTATAGTTTATAGTTTAAATAGCACAGTGTCTTACTAACAGTTCTAATGTACTAATTACATTAATAAGCTACGAATGAGACAGTTTGAATTTAGAGAAAGTGTACCCGCATTTGTGAGTAACGAATCGGAAACCATTTATTAAAAAAAAACACACCCTCAGTCACTCGACTGGAATCGAACTCCAATCTCTCCGTCATAGGTAGTCTAGTCTTAGGCTATGCGGACACCAAAGTGGGTATTTTAATAACTATTAGTTTTTCTTACAAAAGTGAATTTTCTTCCATCCCATATCCTATTATATAAGAACTTTGGGTAACTGCCCAATACCCGCACCGGTAAATACGTGAATAGATATATCAGTCTCGTATTTTATAGTCTGCTGGTGTTGGGGAGGTATTGGGGTTCAAATCCCAACCGGTTGTACTTCAGTAGAACTTACTAAACTGTGTATTCCACTCAGCGTCCAAGAAAATGCGGGTACTCTCCATCCAAGTTCCACCTTGACCATCCCTACCCCAGCGGTATAAATACATGAATAGTTTCAGAAGTATGTTAATTAAACGAGGTACAACGTCAAATCCATATTGGGATTAAATTAGATCCGAGTCATTATAATCGATTTGTAACTATTCACATAATATTTTAAATCTTTTGTTTAATAGAGTAGCTTTAATTTATCTATCGAACAATTCTGTTTTTAATAAAAAAAAGATCCTAAACTTATATTTATTAGAGCCGTTAAAAATTATTTTATTTTTATGGTTATAAATAAAATTCATTTTTTATCTTGTCGCTCGCTAAAGATGTAGCGGAAATTATTTGCATCCATGGTATTGAAGTTTAGTTTTGCCGATAGATAGCAGCACTACTTAGTTCTTCTGTTTGCTGATAGAGTGCAATAGGGAACAGCTTCATCGTTCAACCGTTTTTGAAGTAAACGTAAAGTGTCTCTGCATTCCAACACGTCATTTAAAAACAGAAACTGTAGTTTATTCATAGTTTTCAGAAACAGTAGAATGTTAATTTTAAAACATTTATTTGAATGGGTTTTTGGAAT